>JAGPOW010001167.1:4243421-4316734 GCA_030014935.1 Caiman crocodilus | reverse complement strand
AAAAAAAAAAATACTGATATTCTGGAATTATTTTGCTGATGTTATCAGACTGCATGGATTACTGCCAGCATTACAGTTATTATCCCAGAAGACTGCTCAACGTGTATGACAATGTCAAGACTTTGTACTTGATTTTGTTCATAGCAAGGTTTGCAATACAACATTTTCAAAGCTGGGTGCCTTAAGTTAGGCTCCAACACAGGGGTTGGCAGTTATTTTAGGTGGAGTACCGCTGACCAAGTTTTAGCAAGCCATCGAGGGCCACATGACATTCAACCAGGGACAGATAGATATTGATTTTCTAAACTTTTTAGTGGCCCCGTGGGCCAAATAGAATGGCCTGGTGGGCTACATCCAGCAGGCTGCATTTTGCCCACCCCCGCTCTAACGTGTCTGTAAGTACTTATGATTTCCAAAACACAGTTTTATTGGTGGCTACAAAACTGTTGCTCAGCACAACAGAAGATCAAGCTTCTTATTCAGGTGCCTAAGTATAGAGAGACCTCCCAACTCCCATGTTCTTTTTACCCCTGCCATTATCAAGTACCCTGAACAGCAGATTCACAATATACTTCATCCTGAATTCTTGCATCTGAATCCAGTTTTGAATGTCTGTACTTTAGCAATAGCACGAATGAATGACACTTACGTTCACAACAGACTCCTTGAACTTGATGTGAAGTCTGTAATTAGAAAGTGCAATGATGGCATCTTCTGCTCGTCCCACGTACTCTGTGCTCTCACCATGAAGCTCAATGAAGGGGACCTTCAAAAAGGAAAGAAAAACCTTATAGAAATCATGTGCTGAAGATGTGCATGTCCTTGTATATGCCCACTCAAGCAGGTCAGGCAGATGCCCAAGAAGTGGCAGCTGACAGTGAGAATCATGGGTTAGTTTTTGTCCAGATGTCCTCTGCACCCTTCCTAACTTCTCACAATCTTTTCCTTTGCTCCTAAGAGCTTCTTTCCTTAGTTAATCCTACAGAGCCAAACAGAGCTAAAAGATATATTTCATTTCTTTCTGAATACCAACAAATAAATCAGTTTGGTTTCAGAAATACCTATATTAAGATATTTCAAAACTTAATGTGTAAGCATCTTGCTCGAACAGCAATTGATTTATACAATTTGATTTATACAAAGAGCTGGGAGAGGTATGTGCTTCTGAGGATGATTTTAAAAAAAACGTAGTTAATAGGAAGCACTAAATCCTGGGGTGTGTTTGCATGCCTGTCCCCTGTAATGAGTTTGAACACCTGACTCAGGCTAAGCATTAAGCATCTGTATTTATTTGAAATCTCTTATACCTCCTACTGTTCCTGGGAGCTGTCACTGTGGTGGTACCTTTTCCCACTAGTTTTGCAATTACAGCACAAGGAGACAAAGGTTCTAGGTCAGTGGTTCTCAACCTTCTTAGACCCAAGGCACTCCTACCTAACTTTTGTGAATTGAGGCAGAAAGCAGGGTAGAAATGCACCTTATAGACTAATTAAATCAGAGATGTATACACTTTCATAAGCCAAAGCTCACTTCACCAGATGTTGTAAAAGGACATGCATAGAACAGTCTATCAAATGGAAAGAGTGATTTGAATATAAACAACAGGGAAGGGGGAAAAAAGTGCTGGGAGAGGCAAACAAAAGTAATAAACCCACAGAGATAAAGCAGCCACACAAATTAATACAAGATATTATCATGTACTCTTACTCAGATAATGGGCTAAGACTCAATAGTCCCTATTAAGACATCCAATGTATGGGTGATTTCTTGCTCTGCAATTTCACATTCATGACAGTTTTTAAAGTTCCATAGTTTTAAGAGGACAGCTATGGAATGTCCAGGAAGGCTTTAGTGTTCTGCCTCAGGCTCTTGTGTGTTTTTGGACTTGATGCAAGATCAGTGTCCGCTCATTCTTTAACATTAATATACAAAGGGGCATTGTAAGCTGATGATGGCATATATGACATCTGTAGAGGCAGAAGTGAACAAAACTTGGATTGGTATTATTTGATCTAGTGGCAACATGGTCTGAACTGATGAGGGGGCACAGCTTGCATCTGAGTCCATTGCAAAGGCTACTGCCTCAGTAAGAAAAGGATTTAAGCAGCCTGTTGCTTGAGAGATGCTATTTTAGGTCGAGGACCTGTCTGTTAACCAAGACAGGTTTGTTCCCCATGTCTAATCAAAGAGTCATCATTTTCCAGGAGGGGGTGGAGGACACACCTTTCCAGAAAATATAGGGCAGCCACAAAGGTCCTTCAGTTCCTTCATAAAAATAGCATCTAGGTCATATAGAACCCCCAGAAGCAAAGGATAGCAGGCCATGGAATACATGTGGAAAACACAAAGGCACTGTCCCATACTTAATCTTTATTTATCAAGAGATTATCCACGTGTATACTACTCATGACTCACAACCAAAGATCTCATGACCTGCTGGTGGGTGCTGGGAGTCTAGTGAAACAATTATTAACAAACAGCTCTGCAAAAGCAAGTGCTGGATCTGAAGCAGACTGTTGAAGAACAGTAGTACTTGATGAAGGTGTTAAGTAAACTCAAATAGCTCTTCCATAAATTTTGGAAATGCAGAGGCTGCTTGAGCTGATAGACTGAGTCCTGATCTATGTAGATGGACACAAATTAACTGTCATATAGCTAGTTGTAATACAGGTTGAAAACAACCGAGATATCAGACTTTGTATGGATAAAGGCTCTTTCAACTTGTCAGAAAAGGCAGAACATAGGAACATTCCTGCATTATCTCCTCCTTTTAGGAGAAGGAGGAGGCTTGGCAAAACTTAATGTACGAAGTGTTACCTTCTTGCCTAATATGAAGGTAGGGAAAGAAAACTGGCAAGCAGTGACTCCTTTTAGATTAATACTTTAGACATTAGGCAAGAACTCTGGGTGAGGTATTAATGTTGTCCTGCCTTTACTGAATACTGTACTTGGTGATCCTGTGCAGGATTTCCATCTCCTATTTTTCTAGGTAAAGATATAGCCATAAAGAGGCAGCCTTCAGGCAGATAGTAGAAGGAACAGGTTGCTAAAGGAATGGCTTTAAGCACCCCAGAGAACAGTGCCTCTTGGGTCAGGTGGTTCTCTATTGCCTGCATAGCTGTCCCATTTGCTACTCTGGCTGCCTTACTGTCCTATTGCTGGGCGACTAATCCTATGGATTCTCAGCCTTTGGATCTCTGACTGCTCACTCCCCTGTAGCAGAGGTTCCCAACCCCCAGGCTGTGGCCCAGTATTGGGCTGCTGGTCTGCAGAAGGGCTGGCTGCTGGACAGGAAGTCGGGAAGTGACTGGCATACTGCAGACCAGTCGCCAACTTGCAGCATGCCGGTCACTTCCGGTTTGCAGTATGCTGGTCTGCAGTTTGCCAGTCCACAGTCACTTCCAAAAAAGGTTGGGAAACACTGCCTTGGAGCCAGAATATAATGAGCAATTTTCTGCCCTTTCCCGACCTCCCATGTGGATTTCCCTGCTTTGGCTTCCCCCTTAAAGTAATGAGAGCCCTGGCTCCCTATTACAGTGCCAAAAAAGTGTCAGAGCTAGAAGCTACTAGGATGTTTAAGGACAAGGTACTTCAGTACTGGGAGACTGGAATCTGATGCATCAGCACCAGTTAAAAGGTAAATAACTTAAGAGGCACCAAAATGGTACTGAAGGGTCACAGAGCCGAGTCATCATGGGGACCCAATATGGATTTGGAACTGCCTCCCAATTTAAATTTATTTGGTGCTGAGCCAAAGTCTGAATCACCATCCCACCGAGAGAGATGCTTCTTCCTTTCCCTCTTTGAACACTTGAATGGCGCGCACACAGCTGCACAATTTGTGATTCGGCTCTGGTCACCCAAATATGCCAATTGAGCACATAAAGTCAAATCCGCATTTCCTACTTTTTAGCAAAGTGCTGTAACCACCAGGTTGCAAACTAGTGTCACCGATCACTACCAAGGTATGTTCAGTAGGCACATACACATCTGTACACCCATAAATGAATCATAAACTGTACCCAAGTGCCAAAAACTGCAATTATCCCACTGCTTCCATGTTATTTAGGTACATAGGGAAGGGCGTCTATACACGAGCAGCGAGTCAGAACTGACTCAGTTAATCAAGTTTGCTGGAGTGTGGTAATTACCACGTTCCAGCAGCTGCCTGAAACTCGTGCTTCAGCAACCCATGCTTAAAAATGGTGGCAGACGCGCTTTATCTAAAACTCATGAAGCTTTAGAGCATCCCTGCCACCATTTTTAAGCATGGGGATGCAGATACACAAGACACTCCAGGTGCTTTAATTCAAGCGGCTCTCAGAGCTGATCTAATTAAAGTGCCCCCTCTCCCCCGCTCACGAAGCATGTACATAACCAAAAAAGGGAAACAGGCTTTAGCCCTAACTGTTCTTGAACCCACAATTACCCTGCAATAAGTGAAAGCTAAAGCGTGGCACTTTATGCCTGAAAGAAACATAATGAACGTGCCCCACTTTTGTTTTAATTTACCACAGGGAAATTGCAGGCACATGAACAGTTATTACATGTCAGCTCTTCCGTTGTAATCTCCACCTACTGTTAAGCCTTTCAATTTAACCATTTTTCCATTACCTAAGAGGAAAAGTTTGAGGCAAATTCTCACATCTTTTTGTGCCCTTTCGGAAGAGCAACAGCATATCGAATATTTGAATAGCACATGATCTTCACGACAGAAGTAGTACTTAGCCTGTCTGCCACTAAAGGAAAGAACAACATCACAAGAGGGTCAAAATTTAAATCCAAGACTTCAAACTCCCATGTCCAAGGAGTTCTAGTGCCTTCTGGATTCCAAATGTTTTCCTTTCTACCTTTTTCTCTCCCTTCTTCCCCACCTTTTTGTGATAAAGTGAAAGTGACCAAACGCCAAACACGAGCGCAAGTTTTGATCATGGCGTGGGGGAGGTGGCGGGCGCAGCCTGATAGCCGCATGATCAGTGCGTGCAGCAGAATCTCCAGCTCATGCAGCCCGTTCAGCACGCCAAAAAAGACTTAATCCTATTGGCTACTTGGGCAGTATAAAAGCAAAACCCACTGAAAAAAAAAGGGAGGGACCCACACAATAGCAGAGAGGCCTGATCACCCTCACCGGAGGTCCTGCGTCCACGAAATCCCTTCCCCCAGATGCCCCCATCACGACCAAATATACTGTTCAGACATGTTTAGAGCTCAAGTCACCAGTAAGCTTAATCTTGAAGCTGCTGTAAAAGGAACCACCTATACGAAAGTGTGAGTAAAGCATTTATTTGTTACACCGCCTCTTTGATTGTTTTCCGTTGACGGGGAAGAAAGATAAGAGAAGGAGAGACAAGGTCCCATAACCCTTTCATCCCCAGCCTGTTCAGATCTGAGGGTTAACCAACCCCCCGCTTCTTGCCACACTTTTTCTTTGTTAATGGGCCAATTAGTTTTATATATATATCTATATATAGATATATATATAGATATATATCTATCTAACCACACTAACTAGAATTAGGACTCTAACTCAAGGGAAAACAAATCACATAGTACAAAAAGATGCTGACACCACTGATGGATGGTAAGAAGGAAATGAAGTGTTTGCAACCAACCTAGCCTTTATAGCTTCAGTTCTGGAGATCACACAAGGCATAAGCCCACCCCCAACAGATACTATTGTCCAAAAAGGTTTGATCATGTGTGCAGGGGGTGCTTGTGCAACCAAAATGAAATGTATGCAAATAGGAACCAATAATTAAAAACAGCTAAACCCAAAATATCAAGATTTGACAGAAGTCAGTGAATTATGGGCAGTAAGCATAAGGGAATTTACAAATATCTAACTGCAAGACAGCAAACTCCTCAAAACCACCAAAAAACCCTACTGTATTATTACTAAGAAGTGGAATTATCACACGTGAAAAAACATCTACAAATTATGTGAGTTGAGAGCTTCTTTCAGTTCTTCGACTGCTAAATTTTCATTTGCAATGTTGAGTTTCTATGTTTACCTAATCTGGACTTTGAACTGCCTCCTTATTTATATCAATTTGGTATAAACATGAAAACGTATGCTGCTCCTCTTTTACCTCGTACTGCGGAAAATTACACCTATGAATTTATCATCAACAAAAAGTTACACTGGTTTAACTAAAGATGTCAAATAAAACCGACTGAGGTTAAATTAGAAAGCCCCGTTTATGAATTAGAAATAGACCAAGTTAAACTCAAATAAACAACTGTTCGACTGGAGCAGATGTGTCAACTTAGAGCAGGGGTAGGCAAAATGCAGCCTGGGGGCCAGATGCAGCCCATCAGGCTATTCTATTTGGCCCGTGGGGCCCCTAAAGAACTTAGAAAATTAATATTAATCTGCCCTTGGCTGCCTGTCATGCAGCCCACAATGGCTTGCCAAAACTCAGCAAGTGGCCCTCTGCCCAAAAAAATTGCCCACCCTGACCTAGAGTTTGATACCAGTCTAATTGATCACGTTAAAAAGTCAGTTGCAGAAAATCGCATTGACACTTTGAAATAATTTTGAAACAAAAATAAATAAATTTTTATACATTGCAAGACAAGTGCCAAAAAATGATTTTAGATTTTTCACGTAGGTACCGCTAATTAAGAAATAAAATATTTGATATATTTGGGTGGAGGAAGGGAAATACAAAATTTCTACAGGACTGAAAAGTCTCACGAGTGTGCTAAGTAAGTATTCCCTGTGATTTCCAGATAGTCAAAGGTATCCTATATGATTGCTTCAAAAGGAAGTTTTTATTTTCTTAAACCATTATTCCCACTATCAGTACACAGAATTTCCAATTAAACTTCCGTGTCAGAGTTGGAATCATACAACTGATCTACTGTGGGTACATCTACACAAGATGTTTTACTGCATGCTATATTAATCTAATACACAGTAAAGTGTTACTGTCTACACATGTGCAACAATTATTGTGCAGTAGATTAGTTTAATGCACCATATTCTAGTATCTGTAGATACAGGTACTAGAAATCAGCACGTTAAACTAATGCACCAAACTGCATGTGAAGACACTGACTGTGAGCAAACTGATCTTAGCAGCAGGGGGCAGGGACAGCTATCCTGGCTGTGTGGGATGCCGTCTGCCAGCCATGTGGAAACCAGGACCAGCCCCTATGCCCCTGCAAGCCAGATGTTAACAAGCAAGGGAGCCTGGAGCTCCCCCTAGTTGCTGCATGGGGGCAGAGCAGGACAGGCGCAGCTCTAGACTGAAATGCTCCCATCAGGAGCAAATTTGCTCCTAACAGACATGTTCATATGTGTGTGGGGGGTGCAATTTAATGTGCCTGAATTTTCAGTGCAGAAAATTCAGGTCCATTAACTGCACATTGTAGATACACCCTCTATGCTGTAACCTTAATCAGGCAAAGAATGGTCCAGTCATTACCTGCAGATTCTCATCCTCACGGATCAGCTGTTTTCTGGGAAAGATTTGATTAGCCTGGATGCATTCAAGGCTGTGCTGAGTTTCTTCATCCTAAGAAACAAAACCCTACAATTAATTTCAACATTGTTATTCATCCACAGAAGAAATCTTTGTTGACTTTTTGAAGATATAAGTTTCCAGTGACCACTGAAGGCTCGAGCATGATGAATTATTAGAAGAATGTAGTTACCAATGGATAACTGAAATGATGTAATAACTGCTTTTTTGCATAGTTAACAGAACAAAACTCTTAAATAGATTGTGGACCTCCTTTTTTGTTAATTGCTAAAAATGAAGCAAAGTATATCTTTTAATTTTAAATTAAAACATTAGGAATTGAACTCGGTCTTGATGCTGAGGGCTGGGGTGGTGCAGGTGCTAAAGCATATAGTTGACAGCCCAGAGCTTGCAAGTTTGAGGCCACAGCAGAAGTGCTCATGGTGAAGCCCGTCAGATTCACTGAATCTGTGAATTCTGCTAAATAGCTTGTTACAAGGACACAAAAAAGAAAAATAAGTTTTTGTGCTGAACAAATTTGTATTACTCTTCCATAATCCTGTAGTGTGTTATTAAATAGTATTAAAGATTAACTTCAATTACTTCCGCAATAGATCTCTTATAAATGCCTTGTACAATACTTGACTAATCAATCTCAATTTGGATGGAAGAATAATGCCTTAAATTCTATGCCATTCTAATGTCAGAAGACAAGAATGGAATTAATCAGAATACTACCAGAAAACTAAAATACAAATTGGTCAAAGATGCATATAAAGTTAGGTACAACCATCCTTTCAGGTCAGTTGGCAGTCTGAAGAGAGATATCTATCAGGTAATGAGACGAGAATCTTAATATTACATTCTTTGAACATTTCAGATAATTGTTTCTAGAGGAAAAAACACTTGTTTACACAAATAACCCAATTACACTGTGTTTACTGGTTTTATTAGCACTGCTGCCAGTGCCTGAAGCAGACCACCAAGAAGTAGTCAGGCCACCATCCAACAGGGACCTGGAAAGCAAGTTTGGGTGAGACAGTGAGCACTTTGTCTTGCTGTGCAGCCAAGCCTGCAACACCCCACAATGCCTCCAGAAGAACATCAGCTGCTGCTAGACAGGGAGTCAGCAGGAGTTGGGGGCAGGAGGAGCTGGGAATCAGCAGGAGCTTTGAGACGCAGCAGGAGCTGCTCCTAGCCCCAACTGTCAGACAGACGAGTCATCTGTTGCATCACAACCTGCCTGGAAAGGTTCCTGAAGGATGCCATGCAGGTCAAGTATGTCAGTAACCTAAAGGTAAAAACTGAGCTGGTCCAAGTCTTTGAGGTCACTTTAAAGTGGGACCCCATCAACTATTCCACATGCTTCTCAGAAACTTTATGCACTTCACAGACTGGTGTTTTATTCATCAGGCCCATCTCAACTGCCTCCCACTCAAATGGCACCATTCACTATGGCCACCCAGAGAAGAGGTGCCAGAGGCCCAGCTACGAGAGTGAGATCCCTGCCGTATGTCCTATGTGGCTGCACGCTCTATGAGAGAGTGGCAAATGGATCACACCACCATACAGGACCAATTGGTGAAGGCCATCACAGCATCAATCAGGAGGTTAGCCATGAACCATGCTGTCCCAGGCTAAGACAATTAGCAGTACCCAAACACTGTTGTAATAGATCCTGATAATTGACAACAAAAGGATCCTGATAATTGACATGACACAACATGGGCCAGTATGAAGATACCCACCCAGGACCACCCACCAGAAGCAATAGCAAGGGGATGGACTGAATACCCCACATGCCCCATAGATCTACAAAGACCATTAATGTCTTTGAGTATTACTGACCCCAGCAATTGTACACTGCATGCTAAAATTACCGTCTAAGAATATCTTATCACCTACAACTCTGTATCAATCTGGCTGCCATGCACAGCATCTTACAGCTCCTCCTACCATAGCATGGCACTGGCGCTACTTAATCCCTTTACCCTGGGGGGAACATAAGCTAACTGCATGTTTTAGATTATGTCAACTATGCTTAGTTGATATGCTCCAACTATGTACTCATGTAGGTAACAGAGATGTGGGTTTTCAGGAAAAAATTGAATTGGAAAAATTTCCACTGCCCTAAATAGAGTATGATCTGATTTAGCATGTTTTTTTTTACTTCCATTTAGTAAACATAACTAAAAATTTACCCCATGTTAATTTTATGACCAATAGCCACAAGTATTTGAACTGAAATATTTATGAAAAAAATTAAATACAGCACACTTAATGTGGCTTAAATGTTATAGTCAAAGAAATTCAAAGCTTTATGTGGAAAGAAATTATTTTTATTGGAATATTTGTAATAATGTAAAGACAATACACAATAGCACATACTTCCCTTGCGTTGTTTGTTTAAATTTAAGGAAAAAACCTGAAGGCACTGAAAACTGTTGACACACTAGTGTTAACACACCAAAAGAACTGTGCATAATGTGCCATGGTTGTCCACTCATCTTCTGTAGAATCACCTGCACTACTTGTTAGTCCCATTTCAGAATCAGATTGAGGCAAATCTGATTCAGAACTACTTGAACCACATTCTCTTTTGCTAAAGGACAGTTTTACCAATGAGTCTATGGGCAAGGGCAATTTATCATCACATTGCATTTTCTTCACTAATGGTGCTTCTTACTGATCCAGAAGCAAGAGATTTTGAGAAATAGAAACAAGCTTAGCAGTGCGTTCATTTGTTAGTCTATTCCTCTTTTTTGTCTTGATTGGGCTGAAAGCCTTCCAGTTTCATTCACAAGAAGCTGCTCTTGGTGAAATGGTTGGGATCCTTAAAGCAATACTGAACAACAGTTGGATGTTACAGTATTCCTTCCACCATGTGCGAGGAGACATTCTCTGCTGCATGCCAAATGATGACTTTGCTCCAAAGTTTTTCTTGTGCGCAGTACTTGGCACTGTTTGTCATCATGGCTATTTTGTCAATGTTGGGGGCACTCTTAAATACTTCCATAACTGTATTGAGAGTAGTAGATAATTCATCTTCTGATAAATGTCCTCTTTGTTGAGGATCCAAACTGTTTGCTGCCAGATGAAATAGATGAGAGCAAAACTCAGATATCTTATTTTACTACTACTACTTTTTTGGATAGAGGTGAAGAAAGCAGAAGCTCAGTTAGATTTTCATTCAGCTGCTGAATATCTCTGGAACATTTGAAAGGCTTGGTGTGTCTCCTTTAAGTTTCTTGATTGCCATTGAAACTAGTAGTAGCAAACTGAATGCTACTTGAACTTGAACCCAGAACACATCACTGTTGAGAATCTGCTTCTGAATGTTCACAGGAATAATCTGGGATACTGTACCATCTATTGAAGCACACTACAAAAAGTTTTCTGTGTGCAGCAAACTATGTAAACAGTTTGTAGCTGAGCTCCATCTAGTTTCTCCTGGCAATAAAAGTGCACTTTCCCTCCCTTGCTTCTCTTTCTGTAGTTTCTTTAAAGTCCGATTAGCAACATGATGATTGCTGAATACTTTCTTAATCACTTTGCAATACCGTCTTCATTGTATTCACACTTACTATATCCACTGCCAGAAGATTCAACCAACGAGCAAGACAGCCAAATACTACTAAATGAGGATACTTTGCCTTTAATATTTGCCATGCAGGTTTCATGTCACTTGCATTATTATTACAAGGGCTTGTATCCTGGAAGGACCTGCACATTCAATCTCTTAATTCAGTAATTTGGCTATGTATTCACCTCTATGATGAGAAGAATTTGGTAGTGATTGCTTTCAGGAATATTGGTTCAGTTGTTGCTTTTTTTTGTATATCAGTCCATCCATCTGACATCAGAGTCAATGACTGTGCTTGACCAATCCTTTGAATAACCATTGTTTGAGCTCTGTCACACTCTCTAAGAGAGACTGTGATAAGCGATAACATGAGGCTAACTTACACGATGGGTGAATTAGTTTGTAATGTTCCTTCCAGTACTTATTTTCAGTTATGGAAAGAGGTGTACTACTTGCAAGTGTAGCTCAAGCTAAATGTCTCATCTACTGTTTCTTGATTTTCTTTTGACATTTTGTCCACAAAGCTTGATAAAATGCTTGACTATCTTGAGCAGTTACTCATGGTAGACTGCATATCTGGTGACAGTGATCTTGAAAGCGAGGGTCCTGCTGCTTCTTCCCCAGACCTGGCAGCTCTACATTTTCATTTTCCATATTTTGCAAATCTGCTATTTCACTTGAGCTACCAAGTTCCTGCAACAAAAGGGGGAAAAGATTTTTATTTTAGCCTATTCTAGTTGGGCCTTATCCACCGGAAGGATGGATGGAAGGATGCTTCCCCCCATCCCTGCCAGAAAGAACACTGCTGCTCAACTTGCTGCTCAGTTGCCTGGGACTACAGAGCCAAAGGGAAGTATAGTTTGGCCTCTACCATCAATTAGAGGACTAAGCTGACTCTGCTGGGTTGAAATAGTTAACTATTTACCTATTATGCAATTTAAAAAAAAAAAAAAAAGATTTTTAAGCCTAAGCCATTTTGGGTGCTTAGTGTAAGCAGAATACAAATATTTTAAACAAACAAACAAACAAACAAACAAACATCCAGTTGCATTTACAGCTTTTAAAATTATAATTTTTAAAAAGCAATATAGATGCTAATCCATAATGTGTGTTGTTTAACATATTAATTTGTTTACTTACATAACCTACTTCAGGAATCCTTTTCTCAGATGATGTTGTTCCACCACTTGGTTGTATTAGCTTTCTGTATATGGCTGGTACTCTTTCAGGACACTTTCTACATGTTATTAAATGCTTCTTCATTCTTGTTGCATTGTTAGCAAACTCCTGCCTGCAGTGTTTACATCTACCAACTTTCTTCCTTCCTTCAGTGGCTTGAACTTCACTAGAATGTTGCCACACACTAGTTTTGTTTAGTTTTTTTTCCAGATTAGGCATTATTATAACTACTTCAAAGCAAAAGCACTAGAACGCTAACAGATTACATGCAAACACTTCCAACTCTGCCAACTGAAGAAATGAGACACTGCTCTGTGTGTTTGCTGAACTGAAAGCGAAACAAAAAAAAAAAATTAAAAAAAAAATCAATCATAGTTTTGGTTTTGCTTTCACTTGCAATCTGACATGAAATAAGAATTTTAGCTTTGGTTTTGATTTAACCTGCACAGCCAGTTAGGTGAATTCATAACTTGATTTTTTATTTGGATTATTATGCAAGTGTATTTACTCTCCTGTTTACAAATCAATAAAACATATATGTATTCTCTCACACACTTCCTAGGGATAATCAGCTGAAAAACATTAATTGCTACTTCAAAACTGCCAAGATTGCCTAATACCATATTGGCATCCATTCATTGTTACTAGCATGCATAGGGTCCTGTATATCTTTGCAACTCTACAAAGCCATGTAAATAGCCACGAATGTTAACATTTTTAACAAAGTTTTAAATCTATTCTTAAAAAAAACAAGTTGAAAGATGTACAAGTTTCCCTCAACTTATTGCAGATTCTGTATATGCGAATTCGCTTTTATGCGATGAGCATTTTTAGACCCATAATTCATTATATGGAAGGTAAATTGACTTTTATGCAATCGGCATAGCTCTGTCCTGCATCCAAACAGGTAAGTCTGTGGAGGGAGGGGAAAGGGCCTTGGGCCGGGGACCCCACTCACCCCAGGCCCTGCTGCAGCAGCCCAGGGTGCCAGCTGTGCAGGGAGCCATCAGTGGGTGCAGTGGAAGGAGGCAGGGCACTTCTTGCTGCTCTGTGACCCTGGGAGGGCTGGGAGACTGCGCCAAGCTCTTCCCAGGGGGCATGTACCCTTGGATCTGTGTGGGATGACAGCAGGCTGCTGCTGGAGGCTGGGGCTGGTGGCAGCACCGGGCTGTTCCTGGAGCTTGGTGCAACCTGCCCTGCAACCACTGACAGTTCCCTCCACAGCTGGTGCCAGTTGCTCCCAGGGCTGCTATAGGCTAGGGTGAGTGCAGACAAGCTGCACCATGCCCCGTGCTGCCCAGTGCTCCGCTTGTTCCCACTCACTCCAACCTGTGCTGCAGCAGCCCCAGGAGCAGCTGACACCAGCTGCCTACACCAGTGCACAGTGCAGCCCAGAAGCTGGGCTGAGTAGGTACAAGCGGAGCCCAGGCGTTGGGGGACAGGCAGAAAACCGTGCAGCCCAATGGCTGGAGGCAGCTGGCACCAGCCACTCCCAGGGCTGCTGCCGCAGGGGCTGAGGTGAGAGCTGCTCTGTTCCCTCTATTTTGCTCTCTTGTGCAGGCCCAGGAGTGGCACCCCTCTCTTCCACCCCTTCCCTAGTCCCAGCCTCACTCCCTCTCACTGCGTGAACCTATCCCTAATTTGTTACATTTTAAAGTGAGTTCACTTTATGTGCCATTCTCCAGAAATGCATTTACTGCACAAATCAAGGGAAACATGTAGTAGCAAAAGGACTACTGCCAAAAACAGGGCTCAATCTTACAGTGTAGACAAGTCTTGAATCATATTTTAACTAAGTCTTTTGGAGGGACATATTTAAGCCCTGTTTGTTCCTGGTTGATATTTCTGGCAATGTTTCTGCAATGCCCAACCACTCCAAAAATAAGTTACAGTACAATATTAGTAGCTATAGGTATAGCAAGTGGAGGAGAAGGGGAAGAACCAGGAAAATTCTCCTATGTCACACAATTGATGCAGATAAAATTTATTTAATTTGAATACTGTGCAGAGCTCTAGAAATAATTCCCATCATCCCCCCCCCAAGAAAAGTGTGTTGTGGATACCCTAATTACAAACATAAATATCCAGCTAAAAGTTTACATATGTGAAGCAGGAACCTCCCATCTTCTCCTCTCATTTGGGTTCCATCAAAACAATATAAAAACATATTTCAACGAAGTTCATCCCTCTCCACTGTGACCTTGCCAAACAAATGACACTCTTTTACAACATTCTCATTAGTAAATCCCAAAAGGATCTTGCAAAGGAAAGCAGTTATCACTAACTCCAGTTCCCACCCCCCAAAAAATGCAGGATATGTGGCATCTTAGAGACTTAACTGGTTTAGAGAAGCATAAGTTTTTTCTGTGCAACAGCCTACTTCATTGGCTATGAAAGCTTATGCCACTCTCAGTAAGTTAGCTTCTAAAATGCCACTCCATTCCATCTTCTGCCTGACTTCAGACTAACAGATAACCAACTCTGTTAATCCCAAAGATAAATTCTACTATATTTGTATATGTCTAGATTGCACTCATAGCCACAAAACTGTAATGCTGGCCATAGTTTGGATTGTATGTACACTTGCATAACTATATTCACCCTGCGATTGCCTTCTGAACACACTCAGAAGGCTGTGCAATGGCACTGGCTATGTAGGTTTCAGGACAGAGCAGAAATGCCCAGACCCATGCATAACAACAGGTAAGTCCTGAAACTTTTATAATGGACAAAACACAAGAGAGAAGAGATTTTGCCCACTTTTCAGCCCTAAAAACTTTTAGTTAAAGCACTTGCCCAGGAAGCAAAAGTTGCAGGCTCTAGGCCTGCCTTTACCCATAGGAAGATTGAAACTTCATTTCCCACTTCTTGGCAAAGTGTTTGTACTAGAAGGCCATGAGCTAGTCATTGCCTACATCATCCTCTTGCTCTCATCTTGAAAAGGGACAACTAGGCAGCCAGGAAGGAAACATGTATGTCACCATGAAGGAGACAGCAAGCTGGAGAGAGAGATTTAGTGAGAGGAGATGCTTCCCTGGGGAAAAGGGGTTTCTGGCTCCTGGTCCTCAGGGTTTTCCTGCATCTCATATTTAATACTCATTGGGAGGGAAAAAAGTGTGATATCTGCCCACTGGGCAGTACAAGAACACAAGGAAGCCTCACTTCCAGAGCAGTTCCCCACTTACTGAGCCACAGGGAAAGCTCCTTATAAATTGTTCTACTTGTGGCCCAATATATCTTTTCTTCTTGGCTGCCAAGTGAATTAGCTTCAATAGAACAGATGGAGGGTTCTGTTAGTCCAGCTTACGCTAGTGGTAAGGGCACCCTGCTGGGTAGTAAATGTGGGCTCAAGCTTCCTGTGGCTGAAGAGGTCTAGAATCTGGGTTCCCAACTCTCTGGGCAAGTGCCTATTCAGCTAAAAGGCAGGTGGATGGGTACACTTCCTCAAGTGTCAAACCATCCTCCTCCATGGACCTGTCATGTTCAGGTAGAATAAGACTGTATCCAGTTGTAAGTGGTCACAACAGATCCCTTCTGAATGAGCTCAGAAGAACAAATCTAATTGCTCAGGTAGGAGCAAGATCTTAGCTACCAAGAAGTGGAGTTGGATTTGGGCCTATAAGTTTAACTTCAACTGCTTATACTAAAGTTCAGGTAGATGGTACGGCATGGTGACACCAGAGAGACCAACAGGTCTGGACAGGCATCAGCTTTTGGACAACAGCCTACTTCATCAGATGCTATAAGTGGTTTACAGATTTAAAAGAAGGCTACACTAGCTACAGACTCAGGCACTACATCTGAGACCAGAAGCACTGAAGAACTCAAGCTGCAGTTAGTCCTCTATCACCTAATAAATTCTGGGTTTGGTATAGAAAGTCAGGGAGCATGTGCAAACTGGATGGGTACAGCTGGTAAAACCCACAATCTTAGAGTACAAAGTGCAGGCACACTCAGACTAGAATGCACATTTATACAAATACTTGAAGAAAAACCAAATATGTTATTAGCAGGTGTCTTCCTACAGAGCTGATTAATAAGGGCATGAAAGAAAAACAGCTCTGACCTTAGTGCTGAACTTGAACCCTGATACATTACAGCTAAGGATCAACTTTCTCATGCTTTAGCCTGCTTTGACCTGGTCAGTCCTGAAATAAAAGAAACATTTGCTTACCATGACAGGCCCACAGTAGGAGGAGAAATCCTCGCCTGCTCGCAGCACACCAAGGATCTTCTTTACGTAATATTAAAAGCTTAAAAACAAAATGACAAAGCATATGTAAGACAACTTTATTCTCTTTTCTTTAGGCAAACACATTGTTTTAAATCCATGCTAATTTCCAATGATCAAGGATCTAGGTACAAGAAAACCCCAAGTAAATAGCACAATTGTGAACAGATGAAGTTAGTGCACACTAACTTGCCTCCAGGCACAGAAGCTCCATTATGAAATGTGTCTGGTGCCTGCAATTCATTCTGAATAATCAGATTGAAGTGGACTGCTGAGAGAGTGCTAGTTTGATTGTAGCAATTAAACCAGTCTGTTTGTATCACTTAAATTAAAACATATCAGCTTTCCAGGCCACCCTGAAAGCTCCCCCGTCATCTAAGAGGCAGATTCATAGATTATAATGCCAGAAAAAAAACACTATATTTAGTTTGACTTTGTGTAAAACACAGACCATAAGATTTCCCCTGAAAGAGTTTTTGTTTATACTACAACATACTTTTTAGAAAAAACACCCAAACCTTAATTTTATATTCTAATGGTTAGTTACCCTTGCTGTTAAAATGAATTCCTACTTCCTGGTTTTGGTCTGAAGCTTCCAGCCACTGCATTTTGTTATACCCATGTCTGTTAGACTGAAGAATCCATAATTACCAAATTTCTGTTCCCTTAAAGATACTTATATACTGTGATCCAGTCATGTATTAAAACTTTTTGGTAAGTCAGAATAAGCCAGACTCAATTCTCAAATCATTCTTGTGGTTCTTCTCTGAACCCTCTTCTAATTTACTAGTTTCCATATTGAATTATGGGCATCAGGAAGACACAGTATACTAACAGATTATTTTGTAAAAGAAAAGGATATTAGATTCCTCATTGCCTGTAATCATGATCATTCTCTATTGCTTCAAATCCTGCTTCACTATGGTCAACAACAGGGGGTTTCTGAGCTGGGATTTACCCATCATGAGGAAAATGAGATGGGGACAGAGTTTGAAAAGGAAAAAGATGGAATATGAATACTGAGAGAGGCTGGAGAGGCTGAAGATAGCAGCTGGGGGAAAAGGAGGTTTGAGATTTAGATCCCTTGCATAACTGGCATCTCCAAGTACATAGTTTGCTTAATCTAAATTATATGATCAATATAATCCAAATATCCTCAAACTAGAGACCAAAACTTGATCCAGTACAGAATCATTAATTATTATATAAATGAAACATTATAATTAAAATACTATGGATCATCTATGTGCTAGCTCAAAAATTACAAAAAAACCCCAAACATTGGAGGTCCACTGCTAACCAATTAATTAAAATAGTGAAAATGAAGAGTTACTCTTTAAGCAGTGCTGTACAACATGTGGAAGGAAAAAACTTATTATAGGTGTGGTGGGCTCACTGCTTTTGTCTGGCAGCCTGGATTGGAGAAGGACACTTCAGATTGGTGGAAATGTTCCACCAATCAGGTAACAGCTGGAAGGGGCTTGCCCCACCCCTGCTCAGAGGCAGGGGGATGCAAGGAGCCTCTGGACCTGATTGAAGACTGAGCTTTGAGGTCCGGCAGACTTCAGGGGCAGAGCCTCCAGCGTAAATAAAATGCAGATGCAGCGAGGGATAGTGAGGAGAGAGGCGCTTTAGCGAAGAGTATTATCTGAACCCTGCCTGTGCCTCGACGAAGTGTGGATCAGCACATGGAGAGCCAGCCCTGGGAGCAGCTCGAGGCTGCTCAGGTCCCACATGGTTTGCTGGTCAGTATATGGAAAGCTGACCCTAGGAGCACCTCAAGGCTGCTGAAGTTCGCCCCGGCTCTAGGCCACATACCCAGAGCCCTGAAGTGTGGCTCAGCATTAAACTAAAAGAACCTCGGTGCTCAGAGCAGGGCCCAGGAAGGGGAAAGACCCTTGGTATGAGGCTGGGGAACCAAAGCCACTGAGGGCTCGGCTCCCATAGGAGCTCCCTGGGTACCCAATGTGGGGAACAGGACCCAGAAGAAAGAACCCTCAACTCGAGGCCAACAGCTTCAGGAGGCTTAAGACGGTGTGGGGACCCAGAGGCCAGATCAACAGCTCCCAGAGGAAGGACTGTGAGTTATCAAGAACCCGGGTCCCACAGGGGAGGCACCCCTGGGCAAGGGATCCTGGGGGGGAGTGGGTGTAGGGGGAGAAGACCCTATCTCATTTGAGGGACCAAGTGGTTGGAACCCAGATAGGGTATGTCTAACATTTCGCATAGTTATGTTTCCTATTTGATATCTATTGTTATTGTTGGTGTTATAAATAGTTGGGTGTATTAATTCTAGATAATGGGCTCTGTAAGGATGCCTTTATTAGCTAACCCACTTGTGGTATAAACTTGCTGGATTGACTGTCCTGGGATCCACCCCTCTTCTGGGCCTGAGGCACGGGTACTTACCCAAATGCCCTCCCTAGGGCTGTCTTCCTCCAGCTAACAGACCTTTATATGTATATTTGTATCTATAGCTATAATTATATCTATCTTACAGAGCTTTATATACATATGTATGTTAGTAACTCAATGAGTTGTATATAGTTAAGAACTTTGGGCTTGGGTTAACTCTACAGAGGAAAGAGGGATCCATTCAAAATTCTGGGGTTCCTTGGGTATACCTGGGTTACACAGGGTTTTTGGTTGTAGCTGTGCTGGTCTAAGGACATAGGTGGGCAAGGTTCTTTGGGTAGATGCAGTATCTTTTATTAGACCAACTGAGTAGTTGGAACAAAGTTCTTTGCAAGCTTTTAGCACAAGTACCCTTGTTCAGGGATAGGAAGACTGCTGTTGTTCTGAGATCTCCAAGGAAAGGAAAAAGCTAAGTGTGGCAGGAGGTCAGTGAGAATGTAAACAGGTAGAAATTAGGAAAACAATGGGTAGAGAAGGGAAGGGAAGTGGGATACAAGAAAAAAAGTTATTACAGGGGGATTCAACTGAGGACTCATATGTTAGTGTCCGGTTATCGTCAGTTACGATTATGATTATCATAAGGTTAGTATCATATGGTTATCGTATGGTTAGTGTCTGATTATCATCATGTAACAACATATGTTACATGGCTGGTTATAAAACACTGTTCTTTCCTAAAAATTCTGGACAATGACTTTTCTAACCTAAAAGGTACTGCATACACTACCAGGCAATTCTATTCTGGACCTCATTATGACAAAGTTATAATTCCTGACTCAATGGACTAGAAGCTGGCATTTGCCTAGACTTCAGTGATCATGACCCGATTACATTCATTAAGGGCAGACTGAGGCTGGTCCCAGCCAATAATATATATGACCAGCAGTCCCTCAATAGGAAGATTACAGTCTTCCAGTACACAGGAAAGTCACTACTGAACCTATAGGTGACTGAGAAGGCCAATCTGAGATTCACATGGTTGACTGCAGAAGTGGCAAATAGTTCTGGGAGGAAGGAGTACATCATGATGGATAGAGCTGTTACCCAATACTCTTGTTTTTCTCATCTATCTGTTTTCATGGTGCAAGAAAATTGCTTGAAAGGACTGATGCCCTGTACGATGATTCAGTCCTTGAGTCTCCCAGGTATTTATTTTATGTTAATACTGCAGTTCTTCAGATTGGCCTCCAAAGTGTTCTCTTATGTTGACCAACTCCAGAACAGTAACCATCAGTGAGTTGGGTATATGAATTGTTTTGGGAGCCAGTTGTCAGGCATCCTTAATACATGCCCTGTCCAACAGAGTTGATGCTGTATAAACATAGCTTCAATGATGGGTGTGTCTGCTTGAGCCAGAACACTGCCATTTAATCTTCTGCACTTCCAGGATTTTCCAAAGATACCGCTGATGATAAAGTTCCAAAGCTTTCAGGTGTTTCACTATGTCATATAGGCCTTAGGTCAATGAAAACCATATAAAGATTTCTGTGTTGCTCATGGCACGCCCTGCAGCTGTCTAGCAACAAAGATCATATCTACTATACCTCTGAGTGGTCTGGAACCATACTGGGACTGAGAAAGAAACTCCTTAGTTAGCAAAGCGAATCTAGGAAAATGCAAGGAAGAACCTTCCTAACTATGGACAAGACAGCAATATCTTGATAGATTGGATTGCAGTAGTTATCTCATTTTCTGAATACGGGAATGATTCTGGCATCTCTCAAGTTACTGGAAATCTGCATATTTCCAGATTTGTATAATAACAATATATAGTCAGTGAGACATCTTGTTTTCACTTTGCTGATGCATTTTAATTGGTATTCCACCAGGACTACATGCATCATCTGCTTAAAGGTTTTCAAGGGCTCTTGATAAGTCCCAGCCAAACACACACTGTATAAATCCATCTGTCAAACAGAAGGCAATAGCTAGTGATTAACTTTGTCCCAGTCCCTTAAAGTCAAGAGAAGAGCAGCCAATGAATTGTACAGCACCTATAAAATAACTGTTAAAGCAATACATGTAATTGTCAGATCCACAATGACCTAGAAGAACTATACCTGCCTTTAACAAGACCAGTATCAACCCAGAAGGTTTGGCAAGCTCAAAAGAATAAATGTATTACCCCAAGAATGTGGGATCAGGAATGAACTAAAGTTCATTACCAAATGAAAGTATTACCAAATGGTCATCAGCAGCAACTTTGCAGGTTGCTGGAGAGCTGGATACTGGCATTACTACTCTCTGCGTGAAGGTTACCTTTCCATTACCAGCCCCAGAACCTACATCTAGGAGTTAATGTGCTTAAGACCCTGCCTTTTCAAACTAATCTGTCATGGGCATTTATATACTATTAAATACCAAACTTAAATTGTATAATGAACCCTACCTAGGTTAAAAAACTGCTGACACAGATTCAGAAAACGTATTAAATTTCACATGCTACTTCAAAAAAATAAACAACTAATGGAAAAGACAAGAGCTTCACTGCAAATAAAATATAAGGTATGCTGAATATCAAAGTATTCTGATGCATTAGCTCTAAAATCCTTGGTATTATCATATGGCAAAACCAGGGTGGTTTAAAAACAAATACAACTCAGATTTAAAAAAAAAATAAAAACCTGATTTTAATTTTTTTTTAAATCATTAATAAAATATTACAGTTATCTCTTGTTTAAAAAATAAGTTACAATGAAATCTCATCAGAAAGATGCTAAACCTAAACTTAGTCTCATAAATACAAAGTATTGGTTGTCACACACACAAGCTGACTTACCTACCAGTCAAACATGGACATTCATTTCAGTTTTTCATCTCATGAAAATGGCTCTAGTCTGCCTGCCCAGCCTAACTACCAGCTCTTGCTTCTTAGAAGTTCTGGGTTTTCAGTTTCTGTTTCTCAGCAGACTGAAGTCACAGGTGTAATGACACAGGCTGGATAGGACTGATGTTGTTCTGTGCTTATGTGGTGGCGGAGCTGGACCAAGCAAGGCAGAGGAGTTAGTTAAGATGCTGCCTTAAAGACAGAGAGACAATATAGGAAAGGACAGAGGCAGAGTAGAAAGGATGAGTAGAGTGGACTGGAAAGAAAAAGGGAAGACATCATTCAGTAGTACACACCCCTTCCTATATCCCCCCAGTTTTGCCACAGAAAAACCTGTCATGGCTTCTGAGTATGAGAGAGACCCTATCTGGAAATATTTTGAAGAAATTCCTTCCCTTGGTAAAAAAGGGAAGCATGTCAAATGTAAGCAGTACAAAAAGGAGATGCAGGGCCTAGCTGCAAGAATGAAACGTCATAATGAAAGCTGTTTATTGGGAGAAAATGATGTGGATGAAGATATGGATATGTCTGAAGAACAATGTGAATCAACTGGTTAGTAAATTAAATAATTCACTTTGCAATACATCATTCTTCAAGACTCTATGCCTTTACTTGTTAAATCACATTTATACTAAAATTCCCAAGCTGTTTGCTATGTTGCATGTTGCTAGAAAAAAAGGTTTAGTTAGCTTAGCTAATCCTTATGGCTTGTTTAATTAGTTAACTAGGTTTAGAACTTATCACCCAAATTTGCGGAACAGAAAGCCGCAGTAAGAGACATCTAGAGTTGCCAGTTGCTACTGTGTGTCATTTTTTAATTTTATAATACATGCCCCTTATTTTGGAACATCATGGCTGCAGACTATAATGGTGATGTCATAAATCTATTCCCTATTTTACTTCAGCATAACTCAGCATTCCCAAGGGAACCCCATCCTATTCATGTTTTTTGTCATATTGAATGTAATATTTGAATGCTTATAATAGTTGCCCATTAGCCAGTTTAGGAAGAAGGAAGACAAGATTCATCTTCTTATCTAGGCCATTGTTTTGGTCTATGTGCAGAAGGTCCTAGCTCTGCTAAAAGTCTTCTCTCTTGAATTTTATCTTTAGAAGCCTTTAACAAAATTAACATAAAAATGATCCTTAAGCAAACATCCCACATTTTGAGAAATCAAAACCCTAGGAGACTTTTAAAAGATTGGAAAGAAAGGAAGTCCCCCAAAGTAATTAAAATGGTCAAGAAAAGAAACCAATTACCAAGCAAAAGAATCTATTAAGTAAGATCCAAGTCCATATTTGGGAGTAGTGACAGGTTTGGGTAGGCGGGGCCAAGACAGCAACTCACTCAAAACCTGTAACCTACTGTCCCAATTTGGAAGTAACCTCACTTGCAGAACAACGAAGGAAGAATCACAAGTGTAGGCTGGATCAGACTGATCACCTGAACCACCCTCTCCGTGAACATGAATTTCTTAGTTCACACTGAAACCTAGGAGCACCTGAAGGGGACTGAAAGAAGGGGAGTCATTCCTATCACTGCTGAGACCAACCTTAAAACCATAACTAAAGAATGAAGGTATACCTGGGGATTTGGCTTCTCGGAATTCTAGGATTGTAAGTATATTATGAAAATAATAGTATCGACTCAAATTTAACTTTTAGTTGTAATTGTAATTGTTTTAGAAAGAATGCTCCAAATGCACTTCTTCGATATATGTAGTTATTGTGTTCTTCATGTTTGTGATATTTCTTAAAGCTAAGCAGTGTTATATGTGTATCAAAGAATTTTAAAATAAAATTGTGTTGTATGAATTAAGAGTGTAACCACTGTGAAATCGTGCAAGTAGCCAGCGCATCAAACAAATCAGTAAGTTGTGTGGGATCTTCTCTATTCCATAACCCACTAGAGACAGTTCTCTCAAAAAACAGAAGTGCCAATGAGTTTAAAGGGACTTGCTCCAAAATTATGTGCACTTTAAGTACAGTCAGTCTAAGCTTTTTTGGTAATTTGGAAGCATCCTTGATGGAAAAAAATTGTAACTGATTAACTGATTAATACAGTGAAAAGAACTGAGAAGAATGACTATTCAAAAATCATGTTTATTTCAGGATCCCATTCACGTGCAAGAGACTTTGACTGTCTATCTGAAACAACTTCAGAGTCATCCTTGGTACTTTTAGCAGCAGTGCTGCAACTAAATGTATTTCAGACAACAAAGCATCAGTAGCAAGCGAAAGATTTCAATCATCCAGTAACATCATTACTATATATGGGTTTGTAGTAAGGACTAGCAAATACCAACAAGACATCATAGATGAAAAGACTGCTTGGTTCATTTATGCCACAAATTCTCCTTTTTGCATGGTTAACAATAAACACTTCGTTGACATGGCTGAGGCTTTACGACCAGGCTGCACTCCACCTGGTAGAGCAGACACTGGTGGAAGGTTGCTAGATACAGTATAGGAGAAGGAACTTGAACAGTGTGCAAGAAATACAGAGGGGAAATTTGCCAGTTTAAGACTTGATGGGTGGAGCATTGTACACAATTATCCAGTAATACGTGCCTATGAGACAACAGAAGATGGAGTTGTATATCTTTCAGAAACAATAGATTTTGGGAAATGCCCACACTACAGAATATTTTTAAAAAGTGGCAGTGGAAGCTGCAATAAACTGTGAACAAAAAACTGCACGTGATGGTTGAATTTGTCACAGATAATGCTGCAAACGTGACAAAGATGAGAAAGTACTTAAAAGAAAAACAGAAGGATCTTCCCTTAATAACATGTGGTTGCAATGCCCATTTAATGCATCTTTTAGCCAAAGACTTAAGTACTTCCCAAGGAATAAAAGAAAATGTTGCTGAAGTCGCAAAATCCTTCCATCACAATCATTTGCTTCAGCTTCACTGAAGAGAGAGCAGAAGGATGCAAATTAATTTTCCCTTAAGATGTTCGATAGATTTCTGTGGTTGATTGTTTTGAACAATTTATTAAGAATTGGCCTACTCTCATAAAAAATTGTGAAGAAAACAGTGATAAAATAGATGGAAGTATTTCCTCCAAAGTACCTAACATTGGATTAAAGAGGAATGTAGAGGATATGCTCAGTATACGGAAGCCTATATTCATAGCCTTAAACAAACTTCAGAGAGATTGTTGCTGCATTGCTGATGCTGTCAAAATTTGGAAGGCACTTCAAGAGACACTGAAGAAAGAAATACCTAACCAGAAAGTTAAATTGTAGGCAATAAGGAAGCAAATGAATCAAGCACTAACTCCACCTCATTTTCTGGCAAACAGTCTCAACCCCAGATATAAAGGTAGATGCCTAACTTCTGAAGATGATGCTGCTGCCATGGCATGGGCATCTCAAAAATCACTCCTCAGTTATGCCAATCATAATAAAATTTCAGGGCTGAAGGGGAACCATTTAAACAGTACATGTTTACTGATGATGTTTTGAACAAAGCCACTCCCCTGAATTGGTGGAAATCATTAGCCAGGCACCTTGAAGCAGAGTTCCTTCAGCTGCTAAGCCAACTTTTCACAGCAGTAACTTCCTCTGCAGGCAGAGAGTGAATATTTTCATTGTTTGGTTATTCACTCAAAGCTAAGAAATTGACTGGGAGTTGAAAAAGCAGGAAAACTCATATTCCTGTTTCAGTCTATGAATAAAATGACAGTGGGAGTGGGGAAGATGAGATCTAGTTGTATAAGGACAGAGTTAATAAAATTTGAAAATTAAAAAAAGATTTTAAGGACAGATGTTGTAAAATTCTGTATTGAGTTGTAAATTAACATGTTTAAATGATCAGATTTGCACCATTGTTTAAAAAATGTGAAGAAATATCAGTGGGAAACTTAATTTAAATCAATTATTTAAATCAGGGTTTCCTCTTGGTGGTTTAAATCATGAGTTATATCAATGATTTAAAATCACCTTGATTTAAAAATCAATCCACCCTGCTGTGCCATCCCCATCTGGGTCTGGCAGGTATGCGGCCTTGTGGCCACGTGTTATCGCAGGTGCACAGCAGGTCATAGCCAGGCAGCAGCCCCCACTGCAAGACTGCTGCAGTGGGTAGAGGGAGCAGGGAACTCTCAGGGCTGCTTCAGCAGTTGCCACAAGGGGTAGTGTCCCCAGATGCCAATTGGCTGGGCCCCTAAACCTCCTGAGAGCAAGTAGCCTTGAGCTACGTGACAGGACAGCTTTTTGTACTGACGGGGCCAAAACAAGCAGCTTTTTATACCGCAGGGGACAGCACAGGTGCTGGCTCCGGGCTCTAGCTCCCCCTGACTGCAGATCCAGGAGAAGCTGGGCAGGGTTATTTTGCCCCCAGTGGCACAAATTGCACCACACCAAAGTACATGTCTGGGCACGTACGCCAAGGCAAAAAACCCAGACTCAAATCTGCACCATTTCTATTTGAACTATGCTTGCATGTGTGGATGTGCCCTAAGGGGTTATCCTATTATTCCCCCGACCATGTCTACAACCTTTTTCCAGAACAGTTTGATTCTAGGACACATAGACCATATGTGGTAAAAACCTTCTAACTAACTGATTGCACTCCCTCCAACATTTGCCTGTTCTTATACTAGATGATTTTGAAAATTATTGTAAAAGCCTATATGGATTTTAAAATAATTTTCTTTTATTTTAGTGAAGCATAGGTGAGGACCACTGTTCCAGATGGTCTCCAATCTTCAGCACTAATTTCCAGTCCAGTGTCAGTATCCCATTGTGTTAGAAATAATATTTTTCTTCCCTATGACTACTGAAAATTGCTATTTACAGCACAGACAACAGGACTGTATGTTTCATAAGTGTGATCAATATTTTCTCAAAGGAATATCAAGTTTTCAATTCATTGTGCTTTTATTCTCATTAACTTCAACCAAAGTAAAATATATGGCCTCTCTGTAAATTATTCATTCACACACTTACTAGAGCAAGATCATTATAAAAAAAGGCAAGACTTCAGCTTTTGCTCAGCTACTATGGGTTCATCCTAAGTACTTATGACAAAATATGCCCTCTGACTAAAAAACTGGACATATTTCCATAATTACAACCAACATTCAGTAGCCTCAAAGCAGAAAACCCAGCTGATATGCAAATGTACTTAAAAGTAAATAACTGTGCATACATTCCAGTGTGAGTAGCAAAGAAAATTAGGAGAGAAAGGATAAGAAAGAGAAAAAATACATGCATTTAAGTTTTCTCCCCCCTTATTCCTTTTCCAGCACTGTTTCATTTATTTGCTACTAAAATAAAGTTCAAGACATCCCCACAATTCTAACGTTAGACAGAAGTTAGCTGCACTAAGAAACTGTATGATGGAAGTCAAATGTTTAAACAACAAGAGTGGTTGAAGTATTTGGACATGAGGCACTCAGAAGGCTGTTTAGGTTTGGTACCCAGGGAGATGTTAAGACTTTTAATATCATGGAAAGAATAAATATCCTTTTCTTCCACTGTGAGGGAAAGGGACACAAAGTCAGTTTGAGGTAAGATCATACTTCTTGTTTCTTATTCTTGCAACTGCTGACAGCAACTAACTGCTTCAATGACCCTTTTCCTAAAATCTTTCACTGCATCTCAATACAGTTGAATGGTTCTGTTAAGCTGTTCAGTAATGGAGTGGTTAACAAAACTGACATTTATATTGCCTTGCTTAGACTCTACTGTTAACAAAGACTTAGGGAAACAGCACTTGCTTTGCATTTGGAAGATTTTCTTCACAAAAAAGGAAAGAAGCAGCTAGAAATCTTTTTTGGTGGTTTTGTACACTAAGAAATTTTACTAACAGAGCTTTGTCAAACTGGGAACATAAAAAATTTTAAAAAAAGAAAAATCACAGCTCTGCCAACAGAAGGAGGCAGAGCTTCTGTCATTTGGAGCAGTAGGTGTAATTCTAGTGGCAGAAAATCTCCCACTACCATAACACTCTTGTCACAGAGACAGCAGCCAGCATAGTAAAGAAATAGCCCATGTAAAACACTCTGTACCCAAATTCTTTTATAAACTCAGCAACTATAAAAACACAAGGTTGTAACCAACATGTTAGGATACTAACCTTATTTTTTTTTCTTTTATTCTGTGAGCAGGTTAGTTATTTATAGTTGGGGAAACCTGTAGCAATGGATACCTCATCTCAAAAACAATGATAAATTATTAGCTTACCAAGTAGTAATAGATAACAGAAGAATCTTCCTTGTCCCAGCAAGTTTCAGAGGTTGATCTTCTGGTACTTCACACTGAATGCTGAAAATTATAAGATTATATTTTAGAAGGCAAAGCTTCTAAGAACAAAAAAAATTCAACCAAAACAAGCCTTTCCTTTTGAAAAATTCTTTTTTTAAACAAACTGAGTTGCCAAGCAAATCTCAGTTTAAAAAAAGAAAGAAAGATCAACAGTCACTAGCTACTGCATGAGAAATCACAGCTTTCCAGCAGATATACCTAATTAGGTTATACAACAGTTAGACTGTGAGACGCACACAGGTCCTGGTCAGACTACTTCACCATTAGCAGCTATTCAGAAGTGCTGCCTTTAAGATAACTCAACTCTTGTTCAACCCCCACAGTTACAGGGAGTGATAAAAGAAATCAGTTAACACTAGCTATGGGAATGCTCCTGTACATTTTCTTTACAAATGAAGTTTCATTTGCAAATGAGTTTGGATTTTTACAAAAAAGAAAATTAAAAAATAAACCAAAAAACCAGAAAACCATTAATAGAAAATATAGGCCCTGACACATTACATATATTATGCACTGGTTAAACTGCATAATAAAATTTAGATCAGCCACATGTACAAAATCAACATCACATGATAAAAATGACTATCCAGCTATAAAGAAGGCCAACCACCTATAAAAGTTAGTATTTGAAAATATGTAATAACTCTATACAGGCTCCTTGCAGACATAAAAAAACCCCCAAGAAAACAAAACCGCATTTTACCAGAAGCAGCAGTGCATTACTTAGACCTGGCTCTGCAGCATCTGTATACTTTGGGCACTTTCGCTGGGTCTTTTGGTGCTTTTAGCTAATGCCGATTCAATCTTTTAGAAAAAAGCACCAAAAAAAGACCCACTAAAGCCCCCAATCTAGACAGACATTGGGTGAGCTGGGTCCAAACAACACACTGCCTCTTCCGAGCATGTGCTAGGCTCGGCATGGAAGCGCACCAAGTTTGAAGTGCTATTTGCGAGGGTGGGGGGTGTTAACTTCTCCAAACAGCCACAGAAACCCAATACACCAAAAGATCAGTATTAATTTAGCCCATTAGTGACCAACTCATCCAGCCTGGCAGTGATTCCATCCTCCAGATCTGTTCCGTGAAGGTCCAGACATTTGGCAACAGGACAAGCAGTGGCAGTATTAATTGCAGCAGCTCTGGGAGTCCTGCCAATTAACGCTGACACAACCCTCCTCACCACCAAATTTCTAGCCCTTGGGGAGCCCCATGGCCCAGATGATGCGAGATCCTAGTTTTCTCTGTTTAAAAATAAAAACTTTTCTGATAAAAAGTAGAAGATTCTCTGGTTAAAACGCCCCAAATCTGTGTTTTTCTGTGATTAAAATGAAATGCTACTCTATATATAGGTATGAATTGAACACAATGTTTTATTGATAGATTTACAATTTTAAAGCAATTTGGAAACCTACCAGTGCCTCAAATCATAATAAAATTAATTCTAAATACCTGTATATTTTGATTTTGTTGGTTTAGGTTTTTTTGTTTTTTTTTTAAATCATAGAAAAATCACAGCTCCCCCTCCTCACTTTGGCCACCAGGACATGGGTTCAGCTGTGGAGACAGCCACAGCTGTTTTGGGCACTGAGCAGCACAGATATGCTGGTACTCTGCCTCTGCCAGTGCTGTTGCCCCTCACTTCCAATCCACAGCACCCCCAGTCCTGCCAGTGCCTCTTGCTCCTGACCTGCAGCCCGTCTACCCCTACTTGCTCCCTCCCAGCAGCAGCTCCCCCTCCTCCCCCTGCAGCTGTCCCTCTTGCTGTTTTGTGGCTCTGAACAGTGCTAGCCCCTGCTGTTCTGAAGTTCCCTGCGCCTGTGCCCAGACCCCAGAAGTCCCCAACACACTTCCTGGGAAGTCCTTGACTGAGGCTCAGGGACTGGGTTGGGCCTGCCTCTGGCTGGGCAAGCTACTTCCCTTGCAGGAGGGAAAGCAAGCCCAGGCCAGCCTGGCTGACTCAGATTCTCAGGCCCCACCCCTGCCTCCTCCAGACAGGGCTTTGGGTTTCCCACCCTTCTGTAAATATTTCTTGCAGACTGGAGCTGCAGAGAACTGATGCAAGAGGGGAAATCTATGTTTTCCTGCTTCAAAGGTGGATAATTCATGTTTTTCTCCTTTAAAGAGAGAAATCTGTGATTTTCCTCTTTAAATGGGGAAAATCCGTGAAAAATCTGGATCCCTACAGATGGCACAGCTCCATGGGCTGACCAGATCTTGGTCATCCCTGAAATAGCTTGTTGTCTCGTCTCCAGTACTAGACAGTACAAAATACTATAAAGATGAAAAAAAAACCAAACCCAAAATAGACAATTATGTCCATACAAAGTTTCTTACTAAACCTCCAAATTTTGAATTACCTACATTTGTTCAAGCCAAGATTTCTTTGAAATATTTTGTTCCCATTATGCAAAATCCAGTATTTATTTTAGATGAAATAACTGATCTGCCTCATTCGTTTGCCATGACTTCACTTAGGATTCGTATAGCCATGTTTCTTCGTACTTGAATGACTGCTTAACAACTGAAGCCACATAAAACTCCAAGTCCTATGCTAAAATGAATGCCAAAACTCCTGCCTGACACCAGCCATTTATGAAAATCATAGAAGTAACCAAAATAATGGAATTAGACTCCTGTGATCCCAGGGATCCAGACGAAAGTATCTCACTGACATGCAGGAAGCTATGCCATTCTACCACTGGTAACAGCTCACCAGTATATCAGTGATGACATCTTTTATATTCAGATTCTAATTAAACACTTCTTATTTCCTTATGCATGAACCTTCTAAATTTGTTTGCAGTTTATCAAAGGAAAGAATCAGAAAATACATTCAATACACAGAACAGGAATATCTCATTTTAGGTCCAAGCTGCTGGGCAGGGAGAGTTGGAAAACAAAGATATACAGAAATATAAACATAGAAGCACAAACCCTCATGCAAAAGGAGTTTTAAAATAGTACATTTTAGATTCATTTTTGAGGAGAACACTGACTTTCCCTCATTTCCAAGTACAATAAAAAATGTAGGCCACATGGATACGTTTCACAAGAAAAAAAAAATAAATGTGCTAATAATCACAGCTGCTACAATCCATAGGCTAAAATGGCCTTATAATTTCTTTTAAAAGATGGCTAGTAGCAGTACCTGGCTAGTTACAAAAGAGCAAAACTGTATTTTCTGGCATTTCATACAAAAACTACAGGCCAAGTTTCAAATCCAGAAATTTTATGACAGTTAGTAATGACAGATGAATGAAAAAAATGACAGAGTTTGGTTTCCAGGGACCAGATTGAGCTTGCTGCACAAGCAAGTTTTACAGTTGCTCTGTCATACAAAGCTTGTTTTGAAGAGAAAATTAAGCATGCTTGTTAAAGGCGTTATAATGGCAGAACAAGAACACAAAGAAAACTTTCTACAGAGCTATTTTTCTGACCATGGCCATGATTTTAATAAGGCTAAATACAACTTTAAGATAGTGGAAAGTTGATTTATTTTCTGAGTTTTTAGGGTATGATCTAAAGCCCACTAAAATCAACAGGAGCCTTTCTATTGAGTTCAAAAAGGTTTGTTTGACACTCTTGGTCTTTAGGTGTTTTGTAATAAAGAATAAAAACAGAAGAAGGTTTTCTGATATAAATGCTATTAGCTACTACATTTACTCAAATACAAGATGAGGGTTCTTTTTCAGCATGGGAAAAAGCCCTTTATCTCATGTTTCAAACATATACCAGAAACTGCCCCCCACCCCATTAGATACATTGGTCATCCCTGAAATAGTTTGTGATGCTGTGGCTGGCAACGCTAACCAAACTCTGGTGTGAATCCACCAATGCATCTCAAGCAAAACCAGGGAAGTCATCCTCCTGCTTTACTTGGCCCTGGTGAGACTACAACTGGAGTGCTGCATCCAGTATTGGGCCCCCACTTCAGGAAGAACATAGAGAAGCTTGAGAGTCCAGAGGAGAGCTACTCATACAATCCAAGGCCCGGAAGGAAAGCCGTATGAGGAGAGGCTGAGGGACTCAGGACTCTTCAGTCTAAGAGAAGGCTCTTGGGGGACATAGAGGCAGCCTACAATTACATAAGAGCGGTACATCAGGACCTGGGGTCAGAGCTCCCCACAGGATAACAAGGTCTAACACCCATAAACTCCAGGAAAGCCAATTTAGACCAGATACAAGAAAAGAATTCTTTACAGTGCATGTGTCCAGGGTTTGGAACAAACTACCCCCAGAAGTGTTACAAGCACCTACTCTAGACTCCTGAAAAAAAAACAAAAACAAACCAACAGTTGGATATATTTCTTGCTGGGGTCACTTGATCCCAGCTGACTTCCTGCTTATGGTGGCAGGGGCTAGACCTGATGATCTTGAGGTCCCTTCCAGCTCCTAATGTCTATGAAATCTATAAAATTATCTACAGGTTTCCTTCACCAACTGCTGGGGTTAGGTTCCTGAAAGTTCCCATGGATGGCAAAACCATGGCTGGCAAGATGGGAAAAATGGGAGGTAACAGGCTGATACGCGGCCATGGAAAACTGTGGCTACTCAAAACTGTATACTGTGGTAGTCAAAATGGTATACAGAATATTAAGTGTGAATACTCAAAACCGTGGTTGGCAAGGGAAACCTGTTATTAAACTCCTGCTAGAAGCAGCATGTGCTAAGTCATGGAAACCAACTATGAACCTGATAAAATGCAGCCCATGCTGAGCATGCCCATAAAACACTTGGTCCATATGGAGTAAACAAGGAGCAGAAAGGCTGCAGTGAGAAGTAGGGGGGCAGAGGGCAAGGGGGCAATGTGACTTTCCCCCATCCCTGTTACTAGTTTCCCTGTTGTGGCAGTGGGAAGGGGACAAATGCAAGACAATCCTCCAATAATTAGGTTTTATACCTAGAAAATTATAACTAACTAGCAAACTGCCCATCATGAATGACGGAGTGGGAATGGACAGAGTGCCACCACCCACTGCCCCGCAGTGACACTGCTTCGCCTCCAGCTCCGTGTGCCACCCCCCACATTCTCTGCGTCCGGCCCTGCCAACACTCAATGGCACGCAACATGCTCTACTTCCTGCCTCCCCTCCCCTGCCTCCTCTCTACCAGCTGTTTTTGGGGGTAGGTGGCCACAATGGGGGAGCAGTGACAGCTGGGGGACACTGCCACTGGAAACCCACTCCCTTTCCCCTTCCTGCTCCCCTCTGTCTCTCCCTCCCTGACCACTATTCAGTGGGGAGAGGAAAGCTGTATGGCGGCTCCCTCTGTCCATAACATTCTGGGCCCTTGCAACCAATCAGCATGCACCCTCTCAGCAGTGCATGTGCAGTTGGCCCAGAGCATCATGGACAGACAGACAGATAGACAAAGGCTTTTATGATATTAGAATTTATAAATATTCCACATATAGAATCTGATTATTAGGGGGTCATGTTATATTCAGGTCATCTTATATTTGAGTAAACATGGTATTTTGATTTCTGACAGCGTTAGGAAATGACTTCATGAGAGACTCATTAGCATTCTTTTGTAAAGCTGCTGGTCATAGATAAGTGCCTAAACTGTTATCACTTCCCAAGTCAACGACTTGTGCAAATAAACAAGTGACTACCAAGGAACACCATTCTGAATTAAAGCACCATCTCACACATCAGAGAGATTCTAGTCCCGGTTTTCAGTATCTGAAAATGACTAGCTGAATACTGAACTACTTGCTCTCACAATCAAATTTACTGATTTTCTGGAAATCAAGTTTGACTAGACCAAGAGACGGAATTACCAAGAAACTGGTTACAGCTCCCTAATTCTAAGGACCAGGTAAATGTCAGCCCCAACCTTTGAGATATTTCGAATAGATTTAGGGCTCATTTCAGCTACATCGTGAAGCATCTGTGACAGTGAAGAATAGGTATAACTATGATTTCATTATACACTTTCCCCATCTCTTTTAGCAAGCTCCCAATTCCAGGAGTGGGGGTGGCAGATGGCACAAGAGTTAACGGTCTCAGTTTTCAACCACTAAGACATTCTCTACCAGTCATCTGCAGACAGAATCTGGACCTTTTCTGCACCTACTCAAGCAACACTAAGTGACTGAGCTTCACTTGATAATCTGGTCCTCACTGTTATGATAATGCATGCTGCTGTCAACTGATCTAGAATAAGTGTTAAAAGCTCCCGTGTATTATCATATTTTCTTGCATACTGCACATCCCAATAAGATGTGCCTTTTTGCAACATGGAATAGAGAACAATATTTCCCTGATAATTCTGAAGGAGCAGAAGCCAATGGCTACTCTGTTAACCCCTAGCTGCAGGACATGGCAGGTGCTGCTGATTGCCTGTGCCCTGCCTCCAACTAGAGAAAAGAAGAGGGGACTGGGGAAATTCAGCTACAAAAGAATCATTCCTGTGAGGCCTGCAGAGGGGTGCTGCTGCCCTCACTCCACACTCACACCGGCCCTGCTCCTGGAAGGGGCAGAGCTCCATTCCACACCAGCCTGCGCGTACCCCCTAGCTCCTTCCCAAATACTCCCGGAGGTATGTATACCCACCGGCTGGTTGACAACCCCTAGCCAAGAGGGAGAAATTAAAGTCAAAAAATGAGCACTAGTGCAAAAAAATAAACATGTCTGGGTATCTGTAATTTAGATGCATAAACTGAAATAGGATCTAGTTCTGGATGTCAAGAACGCAAAGTAAAATTGAGCCCTTAGACCTTTGGATCGTTTGCCCCAATTTTTAGGTACCCCCTATAGCAGCAGCTCCCAAACTGTGCGTCAACCCCAAATGAGATCACAACAACAGTGGATGGGGTCACAGGGGTTCAGGGCTGTGAGCTGGGAGTAAGGGACCATCTTTACAAAATGGGGTCATACTGAGGAAAATGGGGCCATAAATGTGATCACACTGATGAAAAATTTAGGAAGCACTGCTCTGTAGAGAGCAGAACTAAATAGTAGGACGATAATGTTTACACAAATGACAACAATGAAATATACCCAATGGAGAGCAGGTGAGATTTTTAGTTAGAAAATAATAGAAAAAGAGAAGTTAAAAAAAAAAATCTGTTTAAGTGAAATAAGGACAAACCATTTGAAGAAAACATCTCCTGGTTAAGAACATAAAATTAAAGATTTCATACTTCTTCTTTTAAATGAAGAACACAAGAAGTTCCTTATCCTGTTCTCTGAACCCGAGGCCTCTAGCAAAAACATGAAAAATAAAATGTGGCACTCATAATATTTAACTAGTAAATGATCAGGGAAAGTGGGATATTTGGAAAGAAAAAAATCCAAACTGAACCCTTTTCTATCCTTCATCATAAGAGGTTGAGGGAAAGATCTGTTATGTTTTCTTTCTTTGACTAGCACATTTAAGCAAGTTTTTTGCTTGCTCAAGTATTCTATTTCTGCTTTGAAGCTGTGTTGTGTCACAACCTTCATATTATGTAAACATGGATTTACAAAGAAGGCTACGTTGTTGCTGGTTCAGTGCAACAGTCCTTCTACATACATTGGCAGCATGGTAAAAAGGAACCTTTCCTTCCTGCACTATGAAGGGGCACACGTTTCACGTTCTCTCCTTTGAGTCTGTCCTTTTCTCTTACCTTGCATTCTTACCTTGCTTTCTTTTCTGTATTTCTCTCTTTCTTTCCTTCATAAACTCTTTTGCTCCTTACCCTCTAATAGCTCTATTCTTCCTATACCTCAAAACGTTAGGAAGCTACATATTGTATGGGGCAAGTCAACTGCTGGCTTTGAGGAGCTAGCATGGTCTTTGGCCGAGTTTAAAATTTTAGGAACAGGACCCTGAGTATGCTGGCCTTCATTGCTTCTGCAGCTGAACAATTGAAGGTCTATGCTATAAAACATGGTTGTCCAACTTCTCGGTGGCTGGGGCCCACATGCCACATGGTCTGTGAGCTCCCCCACACCTCGATCCCCTTAAATTCCCATGCCCCCATCCCCACACTGTGATGCATCCTCACATACTGCATGCTGCCACACCTTGCCTAGCTAGGGACTTGGACAGGAAGTAGAAGCTGGGGGAGGAAGTAGAAGTCCCGAGACACCAAATGCAGCACCAACAGCCAGAATGATGGGGGGAGTAGCCCCTGAAAAGAAACTCAGGCCACAACTTAACCTTCACAGATGCAAGTTAAACAGCTATGTCATAGAAAAATTTAAATATGTGTAGGTAAAGAGGAAGGGAAGGCAAGGCAAGAATCTTTCAAAGTGACCGTTGTTGTTCTTCTGGTAGTGGTGTCCTCTTGTACAGTTTCCAAGTTTAGAAAACAATTCCATTTGGGGCAGTAACTGGACATAGGAAAAACTGAGCAACAGAACAAACAAGGGGCACTCAGTCGCACTCACTTTAATCTCCAAGTCCAGCTGCTTAACTCATTTTCCATTTCTAATTCACTTTGTATTCTTGTCCTTCTACATAAAAGTGACTATAAAGAAAACTTGTTAAATGTGTGATTTCCCTGAAGATAAATACATTTTAAGTATAAAAATCCAAAAGCCTTTACAAAATTTTACTTTGTGAGATGTCTCTAAACAGTTACTGGATATCAGGTACAGTTACTGCCTTTATGGAAACATTAGTAGCGACCAATTTAGCCTTCTGTGGAACTCTCTCAAAATGGGAATGTTATAGTTTCCTTCATGCTTCCCATTCTCTAGTTAATTTTTTTCAGTATGGAACAATGCCAAGCCTAAAAACCCATTTGATTAATCCGTTTGTTGATTATCTGCATACAGTAGCTAAAAATTAATACTATCCTTCTCATTCCTCTCAGAACTTTAATTTCAAAGCACCAACTGAAATGTAAATCTCAAACAATAAGATGGAAGCTACAGGAGGGTCAACTGGGAAACAAACTAAAAGTATTACTGAGACAGCTTAAAATATATCACTGCAATGGAAAAGTTAAAGAAGTTGGATCCTGAAGTAGAAAGAAACAATATTTTTTCTAAACTAATGGCAATTTGGTACAAATAAACTACATGATGAATACAATACATAAAATTCTAACAATTTACTGTGATATTTTAGAGGAAAAATCTCTACTTGGGGTTAAGAGCCTCTGCACAATGACTCTCTAGCATAGTCTCCAACTCTGGACAAAATGCCTCACCAAACTTGAGTTTCTACTAAGACTGAGAAGTAGAAAAAAAAATCTTCACTAGAGGTACAACAATACATTGGTCCAATATCAGATCAGCATCAATATAAAGAAAACTGTCTATACTGGAAATTGGCCTGAAGTGTCCGATAATTTGGCTGATAAATGCACCAGCCCACTCCCCACCCATATCCTCCTGGGGTGCGTGCAGTAGTGAGAGCCGCCCCTTCCCCACACACCCTCCCAGACGAGCCATGGCTCCGTCCCATGCCTTGCCCCACCCCGCTTGGGTAGTGCCTGACCCAGCCCCAGCTCCACTCCCTCTCTGACCACAGGGGCCTTGATCTGCTCCCCCACACCCCTTTCACCACACCACACTTACCAGCTGCATGCAGCTGTATCAGAAACTGAATCAACATCAGCTGACATGCCTCCTTAAAAATCGGCTATCTGCATCAGCCCCAAAAAATTTCACTACTAATCTTCACTACTTAGTGTAACTTTTCAGGTTCTCCATCTTGTTTTCTTGCTTTCCATTAGGCAAACCCATTGAAATCCAGGAGTTTGATAATATAAATATAAGCAATAGTAAGCAGTAAATATGTATTTATATTATGTAAATATTATTAAGCAGTTATGTATCATATAGTAGCAGTTCTCAACCTTTTTTGTACCAGGACCCTTTGGAAAAAAAGTAATGGCTAATCCTAAACCCAGTGCCCCTCAATCCTGACCTGCTGCTGCTGCCCTCAGCCCCCCAGTGTATGGGGCAAGGGGTGGGTGTGTGGAGTGGCGGGGGGGCTGCAACAGAAAAGCCATGGCTTCCCATGTTTTTCTCTTTTAAAGGAGAATCCATATTTAAAATTTACAACCCTTTCACATATTCTTGTAACCCAATTTTGGGTAGCAACCCACAGGTTGGGAAGCACTGCTGTACAGGATAATATTTGCCTGACACATAATATAGACCAATTGGGCACAAGATCTAATTTATTATCAATCCATTCCACTGTTCTTTCTCTTCTCTCATCTGTTTTGTGTACTCCCACCACTGTCTTTAAAAATGCAGATTGGTTATACAAGAAAAGACAACACTCTTAGATTAAAGGTCATGGACATATACATTGAATACTTTCTGAGCAGGGGACTTGGTTGGAGGGAACTGAGGGGTACTGAGGTAGAAGTGGAAAAGGTGCAGTTGACAAGGGAAATGTAGTCACTTGGGGCACATGTGACAGACCTCTGCTCCAAAGTGTGCTCCAGCACGTGCTAATTAACATACTCAATTAATCAAGTTTCATAGTTGGTAGGGTCGGGAGGGACCTGAGCAGATCATCAAATCTGACCTCATCCCATGGCAGAAGAAAGTGCTGGGGTCAAATGACCCCAGCAAGGTGTTCGTCTAACCTCCTCTTAAAGACCCCCAGGGTAGGAACCAGCACCACTTCTCTTGGAGTTTACTGGAGAGACCAATTAGTGTGCTCCAGTAGCCTCCACATGATGTATATTCAGCGTTCCTGCATTTTAAAATGGCAGTGGGGTGTTTTAACTAAAATTCTAAATAAAGCACCCCCATCACCATTTTCAAACGCAGGACACTGAATATACGTGATGCTGCGGGCACTTTAATTAAAGTGCCTCTCAGAACCGCCCTCCACCACACACACTCACTGGAGCACATGTATAAATGCCCTTGGTGATCATAAAGAGAGAGAAGAAATGAGGAAAGGAAGCAAGATTGGATGGGAAAAGGTAGAAGTAGGAGATAAAAATAAAGGAGTGAAAAGAAAGATAATCACTGCTTCTCGCATCCTGTCCCTACTGTGAAGTGTCCCAATTTTTCGTTCTGACAAGAGGAAAAGGTGTCCCTTTTTTCTTCCTACATCTCCATTAACATGCTTCATTCCCCATTAAAACACTTCTCTGTAACATAGATTTCATAGACATTAAGGCTGGAAGGGACCTCAGGGGATCAGAGTCCAGCCCCCTGCCCCAAGGTCAGGAAGTCAGCTAGGATCAAAAGATCCCAGAAAGATAAGGATCCAACCGCTTTTTAAAGGAGTCCAGAGTAGGTGCTTGCACTACCTCTGGAGGGAGCTTATTCCATGCCTTGGGGGCTCTACAGCAAAGAAGTTTTTCCTTATGTTCAACCTAAAATGGTCTTGGAGGAGTTTGTGACCATTGGTACTTGTCATCCTTTGGGGTGCTCTGGTAAACAGATGCTCCCCCAGATCCTGATGCACAACCCTGATGTACTTATAGGCTGCCCTCAGGTCATCCCTGAGCCTTCACTTCTCCAGGTAGAAGAGTCCCATGGCACTCAGCCTCTCTTCATAAAGTCTGTTCTCCTGTCCTCTGATCACGTGCATGGCCCTCCTCTGGACTCTCAAGCTTCTCCTCATCCTTCTTGAATTATGGAGCCCAGAATTAGATGCAGTCCTCTAGCTGCAGCCTCACTAAGACAGTGGGAGGATGATATCCTGAGACTTACCTGAGAAGCACCTATGGAGTTTGGTTTGCTTTACCAGCTGAACATGAGCCACCAGTGTCATGTTGCATCTTGTAGTTAACCATGACCCCCAAGTCTCCTTCAGCCTTGGTGATAGCAAGCGTAACACTGCCAAGTCTATAAGTGTGCCACGAGTTCCCCTGCCCCACAAAATGTAAGTACCTTACAAACCTGATGACATTCAATACCAACAAATGTATCTGCCCACTTTTTCAGACTATCCAAGTCAGCCTGGATCACCAGACTATCCTCAGGTGTGGACGCTCTGTCCCAAAGTTAGGTGTCATCGGCAAACTTGGTCAGTCCACATCTGACACCAGTACTGACGTCGTTGATAAAGATGTAAAAGAGAACAGGTCCACCTGCTGGGACACCCCACTGGTCATGGAGCACCACAATGATTCACTTCTGCCTAATCACCACTCTCTGGATCCGGCCTCAGAGCCAACTCCCCAGCCACCGGACTGTGATGTAGCCGAGGCTATACAGTTGGCCAATTTTTCCCAAGAGGAGATTGTGGGACACCAAATGAAAGGCGTTTTAAAAGTCTAGATATGTGATGTCAATCTCTTCTCCCTTGTATCACCTGGACATTACCTGGTCATAGGAGATGAGTCTGGTCAGGCAAGACCTACCCGCAACAAACCCACGCTGGCTGTCCCTCAGGATGTTGCCATCAGCCAACTTGTCAAGAATGGTCTCTTTGATGATTTTTCCCAAAATCTTTCCAGAGATTGTGGTCAAGCTGATTGGCCTGTAGTTCCCTGGATCTACTTTTCTCTTTCTTGAAGATGGGCACCACATTGGCCATCTTCCAATTTTCAGGTACTTCACCAGAGCACCAGGAGTTTTCAAAAATCTTTGCCAGTGGCTGGGCTATGATGCCTGTGAGTTCCTAAAGTACTCTGGGGTGCAATCTGTCAGGACCTGCTGACTTGAAGGTGCCCAGCCTCTCAAGGTGTTCTTTTACAAGGTCTACACCAATGCTGGGTATAAATTCACCCTCACCCTGGCCATCCCCTGCATCTTGCTAGGCAGGGTAGTCCCTTTGGGTTGATGAAAAATGATGCAAAATACCCATTAAGCAGGTTGGCTTTTTCCTGGGTGTCAGTTGTCAGTTGCCCTATTTGGTTTAGCAAAGGCCCAATGTTACTCTTGCTTTTCTTCCAACTTCCCACATATCTAAAAAAAAAGGACTTTATTGTCCGTGATACGTGTAGCCAGATGGAGTTTGGTTGCAGCCTTGACATCCCTGGTTCGCTCCCTACAAGTACGGACCAGTGCAAAGTAATCCTTTGTGGCGATTCCCATCTTCCATCCTTTATAAGCCTCTCTCTCTTGGCATAAAAGGTCCATGAATTCCCTGCTAAGACAAGGGGGTTGCTGTGCCCTTCTGCTACCTTTCCTCTGAAATGAGATGGACACCCCTTGTGTTTCCAGGATTGATCCTTTAAGGAGCGACCACTCCTCTTGGACTCCTCTCCCTGTCAAGTCATGGTCCCTTAGGGCCTTGACAACTAGCCTCCTGAGCTTATCAAAGTCAGCTTTCCTAAAGTTGAGGACTTCTGCATTGCTGACTGACTTACCAGCTTTGCAATGCATAGTAAAAGTGATCAGTTCGTGGTTACTGTTTCCCAGCTTTACTTTGATTTTTAGGTTGCTGACTAGATCATCCCCTTTAGCCAGTTCCAGGTCCAGCAGCACTTTACCTCTTGTTGGTCCATAGACTTCTTGGGTCAGGTAGAGCTTGTCTACGCAAGTGAGGAAGCTTTGTGACCATTCAGATTTGACCAAGTGCTCTTCTCATAAGATGTGCAGGTAGTTGAAGTCTCCCATGACAATCGTGCACCGAGAGTGTGTAGCCGCAGCCAGTTCCCTGGCAAAATCCTGGTTGAGCTCTTATTCCTGGTTAGGGGGTCTGTACTAGACTGTGTAGACTCCTACCATTGTGTCCCCTGTGCCAAGTTTCCCACATATTTTAACCCGGAGGCTCTCTTAGAATCCCCTCCTTGGGTGCCAATGTCAGCTTGCATGGATGTGTAGTTATCCTTGACAGAGTGCTACACCCCTTTTATCTGCATGATCTCTCCTGTACAAGGTACGGCTGTCTATACCTGTGGCTCAGTCAGAGGTGGAGTCCCACCAGGTCTCTTATTTCTATGAGATCGTAGTTATTCTTGCTTAGTAAGAGGACCAGTTCCTCCTGTTTGTTCCCCAAACTCCTGGCATTGGTGTACAGACACATAAGCATCCCATTGGGAACCCAAGGCTTCCTTACATTCCCAGAAGGACACCGTTCCAGGGCTGGGGTAGGAGTGGAATCCCATGGGTGCCCTAACCTGACAGTTTTGTAGGTATTGCCCAGCGGACTTGCTTTGGTGGTTGTTCACCCATCCCCTGGTGGGATTAGTTTAAAGCCTGGTCAAGCAGTTCAGCCATCCTCCTCAGTGAAGTGAGGTGAAGGCCATCCTTCCCAGCAGACCACTGCCTCTCTCACCAAAGAGCAGACTGTGATTGTGGAAGCCGAAGCCAAAGCCTTCATGATGACACCAGTGACAGAGTCTTTGGTTGACTACCTCACTCTGCCTCACCCTCAGTCCATGACCCGTAACCAGGAGGATAGAGGAAAAAAAAACCACCTATGCTCCCAAACCCCTAAGCTCCACTCCCAGAGCCCTGTAGCCATTCACAACCCAGTTGGGATTGCTCTGAGCCATGTCATTCATGCCCCCATGGATAAGGAGCATATGGTAATGGTCGGAGGACCGAATAAGCTCTGGGACCTTCTCTGCTATGTCTCAGATATGGGCTCCTGGAAGGCAGCATACCTCCCGGGCCAGGGGGTTGAGGCAGCAGATTGGTCCCTCAGTATCCCTCTGAAAGGAGTCTCCCACAACAACCACTCTGCGTTTCATCTTGGGGAGAGCAGGGATGGTAGCTGTTGATGAACCTCCCTTGCCTGCAGGACGAGCCTGCAGAGCTGCCAGTACTGGGGCTGCAAGAGGTGCATACCAGATATTGAACCATGATGGCTTACTTCCTCTTTAAGAGCATGACTAACCTGCAGGGGAAAGTATCCGAGTGTGCTGGGGACAGGAGAAGAGCAACCTGCTACCTGCATCTCCACTGAGTTTCTGCTTTTCCCCCTACCTTGCAAAATACTCCTCTATTCTTTCCCCTTCTATCATGATCAGTTTCTTCTTCCACTCAGTGGTCTGTTCTGAATGAACAATGACATTTATTAGAGTTGTTTTCTGCAGTAGTGGCACACATTGCACAACAGACTATAACCTATAGATTTCATTTTGCAGACAACCTCTGCAGTACTAAAATAGGACTGAAAAAAGTAATGCAAAAGCTAACTGTGAAAATGAAATGAAGATACCAGGTGCCCAAGTTGATTTACCTCAAAGAATCCCTCAGAGTTTATCAACACATAGCACCCAAATGCTGTGAGAATTTTCAAAAACTCTTTTTTGAGAGCAAAGGCTTAGGCTAGCGGTTTTGAAAACATGGGTGCCCATCATTAGGCTTATAGGTCCATATTTCGGCACCAAAATAGATGAGCTGATTTTCAGCAACCACTTTTTTTTCCCCCCCAATCAGCATAAGGGAAAAAAGCCCCTCACCTTCCATTTACATACAACAAAACCCCATTAAATATATCATCTATCATTAAACTGCTGCTAAAAACAGAATGTGCTTAGTCATGGAAAACAGCAATGAAACTGATTAAATGCAGTCAACACTAAGCATGACAATAAGACACATGGCCCTCATGGGGGAAACATACAGATGGCAACCAACCTTAAGAACAGGCTGCTTTGTCCATCTGAATAAGATATATATAATAGTAATGCCCATTGCATGTAGTTCCCCCTCTTTTTTGAAGTCATGGTGAGCCACTACACTGAATACATTTTTTACTTCCTCTTCATTCCCACAGCTGAACTGCACCTTTTCCAACTATTCCTGATTCTTCACCTGCCTAAAGTCTGGAAAACGTTTCTAAATAGGGCCCCAAACAGTTCACCCAGAACCCTTCTGTCACCCCTTCTATAAGACTGTCACACATGATTAGTGTGGCCCTGCCCTCCATGAGGGGCAGCTGGACCAGGTCGCCCTGCACCTCATCTGCATATACATTTTTTGAGGATCCCAGGACTTGTGATAAGAACACCTAGCTCCTGAGCTGGGGGGGTGGTGTGTGGAGAACGGGACATATGTATATTAGAGCACACCCACACATTAAATGCTGAGCTGTGGGGTCACCATGGCTTGAAATACTGTTGACTCTGTTGGGGCCCAGCCCAATGAATTATATGGTAAACCATGAGTCTTTTGGCTTTGTACTAATATCATGCATAGTTTGTACTGTAGATAGTAGGTACCAATGTGCTGCTTAAGTAGGCTCACAGAGTATCTGTCCTAAAATTTGCAGCAGTTTCAAAATAGGTAAAGTGCATCAATTCTGGACTAATTAAGTCTATGAGTACCTAAACATAATTTACCAGATAGGCAAATTACTATATTTCAAGGTCAGTGTTGTTAAATTTGCTCTTCATTTCCATGTACTTGGGGAAAGCAGGGTCTGACAGTAAGAAGGGGGGGCAAAGGACTGCAGGGGTGGGGAAGAGGACTGGGGGACAAAGGGGCTCCCTGATCCCCCCCCCACCATTTTATTTTCCCTGTTGTAGCAGTGGGAAGGGGACAAATTTAAGGCAAACCTCCCATAATTAGATTCAATACCAGAAAAATTATAAACACACTTATAAAATTTTCATATATAGAATCTAAATTAGTGGGTCACCTTACAGTTTAAATTAATTGCTTACAAAAGGCTTACAAAATAGCATTTATAGCTTCTACCACATACATCCCATCCCCTTACCCATAATATGGATGACTGTTTTACAGCTCAAAAATGACTGAGGCACTACACTAGCCAAGGCAATTCAGTTCATCAGTATGTCATCTATATTCTATTGAAGATACTTAATTACAGATCAGTTTTATTTTGCATTCCATTTTGAACTGACAGTTTTCTACTCCCTTCAATAATTTAACTTATTACCTCCTCAGATGTGTAGATAAGGGAAAACTGAAGGACCAGATCAAAGGAAGACTCTGGTGCCCAAGAAAGGACTTGGGTAAACTGTACACACCTAAAGCCAGGATTTAAAGCAGTCTTAATATGCACCCTAATTTAGGTGTGGCCCAAAACAATGTCTGAGCACCTGCCCCAGGAAGGTGGCAATTCAAAGTGACCCAATTAAGTGTCAAAGAACTCTGTACCATCAACAGAGAGACTTCGGAGATGCCCGACAGTGATTCAAGTTCAGGTATCTAAGTGCTCTTTACGAAGAATGGGCAGCAGTAACTGCATCCCAAGGGACCATTTGAGAAGCCCAGAGACACCCAGAAACACTGAAGTGCAAGTCCACTTCCCAGCAGCCCCTGCCCATGTGGCCTGCAGCCAGTCTCCATGGAGACCCTAGAACCAGCAGGGCCATGACAGAATAGGACCATGACACATTGTGGGGCCACAGACCCAGGACTCTGTCCTGGCCAAGCTCCACACTCCTGGGGTCTCCAGGGAGACTGGTTGGGAGCAGTGAAGCCAAGTGCATGGCTGGCCAGGGAGCAGAATGCAAGGCTGGGATCTTGTGGTGGCGACAGTGTGGGGCCAGGGTACAGGCCGAGCCACTATCAGCTACCTGTATGCCTCTGCCCATGGAACCTGTGCTTGTCACAGCCACAATCTGCTGCCCGCATGCCCCTCTGCCCCAGACCTGGCCCCCGCCCCTCAAGATCTCAAGAGTCTCCCTGACCCCACCTGCCAGTCTTGCACCCAGCCAAAGCCCCATCCCAGCTTCACGCCCTGCTGGCATGGGTCCTACCCCGTACCATAGCTGTGGGGCAGATGGGCTGGGGTGTCCTGGCAGTGGGGCTTGGTCCAGCAATGGCAGGTTAGAAGGAGCTGCTTCCACAGGGGCTGCTGGAAAATGAAGTCCCCATGGACCCAAACCAGCTTGCAGGCGAACTTTGCCCACTCGTGCCATAGTACCATAACTACAAGACTAGAGGCACACTTCGTGCACTTGACTGCCCAGTGACCCTGTTTCAACAGAAAGGCTGAAAAGTGTCTTTACCTAACTTATTCTCCGTATACCTTGGTTGTCAGTACACTCCCACTACTGGCTCTGAATTGAATTAGACTATTATCATTTGGTATTAGATGCATTTTTTCCCCACCTCTTTCCTAGGACTTGGGTGCAGTTTAGATATACAAAAATTGTATATTAAAAATCTGCTATAACATTTAAAAAAAAATAATTTTGACCTGATTTGTGGGGGTTTTTTTAGTAGCGTTTATAGAGGCAATTGTATAATAGCTCAAAATGATATCTTACCGATGTATTGTATGAAGGAGTGTGGTGGAGAAGTGCATGTGTCGGGGGCTGGATGTACACGTGTGTAGGGGGGCTGTGTGCATGTTATGTCCCAGGAGGTGGCCAGGCAGTGTTTGCAGCTCAGCTTGCTAGGCACTGCAGTGCAGGTGCAGTTGGAACCCCCATCCGCCCAACCCAAGCTGCAGCTGTCCCTGTGATGCTCTGCATGGGGCTGATTCTCACCAACTTACGTCCAGGGTAGCCTGCACTATGCTCCTGCCTATGGCACCACTCCAGCCCCAGCCAGCATGCACACATGCACAGCCTCCCAGCATGGCTGCCTTCTACCTACTTGACCTCCTGGCACAATTAACAGGTACCTGTGGGTGGGCAAGTAGGTAGAAGGCAGCCACAAACTGAAGCCCTGAATACTGGAACAAAAACTACCTGGCTGGAACTTGTGACAGAGCCCCTGCCATGCAACATGGGACAGTGGAGACAGCAAGGATTGTTCTGGCCCTCCTACCTGGCACCCACATGGCAGCTGCCTCATGGCACAGGTGCAGTGTGGCACTGTGCACTGTCTGGTAGTGGAGGCAGCTCTACCCATCAGATGGAGCCTGACACCGTTCAGCCCCAGCTCCCAGAGTACTCTGCACCTGTGCATTGGGGCAGCTGCTGCACAGGTGCCATGCAGGGGGAGGCAATCTCCACGGCCCCCTGCTATGTGGGGGGGCTCTGCCACGAGCCCTCAGAGGCTCCAATCCCCACGGGTACAACCAGGGAGTGTGGGGGTTTTTTTTGGTTTGTTTGGGGGTTTTTTGGGGTTTTTTTGTTTTTTTAAAGTACCAGGAGGCTGGGCCAGGTGGGGGACAAGACCAGCCACAGCAGCCATGAGGGACTTCTCCCACAGCTCACTGGGCTGTGCCTGCCTCTGCCCCGGCAGGGGGAGCCACAGGGGCTATGCCTTGTTGCCACTTGCTCAGCTGGAAGGGAGGGTGTGGGCAATACAGGCACGGCTCGCTCCAGGCAGCAGCAGGGCATAGCCCCCGCTCCCAGTGCTGCTGTGCCTATATCAGCACACTGACGTGGGCATGGCAGCATTGGGAGCGAAGGCTCTGCCCTGCTGCCACTTGCACCCTGGAGTGAGCCACGCCTGTATCTCCCCCCCCAGCTGGGCAAGCAGCAGCAGGACAGAGCCCCTGCTCCCAGCACTGCCATGCCCACATCCAGCGCACCCAAGTAACACACCGCCCACCCCGGCTGGACAGCTTGTCCCGGCCTCAATCCTTCCCTCCATCCCCCAACCCTAGACTTACCAGCTGGAAGAGCTAGCTGCCTATTTAGTCTATGGCCAAATCTTTTACGAAGCTTTTCCAAATTGATTCAGATGCTTTGAATTGATTCACAGCTTTTAAATTGGTCTCTCAATTAGATCTGGATTCAGAGATTCTGTTTCCCAAATCTCCTCTGAATCTAATCAACTACCAAAGCTTCACACAGCTCTACTAACCAACACTCCACAATCCAGGCATCCAAGTCTTTTAGGTCTAGCCTTAAGTCTGAGATGTGTATGCGCACCACTATTCCTGTTTTTCCTCTAAAATAAAAGCCTGTTTGAAAGGCATAGTGGAACAGTCTCAGTCTGTTACTGACACTGCTCAAGAGACAAGGCACATTTTTTGAAGTAGAGGATCAAGAATGTTAATCATGTCAAGATATTTGACCAACTGAACACTACTAGCATTATAAAAAGTCCAATGTCTAGCACTTTATCTTCTCTTCTCCTGTCCTTTTTACTATTGTGACGGTGATGTGCCTCCACAGGCACGAGAAGAGGTGAGAGAGGTCTGCGGGGCACACGAAACCCTGAAGCAGAACTCCAGAGGGGGAAAACTTATCTCCAGAAAACTCGCCGGTGCCAGAGCCGGGACCGCGGTGGCAGCCACAGTTGCAGTTACAGCTGCATGAGCTGGCATTACGCCAGTTATTTAAGCAGCTGTTCCCTGTGAGGGAGGCAACCGGGCCAATCGTAGCAGCCGGCATGGCCACTGCAGGAAAGCTTAAAAAACTCGACAGTCCCCGCAGGGAGGGGGAGCCAGAGAGGGACAGCAGGCAGCATGCCCAGCGTGCTGAGGCTCCTGCCAGGGAGAGGCATACTGTAGCCTGTGCCATACTGACGCGTGAGGCTGGGAAAGCCTCTAAGCTCCTGGCTGAGGCAGGACAGAGAAAGTACTCTAGATCCCAACAAAAGGTGAACAGGGAGAGACCAGTACTTTCCCTAGGAAACGGGGAGCAAGAGGAACTCCAAAGCTCCTGGTTGCAACCAAGACTTCGCCTAGGAGAGATAGAACAGGGGAATGAGTGCGGAATTCTCCGGGAGTCGCTGGGGAAGGGAAGGCAGCTCCGTGGCCCACTTCACCCCAGGAGAATACTATTTCTAAAGAAGATAGGGAGGAAAGACACAAAGAAATACAGGAAAACCAAGAGACGAGCGAGAACAGGTTGGCTGAACTGTTCAGCTGAATGCGCTTCCCTCCATTTTGAGTTCTACGGCGGGACAAGCCTGCAAAGGAACAAAGGTTAACATCCGACCAGCACAGGGCCGGCTGGCGAGTGGATAGGGTGTAGGGGTGGCGGAGCCCCGTGGAGCAGTGCACATAACCGTGAGTGTACCCGTGTTGGAGAACCCCTCTAAGATCTCCACTAAAACCCTCTCATAAAAATTTAATAGAGAAGTCATGCCAGGCAAGACGAGGGGAGGAGCTACCTTTCTGACAGGAAACACCACACATAAGACCACCGACATCACAACTATGAAGAGAAAACTTAACTCCTATACACTGTTTAGTAGGTTTGCAGAGTGAAGTGCATCCATAAGATGCTGCATGTTAAAATGTTGCAACATGATTTTTCAGAGCTTGCATATTAAATTAACTGTACAGTAAACATTACTAATAGGCATCTATAATATACACACACACACACACACACACCCCATACCACTTCTCCTCCTAGTGGGAATCATGCTTTTTTTTTTTTTTTTTAAATGGAAAAAAAATTTTAAAGAAAAATCAAAACAGGTCTTCAATTAAAAAAAACTTCCTCTTTAGGAATTACCATTAGTTTAGTTAACCAATTCCATAATTCTTAAGGGACTCTACTAGAGTTAGTTTTGAATTCAGATACAAGGTTATTTTTTTAAAAATGTCTAGGATAGTGTAATATCATTAGCATATAGGTAGTATAGTATTTTGCCTATTTTTAATTTATTTGTTAATGGAAGTTGTTGGTCTAAACTTGCACCCTGGAACTAAACTTTACTTCCACATATTATTTTCCAGGAAATTTGTTTCCACTTCTTTCAAAAATGTGGCTACTCAGTCTCTATAGTCAGCAATTTTTATGAAGTGTCAGCTGTTTAGTATCCTCCATTTCAATTACTTATTTCACTTTAAGTCACTATGCTGCTTCTCTACATATATATTAATACTTACTAAAATTAAGAAGTCCAACAAAGAACTAAAAAAAACAACGTTAGAGAGATCTTTTACTTGAGTAGCTAAAATATATATGTATTTTTATTTACAACCTAAGATAAATTTACAATATATTAAAATATAATGCATGGATTTAAAAAAAGCAAACTGTGCTTCCCTATGACCCAACAAACTAACAGCTATCTGCTAAAACTTCTCTAAAAAAAAAACTGTCCGAGTCTGATAAGCAGGTCAAGTGTAGTTCCACAGTGGAACACCCATCAACAAAAACATCCTTCTCCAGAGGGCTAGCTTGAGTAGTCCAACGGCTGTCATATGTCAACATAAAAAACAGGGAAAAGCAAGAGGGAAGCTTCACAGGTATAAGGGTACAGCCCTTCAAGCTGGTAGAAATCCACAGCTGATGAGCTACGGCAATTTGTTTCAACAAAGAGCTTGAATCCTAAACTGTACTCAATATTCTAATTTAAAAATCAAGATCTAGTTTCATTTGGAATAAAACTGCATGCAATGCAATCCCTATATGTTGCACACTATACAAGGAACTGCTTAAAAAAAAAAAATTGTATTTTTCTAAGACAATCAGGAGTAATTTCTGTGCACATTACTTCTCACATACAATCTCTCAGCACCGCACAGAAGTACAATATGAAGGTGACAAAAACATCTGATTATGGCAAGGACCATGTCAGACAGAAAAGGTTGTTGTTCCCTTGTACCCATGCACAGGCAAAGTGTAGGCTTGGCCAAAGCTTCTATAAAAGCATTTCTGTACAGCACCACTTTGTTTACAGTCTAAAACAGAAAAACAGAGATGATGAATCTGGCTAAAAAAAGTAGACAAATGTTCCAACTATCCTGCTACCAGAGGAAAAACAGATTTGGATTTTCTCTTCAGAAAATGTGAAAACAAACTCCTTGCTTCACTTACATTTAACAGTAAGGTTGAAAGAAATGAAGAATACAGAGTTTTTCTGACGTCACAAAATAATTCATCTTTCTCACTTCGGAAAATAACTGAAACTAGATTAGTTTAATTAGAATCACAAAACAAGGTCTGTTTTCTAAAAGTCAGTCCAAATACCTGTTTGTATGCCATCCATGCTGATTATCAAAAGAGCAACAAATTGAGACAGCTGTTTGACAACCCCACCATTCACTTATAGACCAGTTACGACTGCACCCATTTTAAATGCCTTACAGGAACACATTTTTTGGCAAAAGGCGCTTATCTCATGCAAGCAGAAATCTAGGCATGTGACCTTTGTCATGCATACATTTACTACAAAGAGGCTTTTTCCCCCTTCATGTAAAGGTCATACCATCAGCTGCATCTTCAAAAAAAACTGATAAAAACTCACAGATTATGTCCTGATTATTTCTCCCTTTTTTTTTTTAAATAATGCCATTGTGAAAAATATGTTCTCCTTTTTGTACTTGAAATCTCACTCTAGTAAATGCAAAAGCAAAAACTGAAGCTAATCTGTACGCCTGCAAAGCAGCCTGACAACCACTTGTTGGTTGGTGCACTTTCACTTTTGAAACTGTTCCCTGCGTTACTGATAAACACCCTCTTGCAAGGCATACAGAAAGCACGTTGTGTCAATAACAGGACAGGCTATATTAAAAGGCAAAAAGAGACTAAATGACAAAAGAAAAAATGTTTTCTCTCTAACGGTTGCAAAAACCTTCTAAGATTAAATGGACCATTTTTCTTCTAAGATTCCAGGCAAGGCTTCTGGGGCCAGCCCAGGTGCCGAGTCTGGCCTCCCCTACTCCACCCAGGACAATTTACTGCACAAACAAAACTTGTGCTGTTGCTATTTCTCCCTCGGGAAGGCATGTTCCCTCTTATGGGGACACGCCCATAAAGACAAAGGGGTAACAAAATCTAAACCACCTAATGGGTAAGAATCCGTAGTCGCTGTTTAGACTACACTTAACAAACAAAAATGTACACACCATACGTGAGCTCATAAAATAACACATCATCATCATCATCTGAATTATCTTTTCTGATACCCTGTCTTCTGCCTGCCTTCATACTAACACAGCTAACTACTTCTCTCAACACTATTTTTAACCACTGTACTGGTAACAACCTTTGGCTGCTAAGCTACTGCTACTTCAGCAACAGCTGTTGAACAGGTTAAAATTGGACTTAGTTCACACTGCTTGCTGACCCAGAGAGAAGTAGCAACCATTTTAGCACAGCACCTCCATACTTCTATTCCAGTGAAGAAAATCAAATTCCCTGCTTAAGGTGTGCATGCTAAATTTTGGAGAGCTGATTTTTGGGGGAAAGGTGCAAGTGGTATAGAAGTAAATGTGGTGCGTTTGGCATCCAACTCTCAAGGATTTTAAGAAGATTGAAATCAAGTTGTTTTGGATAATGCTCTGGAAAAATTCTAGATATCTTCATCTTTACCTGCTTGCATAACTAAAAATCTGGCTTATGGCACCAAAACCAACATATCTTTTACTAACTACAGTTATTATTTCCTGTTTTTATTTTAACGAATCAGTTGGTTTTAAACAAAAAACAAAAAAACAAAAAAAAACCAACAACACATCTTCATAAATGTATCCAGAACATTTGGAATTTAAGGATGACCCCTCTGCATAATTAGATTCTATACATGGAAAATGATAAATTTGCTGTCATTTTCCATGTTTATAATGGAGTCATTTTAAATTAATCCCCCCACAATGGTGGTGGTGGGCAAGTAGCCTAAGCCCTGTCCCCTACCCCTCCATGTGATCTGAACCCCCTGGTGCCTGCCTCCCTGCCTGTCCCCATGTTGAAGCGGGCTGGGGGGGGGGACGGGGAGGAGAAGAGGGGGAAATCTCGTTTTGGATTTGAGTATATATGGTATGTAAGTTAGGGCTGTGCAAAATTTCACCAGCTGTTTTGTTTTGACACTGTTTCGACTTGTTTTAAACTCAAAACGAAATGAGCACAGTCAAAACATTCAGAAAGTTCCTAAATGTTTTAAGTTTTCAAGCTGAAGCTGGGGCTTGCCTGCAAGGAAACAGAAAGTAAGGAGAGGGAGGGGGAAGAGGAGGGAAGGACTGCTCTGACATTGCCCCCCCTACACAGTCAGTGATCCTTCGCTGAGGTCCCTGCCAATCCCAGTGATCTGGAGGAGGGATGAAAAAACAGCATAAAAAGGCAGCGTTGTTTGAACAGGCCTCCTTTTTACCTTGGGGTCAGTTACTGAGCTGAGCTATCTTCCAGAAGCTCAGGAGTGTTAGACAACAAAGGCTACTGCTACCATTGATTTGATTTCCTACTTGCTAGCCTAGCAAGTGGGATTCTACAACACCTTTTGCTCTCTTTCTAGACTTTTATTTTATTATTATATTAATCGATTCATTCTTTTCAATTTCATAATTATATTGGATATTATCATATAGAATTTCTATATTTTTATAAAGACAAGATACTATGAAACACACCCTGAAGCCTGCTGGAACAGGCAGCTGGCAAGCCTTCAGGGAGGGGAGGAAGAGTGGGGTAGAGGGAGAAGTATAAAAGTCATCTCCCCCTCCCAATCAAGACGCAGCCTTTGCTACAAAAAGCAGGCATACAGGAAGCAAGGAGAGGGGAGCAGTGCCAGTGTCACTGCCTGTGTCTGAGTCTGCATCCCCTCCAAGACCACCAGCCATAACCCCCACCCACCACTACCATGACAACAAGCAGCAGCACCAGCATGACCGTTTCCTCCAGCCCCATTTCACTTCCCAGCCTGAGCCTTCCAGTGCCAGAGGAAGACCTGCAGGTGGAAGAGGATCCAAGTGCTCTAGCAAGGGAAATTCTGGGGAAGGAGGGGGGAAATCAGCTAAGTTTGTGCTCCATGCCCAACACGTTTCCCCTAGAGCCAGGTCTCCTTCCCCAAAAGGCACTTCAGAGGAGGCTGTGGTAGAGGTTGCGGAGGCAAGTGGCTTGACTCAGTCCGTTCCTCCTTTTGCTGTGCCTCTGTCTGCTGAGAGGGAAATTGCAACATCCACACATGCACCTGCACCCCAAAAGCGAGTGAGTAGTGTGACCTGGGATCATTTTGAGCTGGCAGATGATCCCACATACGTTATTTGCCTGCACTGCCAAGCCAAAACCAGCTGGGGAAGGGAACAAGACACATGAGCACCATGGGGATGCCGATGCATCTCCGAAGGACCACCCCTTTGGCCTTGCTTCTCCTCAGCCTGGCACCAGTGGGGAGCATGCCCAAAGGGAAGTCCCCCTCTCATTCCAAAGCCCCCATCCCCCCCAAAGCAGAGACAGGCCACCCTGGAACAGTAGGGGAAAGACAGACAAAGAAGTGGGTGCATTGCAAGGGCAAGCAATATCACCTAGAGCACTGGAGAGATGCTTGCTATGGATGGCCAGCCCTTCTCCTTAGTTGAGCTGGTAGGGTTCAGGCAGCTCATGGCACTTGTGGTCCATCCTACCAAGTGCCCACACCCACCACCTTGAGCAGGATGGTAGTGCCCTCCACGTATGAGGCATACAGGGAGTACTTGGAGGGACAAGCTGCACAAAGCAGGTCTGCAGGTAGCTGTACATTTCACCTCAGACATCTGGAGTAGCCAGGGTAAAGATCATGCCTACCTCTCCCTCGCGGGGTACTGGTGCAACCAGTCAGGCCATCAGCGGGCTCTCCTTCAAGCCAAGGCGACAGACAAGTCCCACATGGCAACAGAAATCATAGGGCCATTAACCGCTCGGTGCAAGGGGGGCTCATTGGACAGGGCAAGCTCACCCATGGGTTATTGGTCACCAACAATGGGGCCAATATGATCTAGGTGGTCTGTAATGCCAACTTTGTTGGCATTCGCTGTGTAGCATACAAGTTCCAGGTTATAGTCAAGGACACCTCATCACCAGAAGTCAACTTCCTACAGCCCAAAACACACTGAATGGATCCAGGCCATGCCATGACAAGACACACAAACCTGACAACAGTATCTCCAATACAGAAATAATCTTCACAATACAATACATATAATATCTCCATCACGACACCAAGTATCCTCTGTCCTCTCAGACCCATAGAACCCCTAGCCCAGTTCTGGGTTCTACTCTAACTTTTAGCAAATTTCTGGCTCCTGGACTTCCTGGTCCCACTCAGACACTATCCCCATCTTTAGACCTTCTTTGGTCTCACATGCTCTCACCCCTGCATGGTGCTCCTGGAGCCTCTGATCACACTCCCAGCCCCTCCCTGGTTCCCAGGCTCATGGATCTCCTGGTACCCATATTCTGGGATCCTGAACTCCCTGCTAGGCCCTACTCTCAGCCACTCTTGGGCTGCTGGCACTCTAAGTAGACAAGTCTCAAGGCTAAACCACCAATACAACTTAATAATAAGTACCTGCATCTTCTAGCAGGGACTCTAACCTTCTCTGGGTTGTAACATAAAACCAAGACCATCTGCCCATGTAACAATCCCCTCTGTCCCAGGCACCTTCCCTTGCTCCCAGCATTGCAGAGCTGCAGTCTATTCAGGAGCCCCACTGCTAGGTGCTCCTCACTTCACAGCCTTCAGAGCTGGACTGCCTGACTAGCTCAGGCCCAGAGGCTTATATAGCTCAAGCACAGCTTGCTATTGAATAGGCTAGGCCCACAGGCCTTTGCTACCTGTGAGGTGCCTCGAAGTCTGCTTGCTCCCATAAAGGGAACACCTGGAATTTACAAAGGTTTTTTTTGTTTGTTTTTCTTTTTAATCAAAATTTGGGTAAAAAAACCCACCTTAATTCAAGCTGAATATGTATCTTTTAAAAATTACACTAATTAAGAATACCTGAAGGTTTATTTTTCTGATCAAATAGATTTTCTAGAGCAAAATATAGCAGTCTTATCTACTGACAGATGTTACATGACAACAGTATCAAATTCACATTCATGTTATGGGTGCAATCAAAGGAAAGAAGTTGATTTTAAAACCACAGTAATTTAAATCAACCATGTTAATTATGATAAATATCAGTATATAGGAAACTGATTTAAATTATCAATTTTAAATCTTGTTTTGCTTTTCTTTTTATTTTCTTAAAGAAAAAACTAATTCTCATTGCCGGATAACTTTAAAAACATTTGGCTGGCACCCAAATATGGCATTTATACTAAACTTGACATTTTTCCCCCTCCAAAAGGATGCACTGTATACACACACATCTTCAAGTAGCCATCTAACAACAATTATTCAGATTCTTTAATTTTACATGTTTATTGTATTAGAAAATTATAAAGTGATACTTCTCTCTGTTTTTAAGAAACATGATCATTTTTAACTTTTGATGCATGTCAAATTCTTTTGAAGTCCATTATTGTGCAAACTAAAAATGCAAAGATGTTTTAAAAATTGGTTTGATTAAACAAAACTATATTGCATGTGCTGGACAAAAAAAAAAAAAAGTAGGCTTATCAAAACATTTTGTAATTAAAAGCCCTTCATCTTGTCAAGACAGATGTACTGTAGGTATTGAATTGAACTGATTTTCTCTGCTTATCATGCTCAAGATTTTAGAATCAACAGATCTTATCTTCACACATCTAAATTTCTTTTAAAAGATTCAGAGGAAAACAAGCTTTCTTGCTGGTTTCAACTCCCAAATTAACTTCTTAACTTTGAATTACGTGACAAAGAAAATATTCTAAGTTCTTCTGCAGATATTAATTCGCAAAAGCTAGTTCAGGGCTTCAACAAAATCTAGTTCCAGATGCTTAGCTAGCAATTATCAATTTAGCAGTTTAAGTTCTTTGAAAACTTGGGCAGCAAGCACATACCACTGATTTTTTTAAATTTAAATTCTTCTAACAAAATATAGTGCCTTTAGGCCTTATCACATTATCCTTATACATTTTCATTAGGATTAGTTTTAAAAAGACTAAAAATGCATGTAATTTTAAAATATTCCAAATTAAAGGAATAATTGGATTTTTTTATTGTTAAGTTTTATTCACCTTGAATCAAAGTGTTGCTTTGGAAGGTACCAAATCTAGAGGACACAGAATATAACCCTAAACTAGTGGCTCTCAACTTCTCTAGACTTAAGGTACCCTCTGGAAAATACTCATTCTTAATTTTCACTTTTTTTTTTTAAACTATAGAAGAATAAAAGAGAGTAGGCTTTCTGTTGCAAAGAACTCAAACAGACCAAAAGTCAGAACAACATCTTGTTTAACAGCCAAGTTAAAGCACCCACAATGCCATTTTGAAGTACAGCGGCACTGTTACATGAGATATGGAGGCTGGCTGTAGCACAGCAATTACCACACTCCAGCAGACTCTATGATTAATCAAGTCTGCTCCAACACGCTGTAATTGCAGCGCTTCAGAGCAGCCTCCTGGTTTCTGTATAGACATCCTTGATTCCAATTTAAAATTTCAGGATTTATCTTGTAAATCAAGTTTCACACTTAATATTGCTAACATTTCAATGCAGAGCAGGGACCCACAGCACCCTGACTGAGAATCACTGATGCAAGTCCATTCTGACAAATACCAATTATGTGCCTGAATTTCAATAAAAGAGAAAGCAAAATAAGAATTCTCCACATATTGATGTTAGAGGTTAACATTTAAATGCATAACTATCCCTTCTCATTTTCTTTGGATGTAAAGCTGGCAAAGACATATTGCATGATAAAAAGCAAGACTCTCACAACATTTTAACATATTTAATGATTAGTCCTTGGTGAAGTTGATAGCAAAAATACCAATTTCACTGCTTAGCAGCATATAACAAGCATTTGGTCTTACTATATACCAAGTTGTATACATTTGCAGATTAACATCTTGTTCTGCGACACTGTCAGCACTTCTATCTGATTTAGAACATATGGAACACAGCACTAGAAACTTAAATCCAGACCATGCTCAAGTGAGATAACAAATACAAGAAGTACCTATTTAAAGGATCAAACAATGAAGCATGCTCAAACATCATACTATAAAATGTATTCAAGTAAACCAACACAAATCTCCCTATAATCATACTGCCCTTTTTGTGAACGTTTTAGTTTGCAAAATAATCTGTCTATCTCCAACTGTATGACATGAACTTTAGGATGAAAACTCGTCTAAATTAAAAAAACTCTGCCTTTGCTCATGAGGACTTATAGCCACCAAATACAAAATGCCTTTTCTGTAATAGCTACATAGTGTTTTTAAATAAATTACAAAAACTGTTGCTGAAACACAACTAAGAAAACTAGATTTAAGTAACTCATTGAGGATTTGATTTGATTTGCAAATGCCCCTAATAGACGTTACACTTAAGATACAAGTAACTGGTTAATCAAGTCTTCAGTGACTGGGCTAGCCATTCATTCAATGAACAGCATGATAAAACAAGGAATAAAAGTCATGAAGGTATTACAGGCAGTCCTTGATTCACAAAGTTTCAAGTTACAATGTTTATAAATTGACACCATGTTCCAAACTTCAGACATCAGTTTCGACTTTACAACACTTGATCCAACACGATGCCACGCCAGCAAACAAGTCTGCTGCATCGCCCGTCTCCCTGGAGAATATCTATCCAAACTTCATTGGACACTAAGAAAACAGACAAGACTCCAGAAAAACCTGCAGCCAAGATGCCAGCCAAGAACTCTTCAAAAAGTCCAACCAAGAGCCCTTCAAAACAGTCCTAAGTCACCTCAGAGAAGTCTTTCCAAAACAATACGATTGCTATTTACAATATAAATACATTAATGTAGCTATATTAGTCACCTATCATTGACCAAGTACAAAATTCTGGGTTATTTTTGGTGAAAATAGGGTATCAGGCCTTGGTTCAGGAACCAATTAAGGCTGTGCAAAATTTCGTCAGCTGTTTCATTTTGACACTGTTTTGACTCATTTTGAGCTAGAAACAGGAAAATTGAAACAAGATGAAGAGGTTTGAAACAGCCCCAAAACAAAATGAGGTTAGGTGAAATGATCTGAGTTTTGAACCAGCCAGCAGCCAGGTAGTGGGAGATGGGAGAACCAGGGCTGCGCTCCTAGCCGCTTCGCAGCCACATGTGGTTCAGCCAGGCGTGGAGCACAGCTCCAGCTCTCCCCTCCTCCTGTGGCCAGGCTGCAGGAAGCGGACAGCAGTGGGGGGAAAGGCAATTCAGCTCAGCTGGGCTCAGTTCCCTTCCCCAGCTCCTTGGTCACAGGCAGCAGCACCCAGCTTGCCTCCCTCATCTGGCAGGCAGATTGGGGGCTCGCAACCCCAGGACTGACACAGCCCTCGCAGCCCTCCCGGGGTTGCGGGCCCTTGATCTGCCTGCCAGATGAGAGGCTGTTTTAAGCTTCCCCATTATAGCCTAGGGACAAAACATCGAAATAGCGTAACTATTTCAACAAAAGGAAATGGAATAGCAGTTTCGAATTTCATTTTGATTCGAAACAAAATGCTGTTCTGTCAAAACCTCAAAACACAAGTAGAAATGGAACGATGCCATTTTGCACAGCCCTAAAACCAATCCCTATTTATAACATTGTTTCCTATGGGAAAAACTCAGTTCCCAGTTACAACATGTCAACTTAAGACGTGGTTTTCAGGAACCAACTGTGTGTTGTAGGTGTGAGGACTGCCTTTACACAAGATCTGTGTAATAACAGCTTAGTTAAAGCTGTGATTGGATCCAGCCACAAAGCATGTGCCCAGTGCTCCCAGCCTTTGGAGCAAACCAGAGTCCTTCAAAACTCCCATGTGCCCACATGCTCCAGAGCCTGAGAGCGCTGATCAGCAGCTCCCAGCCAGGGAAGCACACAACCCTCAGATCTGATGCACTCCCCACAGCTTGGAGCCCTAATTAGCTACTAGCTGGGAGCTCTGAGTACATCGAGCCTCAGGCTTCCAGCCACAGAAACACATGGTATACTCCCCCATAGGCTCCTCTGCACTCCTGTGGCTGGGAGCCATGATCAGCTGACCAGGGCTCCTAGCTGTGGGAGTGCAGAGCCAAGGATTCCCCTACCCTCCTCTGGCTAAGAGCCCATGCCAGCTGACTGGGGCTCCCAGCCAAGGGAGTGCATGAAGCCAAGCACTTGCTTCTTGCCAGTGCAGGGGAAACCCAGGATCAAGATCCTGGTGTTCCCATGCACTAGTAATATGGTGCACTGGGATCTCATGCTGGATCCCACAATTGCATTTCCTGACATACATGGACTGGAGTGGCAGGAAGCATCCCACTGCATCTTTAACCTCTTTCATGGGCCAAAGAAACTTTCCAAATCTGTGCAGAAAATAAAGGAAGAGTACGCAAACCTAAAACACGCACATACAATATGCTTTAACAGGCCTTTAATGTTGAGAAGTTATTAACTGGTCTAAGAAATGGCCTGAGGACTCTGTTACATATTCAAATTAAAGTTGGACAAGAACCAGCTATAGAGTTGCTGCACACTTTCAAACACTAACTTTGTAGCTGGTTGGTTCTTTTTTATAGTTAGATAGTCATTTGTATCATGTGATAATTCAAATGTGCACATGTGGGTGGTCTAAATTTATTGTCCAATTAACTAGTTATTTGGGTGATAAATACTTTGCACATGTGACTGATCTAAATTTATTGCACAGTTAAGCAGTTAATATAATGTAACATATAACGGGGCCTAAGCAAATGCAAAATAGACAAAGCAAGCATCATACGATTTTATGAAAAGCAATGCCTTTTGTTTATTTCTAAAATACCATTATGAACATAGCCCTTAGCCCTGGTTTTACATTCTTCTACAAAAATTTCATTTATTTTTGGAGCTACATTAGAGACCAAAAATGCCTGTATAATGTTGCCCTGGAAACAAACTAGTACCCAAATAACACACTCTGAAACTTAACAAGAAGAAGTCCTAGATGATAATTGTTTTAATTGAACTATGGACCAAACTAGAAACAAGCAACAAACTGGCCCTTTAAAATAGCATGTGGATTGCATCTCTTTACATTGGCTTAAAACAGGGGTGTCAAGCATACAGCCTGCAGAGCTGCTCTATCCAGTCCACTAAGCTACCTGTGGGCCACTAGAAGTTGAGGGGTGTGGTGGGGAGGTAGCCTTCAGAAATTGGGGAGGGGGTTGGGGGGGAGGGGGTCTACTGCAGAATCTGGGGCCTATGAGCCCCAGCAGACATGGTGATCAGCAGCAAGAGGGCAAACAAAGGCTGGGACAGGCCTAGTCCCACTCCACGTACTTCTCTGCCACCAAAGCAGCCCTACACCTCCTTGGCCAATGGTCCTGACAATGCCACGTGCTACATATACCATGCCAAGTGGGAGCTGGACCTGGCACATATCCCTGTGCATTGCCACCACAGTACAAGCCACAAAGTGAACAGCAGCAGCTCTAACACAGGGCACACTGCGTGCAGTGGGAACTGGAGCTGCTGCTGCAAGAACCAGCCCATGCTCCAGGCTGAATCGCTTACAAGGAGCCCTGTGGTCTGGATCCAGCCCAAAACAGGAGACAAGCTTGACACCCCTGTTCTAGAAACAATAAATTTTGTCTACTAGAATTCTGTTACCTTCACACAACTGTGTTGGGTTTTTTTTGCCAAACTTGTGTCATTTTCTCTCTATTCTTCTCTTGGGATACACAATGAATTCAGGCCACAGACAAATATGAAAAAGAAAGCATGGTAGGGTCTGACACATGATCCCATAACCAAGCATCAGATCCCATCATGCCATACTGCCAGATAATGATCCCAGGCTCCCTTTGCACTAAGAATCTTCACTACTACAGCTGGGAGCCTTGTCACTTGATTGAAGTTCCCAGAACCAAGAGTGCACCATGCTCTCCTTTGGCTGAAACCTCCAATCAGCTGATGGGACTCCTAGCTGCAAGGGGAGAGCCCCATTAGTGATGGACCTCTCAGCTGTAGGGGGGAAGGCATGGGGGAAAACAGCACCATGCACTCCTGTGGCTAGCAGCTCTGCCAACTGCTCTGGGCTTCTAGCTAGGGGAACTCATTGTGCTCTCTACTGGTAGCCCCAACCAGCTAATCAGTGCTTCCAGCCTCTGGATCACATAGGAGCATGCTCCAGAGGCTGGGAGAACTGGCCACACATTCAATTAAAGGCATGATAGGAACTGACCACAAAATGTGTAATAACTTTGTCACTTATTCCTGGTTTTATCATGCCATTAACTGAGTGAATGTGTGGCCAGGTCACCACTTACAACACGATTAACCAGCTAATCACGTCTTAAGTGTAATGTGTCAGGCACTTCTACTAACAGCAGATTCTACATTCAACTTCAACATATATCAAAATGTTAGTCAACACTACAGCACCATATCAGATCAGCTGTGAATGACATGAAAGAGACCTAGTGACTGCCTCCAGATTTCATTTCCTGACACACAGCAGCTCAACAAATCAGTACACCAGCTTGTAGATCCTGCTATACAGGAAAGACTCCTGGGTAGGGCAGGCATGCTTTTGTGATGCATTTTTGGACAACAAGTTGGTGTTGTTATGGGTACTGGCACAAAAAGGAGCAAATAAGGGGAAGGAGGCACAAAGCTGACTGAATGAAGAGTCTGTGAGTTCTGTATATTAATGAGACTGCAATTGCTCTAAACATATTTGCAGATGCATTCAGTCTCTGCTTTAATTGAACAAAAGTCCATATTTAAAGAATCTTAAGATTGTAAAGTCAAGTATTCAAATGTTAGGTAATATCTAAATTAAGGTTCCCTATGCAACTCGAATTCATCTCTCTGTGCATGTGCATGAAATATTTCATTTCATGATCACACTTTTTTGACAACATCTTTTTGTCACTCAATGCACTAAAATGGCCAGTGCTCTTTCAATGAGTAGCTATGTAGCTTTTTTTGTTTGTTTGTTTAAATTGTCATAATTCATTATGCAGGCCATACCTCATACTGTTCAAACTCAACAGCAAATACAAAATTGATCTTGTTCACATGGGGTTTTCTGTAGCACTCCTCATCTTAACACCTTTATTCATGGGTGTTATTTAATGGGGTGAAGTGGTGGCACTGTATGTACTTTAAGAGTTGGAAACTAAAGCAGAGAAAAGTTAAGGACAAAACTGTCAAGCGTTCACTTGCCAGGTAACCAAACTTAAGTATCTCATCTTTATCATACTTTGTATTCAAAGCATGACTCTTACTTCAGCTACAACTCTCATATGCAATACTGCTAAACTCTCAGGCCCAGAGGTATTAAACTAGACATCAAGAAAACAAGGATTGTATGGTAGCCTCCTCTGAAAATATTAGTTTGACTTGCTCGCCACACATTACATAGGAACTCTAGGGCAGAGAATGAATGGGAATCCAGTTACCCTAGGTGACAATCCTCTGCTTTAACCACAAGAATAAACTTCTGAAAACATTCTCTGCCTCATTCACTTCACATTTTCCTGAACCTAGGAGAAAAATGGCAAGATCCTACAGACAATATCCTAATATTCCAGGCAGTGGCAAACTGAACCAAAGGGCACCTGCACTGAATCCAGGGGACAAAGAGAAGAACAAGTGCAACTCTGACCTGCCCAGCCCTAGCTGAAAGCTCAGCTCCTGCTGCAGTCAGGAAGCAGGGGATGGGGAGAATTCTCTGGACTCCTTCCAATTTATCTGCATCTTTCTTGAAGGACACTGACAAACTGGACAAAAATAAGCCCTAGGTTATTTTCGGGTTTACCAAAAAAATCACAAAAACTAATAATGTTTTTCAAAAAAAAAAATTATTTAATAAACCCAACGTTCCTTCTAAAAAAACACAATCCGTTTTTTATTCTTTTACCAAAAAAAAAAAAAAAAAAAAAAAAAAAAAAAAAATTCCTCCCCACTTGGTATTGTCAACTACTATCCGAGTTGTAGAAACTGGCTTTAAATGTCAAAGGGAATATGTCCTGAAAAACAGAATGCAACTGACCCATACAGGTTTTTAAGTGCTGAATTCCCTCTATACTATACAGTCTCCACCATTAATCTTACAACAGACACAAACAGATGAAGTATTTGTTCATACCAAACAAGCCATTGCTTTGAAATTAGTTATTCTGATGAAGCATGCCTACTATAACTGAGCTATATTTAGAATGTTATTGAAAATATTCTGATAATCTGTTAACTAATTTCACTTTACTAAATTTATTAATTAGTGGTTAAATTAAGATCACTCCTGTTTTTATATAACTTGACAGCTTTTAAAGGAAATATATGCAGGACAGCAGAAATGACTGCGTTTTTCATCTTTTGCTGTTTAAGAACACGCCACCCAAAATTAAATTCTGCATTAAAAGAAGTGAAAAGCCTGGGAACCACAAACCATGGGCAGACATGCATTTACCACAGTACTTCATAGTGCTATCAGGGCTTGTACACATGCACAATCCCCTGGCTAAAGCATGAAAAAGTCACCTCAAAAGTTCACTTTTACTTTATTTGAATTTTCTATGACAATTCCTTATTCCATGTGTGTATCAAGTTTGTTTTTTTACATCCATGTGGAGGTAAATGCTTAAGATGTCTCTATTTTTCCAAACCTAAAAATGAACTCTGCTACAATCAGGGAGTTGCAATACCTTCCTTCCGGTTATTCTTCCTTCACTCGGACAGCTGGGCACACAACTAGGACTTGTAAGAAACACTGCCGATTAGGTCTGCAAATGTAAACAGAGCTGCAAACTGAACAGTGGACTGTTAAAACTTGTTTGTATTAAGGAAGACTTTGAAAAACATCCCACAGTTGACATGAGTTAGAGATACCTTGTAATAGTTTGGGTACTCAAGCACCTATACCTTACCTCTAATCATCAGAACTTTTGCAGTATTTTCAGAATAAAAGATCACAAAGGAAACCAGACACCAGTAGTACCTCTACGGTAGCTAGGAGGCTGGAGATGAATCTTATTTATATGAAACCAGAGCTGTAAAGTGAGGGATGGTCAATTTTCTTACCTTCCATTTTCTTCTCATAACAGAAATGATCCTAATGATGTCCTGAGAAAATGGTTCTGAAAGCATCTGTGATTCTACATATGGTAATCCAGCTAACCCAAGACAGATTTTATGTTGTACTACCAAATTTACCTCTTCTATAAAAGATTGACAGGTTCTTCCAAACTAAAAAGTATATATTTTTCATCCTCTTCCTGTTTTTGCTATATTCAAGAACGTATATAGCAATTATAGCTTAAAAAGAGATCTTCGAAAAATCTCTGCAACAAGTCATAATACCAAAAAAACCCTTTCTTCTCTCATCTTGCAATCGTTGTAAATTTGTGCTGGTTTAGTAAGTTCTAGCCCAGCAAGAATACTTCAATGCCCTTTCTTTGTGAGACCTGCTAGCATTCACTGATAGAGTAAATCATCACTACGTAGCAGAAAAACTCCGACTCAGAAAACTATCCCTGCAAATTGACCTACTCAATGAGAAGGAGGAAAAAAGTTTTAATTAAAAAGCACTCTAGAAAAAAAAAAAAAAAAAAAGGATCAATGGTAAGCTTTTGAGAGAAGTTGCTGATGGAGTTCTACAGTAACAGATTTGTGTAAGCAATAAAAAGAGAACTTTTAAACTTTTTCCCAGTTTCTAGGGCACCCTGGTAACCAAAGATACCTGGGCCTTTAGATACAGCGAGAAGTCTTTGCAAACCTTCCTTGGTTGCAGTTATTTTGATCTCTTATCTTTCCATTAAGATAAGAAAGCTGTAGACAAATACTAAGAGATCGTTGAAAAGTTAAGTTTTCAGGATGGAGGCATTAAGAGAGAAAAATAAAGCCACAAAAAAACCCAACACAACTGAAAAAAAGAGACAGGTATTTTCTAAATAGCAAGCCAAAGAAAGTATACAATAGAAAACTAAGCAAGATCTACTTCAAATAAAAATTACTTGAAAACCATTCAGATTCTATTCTATATTGGTTCTTGTACAGTGTGAATATAGCATATTTACCAGTGTCATTTAATTACTACTGACAAATCTGAAGCTCAATCACAGACAAAAGCCCTTAAACTGCAGGCATTTAAATATGCAGACCTGTAACTATACACTTTGACCAGGACATGTACAAGTCACACACATTCGGGGTGTAAAACCTGTTCCCAGAAATAGTTTATTACAAAGACACGGACATGTAAAGCCATATAGCATTGCATAGCCCAATCCCATCACAGATAGCCTACCTTTAGCACTATTTACAGTGCTGGTAATAGAAAAGGCAAACAAACTGCTAATACCGCAAAATTGCTTATATTTTCAGTTCATTTGATTGTCACAAGTCAGAGATAAACAATTCTTTAGTCAATTAAAATTCAGTTAAGAAAGAAACAGAAAAAAAGAAAGTGAAAGAAAAATCATAACCCCTCCCCCCACCCCTGCTCCACACCCCACAATTATCACTACATACAAATATTCGAGTTCAGCAAATGCTTTTGAAAAGTCACAATTAAAATGTTTGACAAGGAAAGCCAGATCTCAAGCCTTATCAGTTCCCCAATATAGTTCTAATCAGAGTACGAAGGGCAAACAATAAAAATCTCATTCAATAAGAGAATAAACTATGGTAGATAACTGAAACAATATTTCTAATCGCAACCTTTTCTCAAAAGTATTTGCTAAAATTTCCACCACTGAAGTGCCATTACATTCTCTAATGAAACAGAAAATTAAAACTTGAAAGAAAAACTTGGAGTTACCATACTTACTTGAATCCAAGACTCTTTCAAATTTAATATGATCTCCAATAATTTAATTCTATACATGGAACATTAAAAAGGGGTTATAAATTTTCCATTAAAAGAATCTAATTAGTTGAAGGCCATCTTAAATTCACTCCTTCCACATACACTGCTGTGGCAGGTAAAGCAGGGGCACATAGGAGCAGATCCCTTCCCCCTGCCCTCCCTGCTTGCCCCATTCTTACTGCCTACCCACTCCATGTGTCCCCCTGCCACATGCTCCCCACTACAGCTTGCCCCACCACACCCTGACCTAGACCCCCGTGCCTGTGCCTGATCCTTGCCACCTACCCCCACTCCATGCCTGCCTCCTACTCCCCTGCTGCAGCTCTGCTCTGGGGAAGTTAGCAGCAGCTCCCTTCTGGGCCAGGTCAGGGCTGGTGGGACTGGAGTCAGAGCAGAAGTTAAGAAGGGGGGAGAGGCGGGGAACGACACGAGAGGAGAACCCACAACCTGTGTCTCCTCAGCCACAGAGGAAGGTCTGGGGGGAAAAGAACCCTTTTCTTGGATTTGAGTAAATATGGTACTGCATAAATCTTTTTATTTCATTGATTCCTGTGCTGCAAGTGGAAATTAGCATATGGAGATTATGTATACATTTAAAAAACAGAAAAAACCCTAATAAAGCCTAGAAAGAACATTTGCTAAATACAATATACAAACATCACCACTTCCCACTGCTCATAGTTATCAACACCTTTGGAAACTAAATGCAACTCTATGGAGAATTCAAATGCCATTGCTACTGGCATCAGGGTGTAGATCGGTGATTTCAACATTTTGAGACTCAAAGCACTCCTTGTTCAGAGAAGCTATTGAATTTTCTCCATTCCTTAGCCGTGGTCTAGACTTAGGTTTGCCTGTATGACTCTACAACACAATACTGAGTATAGATTCGTTTTATGCCAAGATGTGCTTTTGCCAAAATAGCTTCTACTGTTTGTGCTGGTTTATTTAAATGGTTTTAAGATTTGGGCCTTTTGCTGGTAGAGAATATCACCAAGAACCACAACATCTTCCCTCCCCCAAAAGGCAGCACTATAGCTCTAAAAGTTTCTACCGTAACTCTCATCTTACCTAGCATGAAACAATTCCAAATATTAAAGCCACAGAGTACTCAGAAGAGAAAGGGAAACATGAAGTATGGCTAACAGACCATAACCTTTAGTTCCTTCCACGTGTTCAAGTATTTGGAAGTTTTCTATTCCTAATCATCCACATTTGCAAAGAGATCGGGTCATATTCTGTTGCTTTAAAATAATGTAAAAAGGCTCAAAGTAAAGGAAACAAAGGACAACTGTATTCCAAATTCTGATTTTTAAGAGACCTATTGGAAGCACCCTTCACTTCTTTTGAATAAACTGGGTCAGTTTGCAACCAAAGGTGGTGCCCGACACGTGGGCAAGCACATGGAAGTTTGATGCTGTTACATTGTACAAAGACGCACAAACCAGGAGGGGAATCTTGGGATTCAGTCCCTAATCTAAAGATTATTTCTTTATCTATCCCAATACAGTTTAGCCTTGGTGCTAAAATTTGGCAGACACTGGATAGTATACATACATATCAGATTCTCAATTTTTATCATAATAGACAATTTCTCCCCTCTTTCATTGGAAGGAGAAAAACAAGCTTCCCAATTTGTCAGCTTCCAATCTATTTAACTTTTAATGAACTAGTCTATTAAACTAAAATGATCATATTCTCTCTGCCCCTAGAGACGAAACTACTGCTATGGGGAGCCATTTTAGCACTTCAACAAACCCTGGCTTTAAGTTTAACCACAAAATTTGAGTTAAGGCCTTAGCAACAACTTTGCAGCTGTTGCTCATTTTTTATTTAAAATTAATAGATCATAGTAAGTTAAACACTCACCATAGGTTACCATTACAAATTTAGATTTTCAGTAGGTTTATTTAAGTGATTTTTTTTATTCAAATAAAATAAACTAGAGTTTTTATCTATTGTGCCTAATTGTATACCTTTAACTAGCACATTTGGCATAAGACCTCTATCATTCTCCTGACATGGGTTTCTGGAGTATTTTTCTTGATGTTTGTCAGACTGAATTGGTTAAGGAATGCTGCTGACCTTTTTATTGTAATCAAATAAATGAAAAAAATTGGAGACACTAGCTAGTATAAAGATAAAGCCAGATATCAGTTTAAGTCTGAGGACAGCCCCTCTGCAAAACAAGTAGAGAGGAACTTAGTCTACCTACTTTTATTTTTCTGTGGAAGAAGCATTGATTACATTTACTAGAAAACTCAGCCAGAATCTAGCTGCATGCATGTGCACACATGCATACACACACCCAGAGTTTTGCCTGAAGTTGCCATTTTAACATTGAAAGGAATTATTTCCCCTGTTGAATGCTAAGTTATTTCCATAGAAGTTGAGTGGTCTGATGGCATCATACTTTCAGTACATTAACCATGGCTAGGGTATCATGCTTACCCCTAATTTGAATCCCAATAGAACGCAAAACACGGAAGGAAGTAACTACCCAGTTAGCAGAGAACCAAAACAGATTCTGCTACTTTTGGACTGACCTGTGATGTAAGAAGCTTTCACACTGTTGCCTACAATTGATGTATAGAGAGTGGGAAAGACAAAGACAGCTTGTCTACCTTTTTGGACAACATCAGATGAAGAAGAGTGCCGTTACTTAAATATTATCTTCATAGCAACAGCAATGAAGAGTAAGGAAAAAAACCAGAAGTGATACCAAACTGATATTACATATACCACACCCTACCATACAGCAAAAGCAGAATTCTCATCACAAAGCACAGAGACAAGCTGTGTCAAGCAAGTCCCTCAAAACAAACACAGATTAGATAGGTTTCCTCGCATCAGATGATTTTCCACTGCTTCAGAAAACAAGTTTAGTGTATCAAGAAAAAAAAAAAAAAGTACAGCTAAAGTTTACATAAAAACATTCTAGAAGTGAACTGTTATTAGGACTTCCAGTTCAGAGAGAGAATAGGTTAGTGCTGGACAGCATTTTTATGGCACCTTGGATTGTAATCTTTTAGCAATTTCCTAGCCATGAGTTGGGTACACTTTACATTACAAAATGGGACTGCAGTGATGAAAATCCCAGCAATCTGTCCAGGTGGCATGCTTTCTTTTCAATAAGCATATCAGATATCTAAACATGGAATTTTACTAAGACAGCACTATACACAGCTCTTAGGTGACTTAGAAGTGACCAGTGAAACATAACAATTAAGCATGCTGAACTAAGTCATCACTTTTTTTTTTGAATGGCTATAACATCCCAGTGATTTTGTAGGTGCAGCCCAGGTGCTCGAGTGAAGCCAGAAAAACAGTGAAGTTAATTAAGCTTAACTAGCAATTCTGACCATTTAATTCTGCCCCTAAACCTACATAAAAACAAACTTATTCTGTTAACATTAATATTTGGGGAGAAAGACTGTATTTTGCTAGTCAACTAGCATTCTTATGTTAGAAGGCAGGGTAGATATGCACCTTATAGGCTAATTGAGGGGTGCTCAATCTATTCATCCCCACAGGCCAGAGGGGCATAGGACCAGTTTGTGGGCTGGATCCTGCGTGCAGAATCAATCCACAGGCTGGATCCAACACAGACTTGGCTTACCAGGTGTGATGCATCTGTGAAGAGACCATACACACCTGGATCTGGACACACAGGAATTACAAACATTGGCCCAACGTAGCACGCAGAGTGCCTTACCCATCCATCGTGCACTTCATGGATCTGGAAATATGGCTGAAGGGAGCGCCTTTTAACACTGCCACTGCCTTCCTGCTGCCAAATTTCCAACCTGTAGGGAGACCCACAGGCTGGATGACAGCTTCACAGGCCACATCTAGTGGCTACTTGGTGGAAATGTGACAAGTTAAACTCAAAATCAGGACTAGACAATACATTTCTTTGCAATACTATTTGATTGGTAGCCTCTAGAGGAAGTGGGTGCCAATATCTGGGGAAAGGAAATTCTATGCTTTTACTGTAGGTCATTTTTGGATACACAGCTGATGAATGGTGAACAGTATTTTCACATTTCCAAGATAAGCAATCTTATGCAATCTAGTTCACCAGTTTACATGCTAGAACAGTGGGCCTTGTAGATTCAAGGCACCCTTAGTTAGACCCAAAGCACTAGTCTGAAAATGCAAGCTCTTAGCTTTCCTTCTTCGAGTGCAAGAAAATTATAAAGGAATTCTTCCACTGCAAAGAACTGAGAGGCCTCAATAGGTCAAAATGGTTTCTGACACTATAAGTTCCTATCTGAAATCTCTTGACTATCTCATGCATTATGGGATGAGCAGAGAGCAGATTGCAGCTCTGCCCAAAGCTTGGCCACATGTGAATATGACATGGGATAGATACTACATGTGTGACAGCAGTTAAAAGCACAGGCTACTCATGAAGAAGAGTTGCTTTTTAAAGCATTAGAAAGTTGAACAGCATATTATAACTAACTAGAGGGGACAGTAGTATGCAGTTTGTTCCTCTGGCCAGCAGCTGGCATACGCATGACAGATGTTTCCTCTCCCATCATAAAGAGTAAATGTATGGTCCTTCAGGTACTAAATATCAAGTAAGGTTTTCATGCTTTAACAATGGTAACATGTTGAACAGTGAGAAAATATGCAACACCTATTTCCCAAAATCTAAAACTGCTTTAAGATGCATCAGTCCTTTCCAAGGACCACACCCATTCAGATAGGGAGAATTACACATCAAGTTTCGTAATATATACCAGCAGCTTATTAAAGAAACATGCCCACCTACCTTGGATTAAAGACACCTATTTCTAATAACATCACTAGCTTTCTGCTTGCCATAATAGCAAGCAAACAGGCATTTCTTTTTTGGCTCTGACTTCAACAGATGAAGATAAATGTTCTAGTATGCAGCTTTCTATGCAATGCAGGCTACAATGAAATCTAATCCCTGCAACTTTCTGCAAGATTCTGTACTCTGAGGTAGAGGTAGGCAAAAATACTGGAGTCCAAGACAGGTGGTTGTTCCTCAAGGAGACGATCCTCCGAGCTCAAAAGGGACTCAGTCTCAATGCACACCAAGGGGGGCAGAAGCACCAAGAACCCCCATGGTTCGGCAAAGGCATCCAGGGATGCCTGAGGGCAAAAAAGGAGGCATACAAACAGTGGAAGCAAGGGACTATCACTAAGGAAGATTACACCTCCATTGCTCAGGACTGCAGGGAGGCTGTTAGGCAGGCCAAGGCAGAGATGGAGCTAGGGCCAGCAATAAGAATTAAGGTTAATAAGTCCTTTTTGAAATGCATAGGAAAAAGGTACTGGGTAATGTGGGGCCCATACAAGATTTGTTTGCTGCAATACCAGATTGCCAAGCCTAAAAGCTGACCCCTTTAAATGAATTCTTTGCCTCCACACTCTTGAACAGGGACATCTCCCCCACTAGAACTGCAGGTGGATCCAGTCGAGGCACCGCCATGCCTAGGGCCAGGGACAACCTAGTTAGGGAATGCGTGGAGGGGCTGGATGCGTTTAAATCAGTAGGTCCAGATGCTCTTCACCTGAGGGTGCTGAGGAAATTGGCAGGGGTCATAGCAGGGCCCCTGGCAAGAATCCAAGTGCTCGTGGGGCACTGGCCGGGTACCAGGGGACTGGAAAAGAGCTAATGTGGTACCCATTTACAAAAGGGGGAGAAAAGACGACCCCGGCAATTATAGGGCAGTCAGTCCTACTTCGGTCCTTGGGAAGACCTTTGAGAAAGTTATGAAGAAGCACATTTCCAAGGGCCTAGCAGGGGAGGTAATGCTCAGTGGAAACCCATGGGTTCACTGAGGGCAGGTTCTGCCCGACTAACCTGGTTTCTTTTTATAATCAGGTCACAAAGTCCCCAGATGAGGGTGTCAGGGTAAATGTTGTCTTCCTGGACTTTAAGGCCTTTGACACGGTTTCCCACCACATTTTTTTTTATTTTTTTTATAAAGATAAAGGCTTGGCGACTGCAGCATTGATGCCTACACAATCAGATGGGTGGCAAATTGGCTAGATGGTCACACCCAGAGTGTGGTGGTGGATGGGACATTTTTGACCTGGAAGGATGTGGGCAGTAGAGTCCCCCAGGGCTCAGTCCTAGGGCTTGTACCATTCAATATCTTTAATCAGAGATTTGGATGTGGGTGTGGAATGCACACTGTCCAAATTCCCTGATGACACCAAGATGTTGGGCGAGGTGGGCATGCTGGAGAGGAGGGACAGAATCCAGCTAGATCTAGACAGGGTGCAGAGGTGGGTGGATGAGAATAGGGTGGAATTCAATGCAGACAAGTGCAAGGTGCTACATCTAGGGAGAAGGAACCAGCAACACACCTATAGGCTGGGGAATACCATTCTTGTCAGCACAGCAACAGGAGGGGACCTTGGAGTCATTGTTGACTCCAGGATGAACATGAGCTGCCAATGCGAGGAAACGGTCAGTAAGGCTAACTGCACCTTGTTGTGCAACTACAGATACATCACAAGCAGGTCCAGGGAGGTGATACTTCCCCTCTACATGGCATTGGTCAGGCCACAACTGGAGCACAGCATCCAGTTCTGGGTGCCTCATTTCATGAGGGATTTGGCTAGTATCGCGGGGGGGGGCAGGGGGGGCCAAAGTGGGCCAGGCCCTATGAAGTGAGGCTAAAAGGGCCTGACCTTATTCAGCCTCCACAAGAGAAGGCTGAGAAGGAATCTGGTGGCCATTTATGAACTCACAACAGGCAGACCGGCAGGAATTGGGGGAGGCTCTCTTCCCCTGGGCACCATCCAAGGTTACTAAAAATAATGGCCATAAATTGTTAGACAGAAGGTTTAGGCTGAACATCAGGAGACATTACAGTTAGGGCTGCCAGGCTCTGGAATAGACTCCCAAGGGAGGTAGTATTCTCTCCTACCTTGGGGGTCATCAAGAGGAGGCTGGACAGATATTTGGCTGGGGTGATATGATCCCAGCACCCATTCCTGCCTGGTTCGGGGGGGGGGGGGGGGCCCACCGGTTTTTCTTTTTAGTGCCCTACCCCCCCAAAATAAAATTATGTTTATTACCTTTGTTTA
>JAGPOW010001167.1:4230738-4241553 GCA_030014935.1 Caiman crocodilus | reverse complement strand
CCCCCCCCCCCCCCCCCCCCCCCCCCCCCCCCCCCCCCCCCCCCCCCCCCCCCCCCCCCCCCCCCCCCCCCCCCCCCCCCCCCCCCCCCCCCCCCAAAAAAATCACAAAAACCCCTCAGCTCCAATGCATGCTGCAAGTAATTCTAAGGAGGTATCAGCTACTGAAGGTGTTGTAAGGGAAATTACATCAGCTTCAGACTTGATGTCCCAAGTTCTCCACCAGCAGCTCCACTAGACAGAGAGTACAGAGTAAGTTTCTTTTATCTTGCAAATCACTGGAGTTAGTAAAATGCTATACCACAGCAAAGTGATCTGTAGCATATCTAGAGCGTTCAGTATTCATTGTACAATACTGAATAGATTTAGAAAACCTTTTTAATCATTGCATTCTGACCCATCTTTCCCCTCCCTCAATTGAATTCAAACATGTTAGTAGGTACTCTGGCCAAATGTTAATCCCAACTTTTTTGCACCATCTGAAAGCTAAGATATACACTTTTCAAAGAACAGAAAGCATTTAGTTCAAGGCACTGAATGCATGTCAAAACTGAAGCAAGAAGAAAAAAAAGAGGACTGCATTAATTAGAGGGACCTGGAGTGCTGTTGCATTCTATCATCTAACTATATAAATATGGCAACTTCTACAAAGCAAACCTGTTCCTTGGGAGTATCTACAGTTCTGCTCATTTCAGAAACAGGTTTGCACACAAGGAAATTTATCAACACAATTGCTGATCCTTTTGGATAGAGCACAATATAAATATAATTAAAAAAGTCACAGTGCTATTCAGACAGACCTGTAAGATTCCCATGTGGACACCAACTCTGGAATAAGCAGGCACATAAGGAATTGTAGCTGTTTAAATACAATGGTAAAAGCTGTGCCAGTTAGCTTCCCCATGAGGACAAAACCTTAAGTACCAGTGACAGGTATACCAAAAACTGCCTAAAAGTAAATTCTAATCCCATTAAAGACAATGAGAAGTTTTCCACCGATTATTAATGCCATGATTTCACCCATCTTACTCTTACTTCTGTTACAACTGTGAACCCAGAGACAGATAAATACTTTGCTCTGTGACACCTGTGCATGTGCCCAAAACTTATTATAATACATAGCAGAATTTATTGCTCTTCTTTTCTGCTTGGTGTTATAAAATCTTTAGTTTCACCAGGTAAGTCTCCCTCCTGTTTTAAAAAAAAGAATTTTCAGGACAGTGAAGCAAAGAACAACATTTGTGATTTGTAAGCAGAAACAGTCTTCAATCAGGCTTCCATTCTAAATCCTATGTAGATAGTTATACAAATGCATAAAGAACATCTTCTCTGATCTTGCTTTCTGATATACAATCATGTCTGATGCTAACTTCTAAGATAAAACTTTTTAAGAGCAACCCAATTAGGTAAGAAAATGTGTTATAAACTCAAATGCATGCATTTCCCAGAATGAAAACATTCATGATTTTTTTTCTTTTCAGTTTTGATTTATTATATTGTTAAGAAGGCATACTCTGCAACACCATGTGAACTAAACAATTCCTAATCATATGATTTTCAAACTCGGGTTTGAAGGGATTAAACAGAAATTCCAATTCACCCCTCCCCAAATTATTGTACTCTATATTTTAGCATAACCTATGCCTAAACTATAACACACAAGCCAAAAAAAACCCAAAAAACATAAAAGAATGTCAGTAGCAGACAAGAACGACCTCCTGAAGTCTGCCTTACCCTTCCTCCTCCAAAATAAGATACACAAGGACTCTTTCCAAAATGAAAGTGTACATTATCTTCCTGTGAGAGTTAGTCAAAGAAGAAAGGTTCACTGCATATAGACAAAGAAGATAATTTAATTATAATGGCTAACCAACCAGAATATAATGCCTCGTTCACAGCAAATTCCTATCACCAGCAGTATGAACTGCAGTGGTGACTAGGAAAATTAGGAATTTGAACTTTCCCTAAATATACTACTATTTGCTTACACACTCATAACAGATCAGAATTCCAACACACAGTTAAGCAGAAACTAAAACTTCTTAACATGCTTGAGACAGTTTGTCTTCCTAATCATTACATCAGGGGCATCAAACATATAGCCTACAGGCTAGATCTGACAGTGGGCCATTTGCCCTGGTTCCGGCTGTTGTGTTGGAGCTTCCCATAGCAATAGCCAGCGCTCTGGGGAAAATTGTACCAAGCACCACCATGGGAAGGATCCCTGCCACCACAGTCGAGATAGGGGCAAAGACCTGGCTCAGCAGGTTCTGGTCACGGTGGGAGGACCTCTGACTGCAGTATCACGAGAGCTGCCTAGGAATGTGAACAGCTAAACGATTTAATCGTTTAACTGATAAGCCCAATAACAACCAGTCACAGCTTGCCAGTTACCATTTAGCATGGGGAAGGGCAGACTGAAATGGGAGGGGTAAGGAAGCTACATAGTGCCCCAGCAGAAACCGGAAGGTGGCAGGGCAGGCAGGCAGAAGAAAGGAATGAGGACCGGGGGAAGGCAGGGAGCACTACCTAGCTAGGCTCCATGGCACCACTTGCAGCCTCCCTGCCACAGAGACCAGGATGCACACGGCAGGCAGCAGGGTGGCTGCAAGCTGTTGCACCAGGATCCACAGACCCTAGCTATTAGGTACTAGCCCCCCCTCCCCTTTTCCCCTACTCTGCTGCCATACTGATTAATTATAACAGGTTACGTGGATTTTTTTTTTACATCCCTAGAGCAACTCATATCCTAGCTCCCACTGGAATACTGACTTCCTCCATGGGAAGCCCTGCCACCCAACTTGGTGTGGCCTGCAAATTCGCTAAGTGTGCACTCATTCTTATCATCCACAAAAAAAATCAGTGGTGCTACTGGTTTTGGCTCCAAAACCCAGATAAAATGGTACAGGACTAATCCCTAGTCCAGACCAGGCTGTGTGTCACCTCTGCCCAGGCCCTACATGGCAAGAAAAAAAAAAAAAAAAAAGTCAGGCCCATGTCATCTGGCATGCCCAAACCAGTGTGCAGGGCCATGGCTCAAAGGGCTCCCACAGATCCATGAGGAGCCCTATGGGCCACATGAGTGCTGAAGGTCAGACCTGGCCTGCAGCCCAAGGGCTGAGCATCCTCGATCTAAATTATTAGTAAGGATGCTGAACAATACTGGACCCAGGACAGACCCCTGGGGAACCCTACCTGATACCTTCTCTCAACTAGACTTTGAGCCATTGATGACTATTTGTTAAGTACAATGATCCTATCAATTATGGTTGCAGTAGCAAGATTTCTGCCTGTGGTGCTGCTGGTACTGCTCATGTCCCAGTGAAAGTTAGGGCACTGGCTGCCACCACAGGAAGCCTCACCACTGTAACCAGAACTAAGGCTCTGGCCACAGTAGCAGGGTTTCCCCACAGTGCTACTGGAGCTACCAGGGCTTCAACTCTCACTAGGATGTAGGCTCTTAGCATGCAGTGTCACTTGGATTGTCAGTACCCGGCTCTTGCCAGGGTGCTAGCTGCCACCATGGGAAGCCCAGGCTCTGGCTGCACTGGAGGGGCTTCTGCCCCTCAGTGCTAGTTTAGTGGGCCAAACTCTGAAAAAAGCCAGGGTTCTGGCTGCCATCAGAAACTCTTCCACCTGCACCAGAGCCCTATCTGTGATCATGGGGGCAGAGTTTCTGTCCGTGGTGCTGCTCACATTGCCACAGCCCTAGCTCACACGAGAACACTGCTGCTGCCGCCAAAAACCTAACAACCACAGCCAAAGTTAAGGCTCTGGTCATGGTGATGGGGCACTGCTCAGTGCTGCTGGAGCACAGGATGGTGCCATAGGAAGCATCACATTTGAACAGTGATACCAGGCCTCTCTCACACACCAACCCTCTCACTCTCTCTCCATGTCCGTCCTGGGTCAGGCTGCTAGGTGCTGTCATGTGAAGCCTCACTATTGATGACAAAGCTTCTGCCCACAGTGCCAGCACAAGAACTGGGGTGAGGTGTGCAGGCATCTGAAAAGCAAGGAATGTGGCCCTCCAAAATATATGAGCTTGACACCTCAGCACTACATCAAAGTACTCTTCATCAGAACAGTAAATTTAGTAGAGCTATTTACTCTTAAGGAAATACAAGACTATTTTAATATTTTTTTATGGACTATTAAAAGAAAACTGAAAGTTCTGCAGCTCTAGATCAATGTTAATTAAAATGTGATAAAGGCAAATTAATATTTACTTTCACCTCCATACACAGTGAATGTAGAACAAAACATCTTAAACAGGATCACAGGAAAGTAGGGTTGGAAGGAACCTCACAGGTCATCTAGTCCTATCCCCTGTTCAATGCAGCATGATTCCTGATGAAACCACCCCAGTCATGCATCTCTCTAACCTGTTCTTGAAAACATCCAAGAATGGAGATTCCAGTTTCTATAAGTAGTCCATTTTGATGCTCAACCACACTCATAGTCAAAAAGTTCCTCCTAATCTCCAACCTAAAATTTTCTTTCTGCAACTTCAGGCCATTGGTCCTAGTCCTGTCCCCTACAGCCACACAGGAAAGCTCAACTCCATCCTCTGTAATCTCCCTTCAGGTGTTTGAAGATTTAACAAATTCCCCCTTAGTTTTCTTTTCTCCAAACTACAATAACCCTAGTTCTTTCAGCTTCCCTCACAAGTCATGCTTTCCAGCCTCCTAAGCATTGTTGCTACTCTGCGTTGGATTCTAACCAATCTGTCCACATCCTTCTAAAATTTGTGAGGCCCAAACCTAGACTGAGTACTCCAAGTAAAGCCTCACCACTGCTGAATAGAGCAGAAGATAGAAATCGAAGGAAGTTTAAAGTGATACTCCTGATAATAGGACCCAGCATGCTGCTGCAAAAACAAGCAAGCTACCAAAAAACCCTCAAAAAACCCAACCCCCCCCCGTGCAAAAAACAACCCCCCAACAAAACACCACTCTGAAAAGAGCATACTGGATCATGCCATTTGCTCAAATTCATCTTATGAGCTGCTGTTATACTCCCCTGATCCCAGGTCTTTACCAGTTCAGCTTCCTAGGCAATCATTACCTAATCCAACCTTTTTTAAGGAGTGTTCTGGAAGAGCTGGGGTGGGAGGTGGGGAAGAGACAGTAACAGCAGCAGCCAGATAAGGAGCAGGGGAGACTTGCACAGAGCAGTTCAGGGTGGTGGATGGTAGCTGCCGTGTGCAAGCTCCCTCCCCACCCCCGCTGCCACATCCAGCCAGCACCTGCGTGGCCCACAAAGGAGAGCTGCTGCCCTCAGCATACCCTGGCCCTGCTCCTGGGAAGCGGCAATGCCGGGTGATGGGTGGTGGTGCTCTGATCCCGTCTGCCAGCACATACCCCCTTGCTCCTTTCCAAGTACCCCCAGTTGACAACCCCTGCCCTAATCTGTATTTCGACATACATATATTCTGTCCAAAGTACAGGACTTTACACTTGGCCTTGCTGAATCTCATCTTGTTGACTGTGGACCATTTTTTTTTTCCAGTCTATTCAAGTCATTCTAGATCCTAGCCCTGCCCTCTAGAGCATCTCCAACTCTCCCGCAATTTGGTACAGTCCACTACTTAGCTAAGCATGCTCCCAATCCCATCACTCAAATAATTAGTGAGGATATTAAATAATACTGGACTCGGGTCAGACCCCTGGGGAACCCTAATGTAGACCTCCTCCCAAACACACACCGAGACATAGACGACTACTCATTGAGCACGAGGATCCAACCAATTAGGTATTCACCTTGCAGACTACATGAAAGTACTGTATTTCCTTAGCTTGTCAATGAGAATGTTGTGGGAGACAGCATCAAAAGCTTTACTAAAGTCAAGCCATCTCCCATCCGTTCTCTCCCCCCCGATTCACAAAGTCTGTCACTTTATCTGAGAAGGAAATCAGGTTGGTCAGGCATTACCTGCTCTTGGTGAATTCATGCTCACTGTTCCTTGTCACTTTGTTCTCCTCCAAGTACATCATAATAGATTTCTTGGAGGACTTGCTCCATGATTTTTCCAAGTATCGAGGTCAAGTTGAATGGTTCGTAACTCCTTAGATCCTCTTTCTTCCTTTTCTTAAAAGATGGGCACTCTATTTGACCTTTTTCCAATCATCTAGAACTTCACACAATGTCCACGAGTTCTCAACCAGCATAGCTGACAGCTCCAAAATCACTTCAGCCAATGGAGGCTGGGGTGGCATGGACACCAAGGTGCATGGTTGACAGCCCAGCAGTTGCAAGTTTGAGATCACAGCAGAAGCACTCACAGCATGGCCTGTCAGATTCCAGTAAATCTGTAAGTTCTGCTAAATACCTCATCACAGGGTGATGAAAAAGGGACTTCAGCCAATTTCTTCAGTACTCTAGGCTGCATCCCATCCAGCCTGAAATGATATAGCTTCCCCAAGTAATCCCTCACAACCTGTTCTTCTACTACTGCAGGCTATTTGTTTCCTTCTCTAGCCTCCCAAATACAATGTCCAGACAGGCTAGCCAAGTTACAGCACTTGAACCAGTAAGCATGAGCAGCTTTCAAGTTCATTACTATTTTAAACTCTTTGAATTAAATATTAACCTTTGCACCAAGTGGCAGAAGGTACAAAAGTGTCCAATCCTATGAATACCATCATTACAGAGAAGTTTACAAATAGGCAATAGCCTCAGTCTCATGATTCCTCACATCAGACGTTCAAAGCCACTAGGAATTGGTAAGCAGCAGAAAAAGGAGGCAGGAATGGCTCAAGTAAAGGAATTTGCTGTTAGCCTCCAAGCTAAAATAATTTTTACTTCTGCTGTTGGAGACTGATGATTTAAATCAGGAGAACAAAAAAAAAAAAAAAGATTCTGCTTAAAGAATCTTTTTCAACTGATAAAAGCCAAGGGATAAAAAAGTTTGGCAAAGCTGCCTTTGAGATCCAATAAATCTAAAGAAACCCAGTACGTTCCACACTGGAGCAATCCATTTTCATGTAAGAGAATCCTCTTGCCTCCCTATAAGTACCTTGAGTTTGCTTTCTTTGCTCGATAAAATATGAAGGGTTTTTTTTGAAAATTCTCAGCTTTTTAAACGCAGCAGCAACTCTAACGTTGTTCAAAACCACTACCACCTTGCACTCAAAATAAGCACAGATTAGCATCTTCTACTGGGTCCTAATAGAACAGCATTAACTATCTGAACAAAGACAACAGCCATGTTCTTAATCAAATTTCTTAAACCATGCATCTTTTCATAGTTAGTCAGGAGATCTTCATGGTATCCCAGTTTTATCTCTGATCACAAGTTTCAGTGAGAATAGAGATATAAACTTGTATATTGTAATGTAGTAAACAGACAGTTGATAGGGAAACACAATCCTAGATATTGCTGCTGCTACAAGGATCAAAAGGAAGTGAAGTAGCTGCTTTCCTTCCATAATCCATTTCTGAAAGCAAAGTGAGGACAGTTCCATGTCTAACTCCAAGTCCTGAATATCAAGCAGATTCAGAGGAAAGAATTGTCAGAAGACTTCTTTATGAACTAGCAAGTTGCCCATCAAGAATGACAAGGGGGACGGGACAAAGCCCTGTGTCTGCCCCACCCCCAGGCCTATTCCTCCCCTTCCCTCCCCTGTCATTTGGAGATTGGACCTGCTCCCCTCTCCCCCCCAGGTCAGGCCTGTCACATAGGGCTTGGGGATTTGGCACTGGGGGAAGGTGGCAGTATTAATTGTCACTACTTCCCCACTACCGAAGTTCCCAACCTAATGGGAGCCTTGTGACCAGAGGTTAAGCACTCCCTGATCACGGGTGTTGAACCTCACTTTGCACCCCAGGACAGATCTAAACCATAAGCTGCCCCTCCCCACAAGTTTCTAGTAGCCCATGCCTCAATGGGGTGGAAAAAAGGGAATCATGGGTGAATACCACTTTGTAAAGCCCTTCAGAATCCCAAGAGAAAGCAGGGCAGGCCAGAAAACCGTTCAATAAAAATGTAGTTCTGCCACAGCTCAGCTCACGATTTGCAAGCCACTGGGAGCTCTGGGAAGGAATAAGACCCACAGAGATGAGGGCTGCTCACACATTGGAGAAAGAATCAAGTGTCCCATACAGAAACCTTCAATCCCCACTCCCCCTTTTCTTAGCTATTTAAGGGTGGTTTGGAAAATTATATCAAATAACCTGCTCTGTAGTGCCACCAGGTTCTTTGAAGGGTGCCACAAAGTGTGAGGAGATAAGCAGATCTTTTAGGCAGATAAGCCAGGCTCAGACTTGCCCCTGCCTGGCTGATTCCCCAGCCCTTGTGTAAGAAGGAAATTGTAATATATATATATATATATATATATTTTTTTTTTTTTAAATAAAAGGAGTGCCACTCAATGCACAAAAGTTATGAAGGGGTGCCTTGAGTCCAAAAAGGTTAGGAACTACTGCTGTAAGGAAACTACTTTTAATAAGCTGGGAAGGGAAATCCACTCCATACTGTTTCTACATACAAGGAAGAAACAGAATAGTCTTCTTTCCAAAACTAATGTGGTCTGGCCTGTTAGAATATAAAAGGAATACCTTACATAAAAGTAGGGTAAGAGTGATGTTGCAGCCACAAGAGTCCAGAAATTATGCCATAAGTAAGAATTTTTAGGGTGGTCTCTTTTATCCCAACTACATAGTTGGTCCAATAAAGTGTGACAACCTTCCAAATATAAGACAGTCTTCCTCAGGTCTCTGATCACAGGCATATAGGTACAGCAAGTAAAGTCTTGCCTATATAAAAGTATAATTTCCCAGCTCCTCTGCTACAATTCATTACCACTGCTCTTTTCTGCACCTGCTCAATAACTTTGGATACCATATTGGTAAGAGTATAATAAACCTGCGCACAGTACTTAAAGTTTGGTCTTCAAATCTGGTCTTCAAGTCAGCAGGGTAGGAAGAGACAGGTAACAAGGCATCACCACAACAGTGTTTTTGCTTTAAAATAAAAAGCAAAAACCCAGTCTTTTCTGGGCTATGCTTTGTTTCTCCACCAATTCAAGACAAGTTCAGTGCTTTTTCCTTGCTGCTGACAGACATTGGCAAGATCATTATAAATTTAAGGAAGAGGGGGACTAAGGGGTGCAGGGCATTCATTTAGTCATTTCACTAATGGTTACTTTTTGAAAAGGAATTGTATAGCTTTTACCTCCTTATTCCCTACCCAACAAGAGGTCACGGCCAATGACAGATACCGTAGCCGAAGTTATAAATATGGCTTGGAAGGTAAAGATACTGAGTTTTAGAAATTCAAAACACTGAAAAAAAAATAAAGCTGATTTCCTTAATATATATGTAAATTATATATTGTGCCTTAAGGAAAGAGTTGTCCTTTCCCCAAACAAGAGGATTTCAAAAACGATACCAAAGTAGGAGGAAGATGTGGAAAGATAAGGACAAGATAGACAAATTCCCTTGGAAAGATGGATTTAGAAAAGGAATAGTCCTGGTTTAACATAATAGGATTCTGGTCTGGTTGAACTGGAATAAAATAAGTATAGCTTTAATTCTTAATACATTTGTGAACTAAAAATTGTAGGAAAAAAGGAAAAGAGGGATGCTACTAATTATACACAGCAATAAACAGAAGAATTTTAATGGAGGTGTACATCCACATACTTAGTTTACTATTTAGAAGAATAAGTAGTACAAGTGTCCAATAGAAATGAAGTAAAATTCTCTCAAACCTTTCATTTGATGCTCTATGATGTATACAAATTTATCAAAAATTGTTAGAAAGAAGTGCAAACACTCTAATACATAAGAGTTTGTTAACAAATTAAACCATGCGCAACAACTTATGAATGTAGCTAGTTAAACACTTGATGACTTTTTTTCCAAGACCCTAGTAGCTTTTCCTTTAACAGTTAATACGTGTACACTGTTCACTGTTTGAATCATTACAATTTAGAGACAAACCATACACTTACAGTTCAATGAACCATTACATCCCTAAATAAATAAAAAAGGGATAAAAATAAATAAGAAATAAAAAACCTCTATCAGGTAAAGACATTTAGGAATGAGTTTAAAAATATATTTAAATTCTGATTGATAAATAGGAAAATGTTAAATTTAGACCTCATAATAAACTAGTAAAGCGTTCACCTATGAAGCTCATATATATTAAAATATTAATTTACCCAATAATATTAGTGAGAAAAGAAGAGTCCTGGAGACAAAGAAACCCTTCGCAAAAATATGAAGACAGTGAAGCTACTTACTTCCATTTAAAAGTTAATCATCAACTGATTTCAGACAATATTCATCTGTGACTAACTGGTATACAGAACAAAGCCATCTCCATCCATGTCTCCATGAGGACCCCAGATCATCCAGAACTAGAGAAGCATGGTGTGGTTTTTTTTTCCCCCCCCACTGTCACTTCAAATTGGTGATACAATACTGATAGGATGATTTTAATTTAATAAAAAGGCACACACTAAAGCTCAGGTTCAAAAACTAGTGTCCTTATTCAAGGAAACTGCAACACAATGGTGTTTTGGATTTGTTAGTAATTAACTTACACGCAAATCTGAAGACAATATAAACAAAATAGGAAGGAAAGCAGTACCACCTACATGACTTGAAAAAATTAGTTGACAAGTTTATGATTCTAAATCTAAAAATGGTAGGCTGGGCAGACTGTCTTCATATGTTAAGCTTTAAATATAATAAAATATACTGTAATATTATAATGAACACTAGAAACATTGTAAGGCAACCAAAAACCAAAATAGATGGTGCGGGGTATAAAATTTGGCAGACAAACCTGGGAGGAAAAAAAAAAAA
>JAGPOW010001167.1:4201178-4230638 GCA_030014935.1 Caiman crocodilus | reverse complement strand
AAAAAAAAAAAAGGAAAAGAAAAAGAAATTCTATTTCAGGCTGGCCCCTCGACTTTCATTCCTTTACACCTTTGCAGATACTTTTGGATAGTTATAAACTAGCATTTAAGAATTTCACTTTACAAAACAGGATCAATGCTATACTTATATATTTGTGATTATAATTACATTTTTGAAATACAAAGTTAAATTAGTTTACAATGTTTGTTTCTGCCCTGTAACAGCAACATTTAATTATCAGTCAAGCTGTTAAATATTGCCCATAATGGCTTTTACTATTCTACAACATCGGGGTATCAAACAGACAGCCCATGTCCTGGATATGGCATGCAGGTCTTCCCCCAGTCCCAAAATCTGCCTCTGGATTTGACTCATGGGGTGAGTCATTGAGGTACCATCTCCCCCTGGGAGACAGAGCCATTCTGTTGCCAAGTCCAGCACTCAGAGAGTTAATGTCTCTGCTGCTGACCCTGCCAGAGGCAAGTCCAGATCCAAGAGACCCTGGATCTGTCCTGCAAGGACCAAATGAGTTTGATGTGCCCGCATAACAGATTTCTTTTAAGAGGCGACAGACATTGCTCCATGCCTTCAACCACTTGAAAAAGTACCCGTAAAAGGAATAAAACACAGTTATTATTTGGTTTACTTTCCTCTATACTATCTAAAAAAACTAAACACATCCCATATGCTGCAAATACATGCAAAAAACAAAGCCAAACCCTTTTTACTTCCATTAAAATCTAGGTCTTCAAAGAAAGCTTTCAAAGAAGGACTAGGCACCATCAGTATTTCTTTACTTTCTTCAAACTGCATCAAAGTCTGAATTTAATAATGTAGTGGTATAGATAAGGCAGTTAGAAATTAAACAACCAATAACTTTGTTTCTGTTTCCCCATCCTTTTCTAAAAATATCCTATAAAACAGAATGAGGCTGAAAATAAAAATCTTATTAAAGGTAGTTTGAAGGAGTCCACACACCAAATGTCTTATATGTAGGGACCTACCCAACTTGCAAGGATTGTCCCCTGATTCCACAGTCCAAGTGTCAAAGCGTCATGCCACAGCAGAGCACAGTGCCCTCCCCCCTGCCATGTCTGACTGGGTCATGGGCCCCAGAAGTCTTGCCCCTCCCCAGAGATTAACAGATGGTTATCTGTCAGTCTCTGGGGAGGAGTGGGACTTCTGGGGCTCCTCAGAGGCATGCTTCCCCAACCTCCACCAACAGTGCTCTGCCACAAAATTTCCCCTCCCTCCCCCCACAGTTCAGGATGCCAGGGCTTCCTGCCTGTTTTTACCTCCCTTCCCCATCCTTCCTTTCCCCCATCCCCGTTTGCTGGCTATTTTCCGGGAGCAGGTTGCAAGGCCTGGGTTTTTTCCACATAGCACCTACAAAATTTGTGGTTTTCATGAATATCACCAAATTCACAATGTTGTGGGTCCCTAATTCATATGCTGAAAGTTTTTGATTACAAACCTAAAGACTGGATAGTAAATTTCACTGGAGCACATATACATGTTTCTGGTCCTTCATAAACTACTAGAGTGCCAAAAAGATCAGGCTGTACATAGTGGCAAACCTAGTTAACATTGTGTACAACCGACAAAACAAATTTGTTTATATGACATACTGCTCCAAGGTAATAGTATCCAAGGATATACTTCATTTTGAAAAAAAAATTCTGAAGTGGGATGTACAGAGCATAATTCCAGTTAACAGCCTGACACCTACCATTGCCAAATTCACAGGCCAAGCCATCTGCCATTACTGAGCTTCAAATTCAATAGGTCAGAGATTTTGAAAAAAAGTTATATTTAATGAAGAATTCATGCAATAAAACTTTTTATTTATGCAATAAAATAAACAGTTCAACTGTTTATTTTATTTTATCTAGTTGCAGGTTAATGAAGCCTTTAAAAGAATGAAAAAGAAAAGAAAACACCTGTTTTTAGAATAGCAAAAAGTCAGTCAAATGACAAACAAAGGGAACAGAGCAACAAAATTAATTAATATTATAGAAAAATTTTAGTCCTCCTTTTTTCTTAGCCTGTAGCTTCCAGAATGTTTACTCCAAATTCAAAGCTACAGAATACTCACCATTTCTTTCTCTCTATGCCTGAAGGACTAAAACAATAGCTAGTGAGAGAAGGTGCAAGGTAGCCCTGGATCAGGATAGTGGTACAAGGGTCTCTCTCTCACCCTCCAGGATTTTCCTAGAAGCCAAGGTAACAGATGCCAAGAGTTTTCAACCGATTCCATGTGAAGGTCAGACATAGTAAACGCTTTCGTCTCAGCTTCTGGCCAGTAGATACAACGTTAAGACTTCTCATCTCTAAGCTACAAGCAGAAAGGCAGTAGTTGCTTTCTTTTAGGACAGGGCTGTCCAACTTCTTAGCAGCCAGGGTCCACATTTGCCTCAGACCATAGTGTGCAGGCTCCTGAGCCAGGCCCTCTTCTTTGCCCCCAACCTCACACATGCAGGATCCCCTGCACTCCTTTTCTGTCCCAACACCCTCCCCACTAAGGCAAGCTACCCTGGGAGCCTGTGCTGCAATGGCATCTCAGGCTCCCACCACCCACGTCAGCTTGCTCACCGCCATGAAGTCTCCTCCATGCTCCTACCCCACAATTGCCCCAGTACCTTCCCTACCTAGCACTCCCTCCCCCACTGCACAAGCAGCCTTGAGCTCCTGCAGCCATGCAGTCTCCCACACCATGTGGGGACACTTGAATCCCCAAGCTCCAGGCTCCCCAGGACTTGCCATCCTGCCCCAGGGGCAGAAACAGGAAGCACAATGCAAAGGAGGGAGAAAGATCCCAGAGGCTGTAGTAGAAGCAGCCATAATGCAGAGTGGAGGAAAGGAAGAGCCCATAGGCTGCAGTTCAACCCTTCATGGGTTGCACACAACCCATGAGCCACAGCTGAACAGTCCTATTCTAGAACATCCCAACCCAATGCATGGTCTCTTCTACTTCTGCACTGTGTGTTAGCCAAGTCAGTCTCTACCTCCCACACCCCTACTTCTCCCAAACACACTCCCCTGAAGCCAGATATTTTGCTACTTGTAAGTAGGAGACAAAAATTACTCTCAACACTTTCCCCAAGTGCTACATAAAAGGTTAAGGACAGTGTTGCTGAACAGAGTTTTCAGTTATACTTTACTGCTCTTCACCAGAATTTTAAGCAGATACTGGTCTGAAGACTCAAGACTTGCATGGCGATACACTCAGGTTGAATTCCAAGGGATATTTTAACCATAGTTAGAGTTTAATCCCTCCCCACCCCAACTCCTAAAACTGAGGATTGATCCTACAGAAAGTAATGTCTTCGATCCTAGAAAAACCTTTATATTGCCAAGTGCATTTTTTAAATGCTCAAATTAACATTAACCTCTCCCTTGGGTCTGTTAAGCAAACCCATCAAACTACCAGCAGTTTTTTAGGTTCAAAAAGGTAATTCTTGATGTATAGTATTTGATTTCACCATGCAACAGATTATGAGAATAGTACACAGGGAAGCAGCTGGAAAATGTTGCACTAAGAAAGTGTGCTTGTCATAATGCAGCACCATTAATCTAAAGCTATAGCCAACTTATCTCAAACTAAACAACAGTTTTCTAAAGTTATTAGCTTCAAACTCCATATATACCTAAGCAAACTGAATAGCTAGCCAAGTATAAGAATTTTGTCAAATTAGAATTCTAAATATTTTATATTATAAAATGTTCTTCACAATGTACACTTATTGCAAAATATATCAATAAGGCTATTCAAATTAATTTATTAACTCAACTACCTCCATTTAGGAAAATTAAAATGCATGCAATTCAAATTAAGAGATTTTAGTTCCGTCTTAAATAAATACCTCTTGTATTAAGAAGTGATATTATACCAGTCGGAGCTGCATGCATTGGAAGATAGCTCAGTAACTTAAAGCATTAAGGAAGAGGCCTTCAGTGTCCCTTGTTCATATCCAATTATATATTCCCAAATGTTTAAGACACGGTCTGCTTTTTTGCTCTAAAAACATTGGGATCTTCACTTCATCCCTCTTCATCTTTGATTTCTTCTTTCACTACTCTGCAGACAGCCAAATGATCTTAACATTTAACAGTTTCATAGAGCTCTATCTTGTCCCACCATATTAAACTGCACAGCTCTTACAGATTTCAATTACCCACTCTTAATAATTTGGCAAGACCCCACTCTGTGAACTCTATATCAGGGTACTGCTCCTTCTAAACCAATGACCTGGCAAAGCCCCATATGGTGCTGTTCTTTCCAGTCTCCTAAGAATTTTGGCAAGATGCCTGTTCACCACCTTCTAACATGTAAGCTGAATAAAACTTCCAATTCTCTGATAAAATGGCATTGTATCCTCTACCTTCAGCAACCTGGAGATGTCCATCTTTCCCAATAAAGAACTACCATTGTAGAACGCAATTAAGTGACAAACTTCACTCCAACTGCTTTATCTCCAGTCACCATAAACAGTACTTTTATCCTTCATGCTTTTTTCCACGGCATGTTACATGTACATGTACATAATGCCACTCAACACCGAATCTTTAAAGCAGTAAGAAATGCGCATTAGTGGCATGTTCTAAGAAGGAATATATACACCAATATTTGAGAGCAAATAATTAGGTTCTTCACAGGAAGAAGCTAATATCCAAGTATTTCATTAAGGAAGAGGAAATACATAGCCAAATGCCTCCTTAAGCAAACCCCAGAATGTTAGAAAGTGTTAGTTTGTTACCCAAAAACTGAAAATCAATGAGTTCCTTCTCCATCCCCTCCCAAGGTAGAATACAAAAAACACACTCTGCACTGAGATATTTTAGTCTCTCACATCATCTCTGGTTTTGTGTTTTTTGAAATCACTGTCAGGCTCAGTGCTTACAATTAACAACATTTTCTGAATTTGGACAGGTAATGAAAGCAACACTCTCCTTGCCTGCCTCTCTTCATTGCTTCTCCCAAAATGCCAGTCTCCTGCAAAGAATCAATTCAGAAGCAACCCCTCCGCTTCCCCAAGCAGAACATTATCCTTCCAAATCTCAGAATAATCCAGCATCTTAGCAGCAACCTATAAACGTGGCACAACTGTATTCCAGTGGTTTTCAACTCATGGTCTGTGGATTATATCTAAGGGGTCTGCAAAAGATGACTATCTTTTGATTATGAACAATCACGCTTACAATTCAAAAGAATCCACGCTACCATTTGAAGTTTTTAGGGGTCTGCAAATTAAAACAACTTGACAACCACTATTCTATCCCATATCTGAAACTCTACAGTACAAAATGTTTCCCCTTTAGCATCAAGCAGTCCACCGTGACTCCTCACCAAAGCCCTCCATGGGAGACTTTGGCAGTCCCTTTCTCACCTCCCTGCACTTGATGCCCAGCTAGTCCCATCAAACATTCCTTCATCAGCATAAGACCAAGTTCTGCCATACATCCCACCACACCAGATGAGCTGCTCACTGTTAAGCTTAGACTCAGTTCTTACCACCTGTGGATGGATCTCATCAAACAAGGGAACAGAGGGGAAAGATGCAGTCAGATTTATCACACAAGAGGGTGAGAGGTGGGTATAGTTTGCCCCAATGGGAGTAAAGGGCCCCAAAATCTCTGCCAAGAGCGATGACTGTCTGAAAGTGGACAGAAGTCAGATTTCTTTCACAAATACTGGGTTTTGCCATGCGAGGGATACACTGACTTTCCTCACAGAGGAGATGAAAACATATAGGATGGGTCTAATTGCAGGAGGGAGGGAAAGCCCAGGTCCCCTACAGAGAAAGGATGAGAAAAAGGGACACCTCAGATATAGGAGGAAGCTTAAACTCTACAAGCAGCGGGAGAGGGGTGAAGGAAGTTCAGGCTCTTCGTGAAGGGTTGACAACGGCCTGCTCCAATTCCCTCCAGATGACAGAAACGTGTCTGTCTGGGAGAGAGGAGGAGGATGCGACCAAGCTCCCACCCCCAACAGCCAAGAAAAGCTTGATGGTTTCCGACCTGAGGCAAAGAAACAACCCAGGACTAGGTGAAGAACAGGGAGAAAGACCACGCAAGCCCCAGGCACAAAGGGACAAAGCAGGGCCGGCCAGGCTCCCTGCCCACCAAACCCCGGCCCCGGCCCCGGCCCCTCTCCCGGGCAGGGGGCTGTCACGGGAGGCTGAAGCAGCCCAGGGGGACAGCGACGAGGCCGGCAGGGGCGGCCCAAAGCCACGGGCCGATGCGCCGCGGAGGCGGCAGTGCCGCCTCCCTCCAGAACCAGGACAGGGGGCAACCAGCAGCCGCTCCCCGTCCCCGCCGGCAGCTGCTCGGGGAGGACGGTCCCCGGGCCGGGGGCGTGTCTGGGCCGCGGCTCCTGGCCCGCGGAGCCCACGACAGCTGCAGTGTCCTTACCGTGCGGCGGGGCATGGCGCGGGCCCGGCGCGGCCTCCTGCCCGGGACGGGACACGTCGGGTCAGGGTCACTCCGCTCCGCCGCCGCCGCCGCCGCCTCTCACGACCACAACAACATGGCGGCCGCAGCGCGCGGCGGGGGAGGCGGGGCCGGCGCGAGAGCAGGGGCGGGGCGGGGCAACGCCCCCCAGCGGCTTGGCCCCGCCCCACCCCGCCCCACCCCCTCCCCTCCCCTCCCTTCCCGGTGCTGCTGCTGGGGACCCCGGCCGGGCCGGGGGCCTTAGGGCCTAGGCAAGCCCGAGCCTCGGTTACCCCCGCCTTGCGCCGGGGTAGGAGGCATGGCCTGACCTCAGCCAAAGGGGGTCACTGCCTAGCCGCCTGCAAAAGGACGGGGCCTGGCCCAGCTCTGACCCGCCGCAGCGCGCTTGGGGATTTGGCAGTGGGATTAACTGCCACTGCTCCCCTACCTCCACCTCTCTCCCCCCACAAGATGCCAAGGCTCCACCGACAGCATGTGGCACGCAGGCCAGAGGTTGGACACCCCCACCTGAGACTGCTCAGCCAGGCTGCCCATAGAAAGGCACGTAGGTTTGTGCAGCACCAAGTACAACAGCTATAAACAGTCCTCAGGGAACACAACAACCCCTTGCAAGCGCAATAGGAATTTACCAATGTTTCTGCTACTATTTATTATCCACCTAGGAATAGCAAAAGAACTGACACTTAAGGGTAACAGTTGTGCAAGGCATATGCAGTGTTGTGATATGATGATGCATCATATCTTGCCCTTTCCTTCTTTCAGGCCTTATATTAGCATCCTTCCTTTTCACTCTCCAACCTCTTAAAAACAAACACAACCCCCCCCCCCCAAAAGTACCAAAAACCCTCTCACCTCACAGGAATAGATGATTAGGGAGTGTTAAACTACAAGAATTTAAACAAAATCAACAGCAACATAGTGGGAGTCACTCAGGTCAGTTACATGCAGAATCTGGAAATGGAGGAATAAGTTTCTGACTACGAAAATGGATTAATGAAGAGTTGTTGTAAAATGTAAGCATGAAGGACCAGAGGTAACATCAATGAGGCTCTGTGTAGTTAAAGGCGGCGGCACAGAGAACAGTGCTCTCCAGACCTCCAAATCAAAGAAAAAGACACTTCAGCTTGCTACTTCAGTCGGACTGTAAGGCTTGCAATGACTGGAAATATTTCTTGCATTATGTAAACTAAAGTGGGGGGAAGGGGAGGGAAGGAAATAGATGAGCATGCAGGTGAAAAAAATAGGAGTGAAAGTTTTCTTCACATTCTTGGGGTCTTCCTCAGAAACAGGACTTCATCTAAGACCTTGTGACAAAATACGCACCCACTGAGGGAACAGAATGTGGGAAAGTTTCCAAAGGACATGGTAATGGTGGTTATCTATGCTAAAATGGGAGAGAGGAACTCCCACTGTTCATTATCAGAAAGTCAAAATGCCCTAGATGCTTGCCAAAGGACATTCCTAAGCTTCCCCTTGATTATGACAGTTTAGCAAAAGCCTGAATGAGGTGACCCATTCAGTCAGTAGATGGACAAGTAGAATCATCAGCTTAGTACCCAGAACCAAAAGACATACTACCTGTTAGAGGATTATTTTCCACATACGCATGGAGCCATCTCAACTGAGGCTCGTGTTCAGACGGTTTAAAAATCTATCAGCTCAAGCTCTGCCATTGTTGAGGCATGATGAAACAAAGCAGAAATCAGTTTCTAACCAGGTCAAGAAAAGTAAGTTTGTTGTGGTATAAGAAAGAACAAAACAAAGATATGGAATATAATCTGATGATTCCCTGAATGAAGTTCCACTTCCTGACAACATGACAAAAGAGGACTTTTTTTTTTTTTTAAATGTTTGGAGAACCAATTGCTGAAGAATTATTTATCTGACACCACAGCCAATGCAAGCCCAAGGCAGGCAAGTTTGAGTCAGAAAGGATGATCAACAGAATAAGGATGATTTTTTGACAACACAAGTCAGCAACAAACCCAGAAACACTGACAGCTCTGAATACCGTCTGGCACTTCTCACAACTAGACAGGATTCAGCATCCCAAAGGATCTGCAAGTTCCTATCTCCAAAACACAATTGTGACTATAAAAGCAGAGCAAGTTAACCAACTTCTTCCACTTGAAATGAAAAGTTAACTTCATAAGGGTAACCAACAGTGGTGTAAAATCTACTTTATAATGGGGGGGGGGGAAAAAAAGGGAAAAAAAAAAAAATCAATACCAATGTGAGTATGTGTACGCACCTTAAGTGCTTTTCAGATTAGAGAAAAATCTTGGTACATGCTTGAAGTGTAATAATACCATGATAGTTGTAATATGATGGATGTATTACTGCTAACAGATTGTAATAGTTTGAATGACTAAAAACATTAAATAAACTTAAAAGTATATAGGACATATTGTAGCTGTTGTTTGGAAGACGCTATAGTTGCTGCTTGGGGGAGGGGGGGCAGGAAATAGTACTAGGCCACCAATAGATTGGTGCTAGTCAGCATCTACAGTAATAATCCTTCATCTCTTCTCAGTTGTTTACTCTTGCCAGTAAAAGTTGCTGGACCAAAAGCAGTGAAGTGCCTCCATTCTCCTTTGACTGCTGTGAAGGGAGTAGTCAAAACAAGGACCTCCCCCCAGCCTTCCCCCCACAGCTCTGTGGTTTTGCACTAGGATGAGGAAGGGAATTCAATTCCCAAAGCTCAGTTCTGTTCTCCAGGCTATGGAAAGGCTTCAAAACAAGGCTATTATTTGTGTTGATGTTTTTTATAACAGGGATACTGATGTACCAAGAAGCAAACAGACCCACTAATTAGAGTGCGATACAGAATTAAGAAAGCAGGTAGTACTGGCTTTCAGGCAACTTAAACCCAGATTTACATTAGCTACAAGTAAAGGCTCTATAGACTACCCCACAACTCATGAACCCCCATGAAGACTGTTCACAATTCCCATTCCTTGATATTGTCCTTTGAACTGGTGGACAAGCAGTCCTTCAGCCAAGAAAGATCTCAGGTCAACCAAGGAATGAAAGTAAAGCAAAGTGTCCTCTTTAGCCACATGGTAACTTCTTCAAAACTCACCTCCTCTTCCAGGATCCAAATCCCTTTCTCTCTAGAGAGAAGAAAAGAAGTCAAGATAAGTCAGGTCCCCAACCCCCTTTTCTTTACAGTTTAAAGGAAAACCAACTTTCCTAGTCATCTTTTCTTCAAGACTTAGACAAGGAAACTCCAAATTAGCTTTTCTCAGAGCCAAAGTAAACCAAGACTGTGTTAGTTCACAGAAACCCTTCGACCTGCATCAGAGCAATTGCTAGATTTTCTAAACTACACCCACCACCTAAGCAATTCACTCTTACTTCCCCTCCTTCCTCCTTTTATAAGCAACTGCCTGACTCCTGGGAGTTTAACATCTCCAGCTGATGCCAGTTCATGTTCATTAACTTTTCTTTTCAGCAGAGAATCTAAATCAGTTTAAGATTTTCTTTCCACTGTCCCTATACTGAAGATGAGAACAATACAGTCACAGAACCCTTTCCAGGAGATAGTGCTGCATCTACCAATAGATTAGTCTGAAGGCAGAGTCAGAAGCAGGACATAGGAGCACTGGGTTGTGCCTAGATCTACTGTGGCCTCTGCAGTGCAAATAGCCTTCTGTAGTTTGAAGTCAAGTCATGGAAATCTCCTTAAGAGGAATGCATGTTTTTTTCCATACATTCTTGGCAGTCCCAGTGTAGCAGCTGAGAAGAACAAGCAGCCTCCTGGCTTTTTCTTTGCTTTTCTGATACTCAGCTCAGCTGTAAGGACACATGGTATAGTGCCATCAACAGACATATTCATAGCCACTCAAGCAGCATATAGCCTCTTAGCCAATGAAGCAATGGACACAGGATGCCAATAGGATAGCTTAAGACAAAAGAAAGGCCAATAAATAAAACAAAATTCTAGGTGAAAAATTAAACAAGATTAATTGGAAAAATATAGAGAGCAGGAGAGAAATGCTGACAGCTCTGCCAGGACATGAAATAAGAGCACATAGGACAATACCAGGGTTTGGATAACAGGAAATAATAGAATATCCAAAAGTTGCTTAAACTAAGCTTTTTGCAATAGATTTCAGTTATTCCTGCCTAAAAATGGTATTTGTTTGTTAATACAACAGAGCAATTATATTTATTTTTATGCACAGCTATTTTTCAGTAAGTGTAGGTCATGTTATCCCTCTGGAGAAAATCTAACATGCTCCTGTTTTCCTGCACCCGAATAAACCATGACTCAAATGTAGTAACTATAAAACACCCATAGATCATCCATAAAACTATATTTGTCACCAGTTCATATTAGTTTTAGAAGCAGTAAAGTAAACAAAATATAGGAATATTTTGGCCTTTAAACAGCAAGGCATACACATTGCTTTATAGGTTAGCACATTTGGTCAGGGACAGTAAATATTTGAAAGAAAGTTAAAAACGTCTTCCAACAAGAAACCATTGCCTGGGATGGTTGAGAACGCAAATGTGATTTGAAAAAGTCACTTCTATACTTTCAGAGGAACACTTAAAGGAATACAGGCAAGAAAAGGAAAAACAAGAGACTTAAGTTTATATCAATAGCAATTATAATAACAGTGAATGATTTTTAAAACTACACTGTACACATGGCATGAGAAGGAAGATAATGTTATTTGCTGCAGAGGTACGGGGGTATTCCACTCTCCATAGGAGAATGCAGATGATGTTTGGTATAGTGATTAATCAGATTTATTATTCTCATTTTTCTCTGATATTAGGGCTATGAGAAAGGGAGAGAGAGAAACAGGCACCTGCAGGGGAGTGGTTACCCCACTGACAGGTTGCATAAGAAGGAGTGCAGTATTTATGTATGTGTAATAGAAAGATGCCTAACTAATGACTGTAGGCACCCTAGCACATAATTAGCAATACAACAGCAATATTAAAACAATCATTCAAGTAAGAACTATAATAATATTCAGTCTCCAAAGAAGTCTTTCCCTGCTTCATTCTGAGAGGTTGTAGCAGGTTTAGACTGACTCCAGGAGTGGCCCTGATACCGCTGGAACTCCTTTTTGGGTCACATGATTCCTGATTGCCTCCTGCAGCACTTGCTCCATCTGCAGTCTGCCTTCTCTTAAAGTAGCAGAAGCACCAAGCTCACACCTCCACGTGGTGTTTTCCCCATTCACCTCCACGAGTGTCCTTTTTCTGTCATGGGCACCCCTGTCAGGGTGTAGGGCCTTAGCCTTTTCCCTTCCTGGGGATAATCCACAAGGCAGTGGGAGCTAGTGTTTTCGGGCACCCTATGCCTACCTTCCTCTGTAGGTTGTCACCAGTGGCACTTTTTAGGGGCTACCCCACCACAAATAGTCCCACCACTGTGACCTCAACCCCCAGTAGGGTGCAGTTTTCAGTCTTACCCAGGACCAGGAGGGTTCCTTTTGGGGCTTCCTAGGTATCCTCTCCACAGCTCTTGAGTATCCCCATTCTGGTCATTTCATTGCAACCCATTAGACTTTTAGATCTTTTGCAGCTTTGACACCTTTTGCTGGTGTTTCTTTTTGCAGCCCTTGAGGATTCCCAATCTCACCGTCTTATTTTGATTTGTGACCCACAAGACCTTTTGCCCCACTGGGCCCTCATATTTCTTTCTCATGCCTTCTCACCTCCCCCCCCTAGAGTCTTCCTCTGGCCTTCCAGACACTTTTCATCATCCTCCTAGGACCAGGGTCCTTGACCCTCAGCCTTGCTGTTGACTTTCCTTCCTCCACCCACAGGTTCACTTTTCTACCCACTGTAAAGTGCATCACCACAAGCCTTCTCAGCCAATGCACCAAATGTAGCAGGGTTCAACTCCAGGGCATCATGGGCACCCCTTTTTGGGTCACTTGACTACTGATTGCCACCTGCAGTCTGCCTTCTCTTTAAGTAGCAAGAGCACCAAGCTTCTTGCTATAGAGGCATACTCTAAACTTTCTCCACAAATCCTACCAGGTGCCGAGCTCAAGGGAAACTGGATCATCTCCAGCCCATTAATCTGAAAGAACTGACATAGAATGGTAGGTCCAGTACCAAGAATCATTGATAAATTTATCAAGTCAAGATGGTATTTAATGACTAGGGAAAAGCAAATTTAGTATCTCTACTTAAAGTAACAGAAAATGGGATCTAGGCACACGATCATCAGTAGTACTGCGGGTTTATAAAACATTTAGAAGAGAAAATATATTAAAGACATGTCAAGATAAATGGAAAATAGGACACAATACAACATGGATTTATCAAAGGTAGGTCACGCTAAAATAACTGGATATATTTCTTTGATAACTGATTTTCTAAACAAAGGAAATACTAATCTATTTGAATTTTTGTAAAGTATTTAAACAGTGCTACATGGGAAATGAGTGGTCCCAATGGAGATGATAGGGATTAGTACAAGAATTGTAAAACAGGTAAGAAACTGGCCAATGGAAGGTAACAATGGACGGTGATGAAAGGGGAAGCACCAGGCCAAAGGAAGGCTAGTAGTATAGTTCCGCAAGGATCAATCTTGGAATGATCTAATTTAATACTTTTATTGATGACCTTTGCGCAAAAAAAGTAGGTTGCAAAGATTTTCAAACTACTAAACGGGGGGCATCATCCACATGTAGAGAAGGATTGACACATACATGAAAAGATGCATGACCTAGAAGAAAGGAGTATTAGAAATGGAGTAAAATTTAATATTACAAAGTCCAAGTCTAAGTCCCTAAAGATTAATAACAAAATTTTCTGCTATAAGCTGACACTCAATGCTTTGAAGTGACAAAGGAGAAAGACCTGAGAGTATTAGGCAGTAGCAGCCAGCAAGAGAAAAAGGGGATGCAATCCTAGGATATACAGATGACATATTTCCAGAAGAGAAGAAAGCATTGACAACATCACACCAGAACCTGGTGAGAACTCATCTGGAATACTACATACGGTTCTGGTCATCTGTATTAGGAAATCCGAATTCAAACGGAAACTGATGCAGATAAGAGATATTAGGATTATGGGCAGAATGGAAAGCCTATCTTACAGGAGGAGACTAAAAAAGTTTGACTTTGCAAAAAGAAGGCTGAAATAGGAGATGGCTGCTCTGTAAATACATTAAGTTGGCAAACACCAGGAATGGAGAAGAACTAGTTAAGCCTAAGGACAATACTGGTACAAAATCAAAGGATATAAATTAGTCATGAATAAATTCAGGCTGGAAATGTGAAGAAAGTTTCTAACCATCAGAACTGTAAGGTTCTGAAACAGCTTGCTAGTAGTAACAGTAGTGGGGACAAAAAGGACAACTAAATTTGAGATGAAACTTCAGTATGTGAAAGGAATTAAATGACATGAGCTAGACACTGACCCAGGAGGACACTTCCAGTCCTACATTCCTAATAAATCTTATTTTAATAAAATGATTTTAGTGTTAGATTGTTTTGAAGTAAAGCCACTGAAGGGAAGAAAATATCTCTCTCAAAGAAGAAGAAAAGTGGATACCTGTTCTGGAAAATGTAATTGATGTTTCTAAGAAATGTGGCCTACATGGCAACTATAGTTAATTAGGTCATGATTAAAGATCATGATTATTCCAGTTAATACCTCTTACAGGTGTTGGATTCTGTGTTATTACAGTCCCACCCTTCTCAAGTATCCTGCTCCTGGGCCAGACCATTGGTTACAGTTCCCTTTGTACCAACTGTGATCAAGTGCCTGTGGTTCTTCTCTTCATGAACTTGTGATCAGCAGTGAATACAAGAACCCTGAAAATTCTTAAAGTATTAATATTAACAATAGAATCAAAACATGACATAAAAGTGTAAGGAAGTGCTCAGCCTTCAGGGGCTAAAAACCAGCTGCAAGTAGTTAGTGGCTAATAGCTGCCTAGCTGGAAGGTGGGGACCCAACTGCAAATGATGACTAGTAGGCCTGTATGAAGCGGCTAGTATTCGCTTTGGATTCGGCCAATTTGGGAGACAGTGATTCAATTCAGTGATTCAAATCACTGCCCCAATTTGATACGGACGAATCTCCAAAGCACACAGGCGCCATCCCCCACCCACTCTCCCAGCCCCTGCAATGGCTACCCCACCTGCCCCAGCTCCCAGCACTTTGAAAAAAAAAGCTCAGACTCCCTGGGAACTGCTAAGCAGGGGGCAATCCCTGCTGCCCCCCACTGCTCCACACTGCGCAGGGGGGCTCTGCACGAGCCCCCCCAACCCTCCCCGTTGACCCGGGTGCCCCATGGCTGACCCGCTTGCCCCAGCTCTGGCCCTTTAAGGGAAAAAAAACCCAAAACCTCCAGGCTCAGTGGTTCCTGCCCAGCAGGGGGGGCAGTCCCCGCTGTCCTGGGCCACAAAAGGGGCTCTTCTACAAGCCCTGCAAAGCTCTGAGGCTGCTGCAGAGGCTATGAGTCCTGGGGGTGGTTTAGGTTTTATTTTTTCTTAAAGGGATGGAGCTGTGGAGGGCGGGGCAGCCATGGTGGGGGGCTGGGGGAGCTAGCATGAGCCCCCAAGCATCATGGGGCAATGGGGGGCAGTGGGGATCACCTCCCCTGCCCAGCAGCACCCGGTGAGTTGGACCTTTTTTTTAAAGCACCGGGAGCTGGGGTGGGCAGGGCAGCCAAAGGGGGCTGGCGAAGCAGGCAGGGGAGGGGGCCAGGCAAAGGTCCCCCATGGTCCCCTCCCCTCTCTTCCAGCCCCTACTTACCGGCTCTGAGTCTGGGTTCAGATCCCTGCTGCAGTGGCTGGGGACTGCCCAAATCATCCAAAATCTTTGGAAAAGATTTGGAGAGCTTCGAATCAATTTGGATCTTTTTATTGGTCCCGATTCAATTCGGATTTGGAGATTCAGTCACCAAATCGATCCGAATCTCCTCCGCATCGACTGACCACCCAAAGCTTTGCACAGCCCCAATGACTAGTAAATAGAGGTGAAGCTACAAAGGGGGTTGTAAAGCTCCAGGTAGTGGTGGCAGCTAGGGAGAAGTAGAGAGCCACAGTACTTGCAGCTCTCTGGAAATTGACTGAAACCCTTCCCACTTCTCCCTGAAATGGCTCCAGGGGACAGCACACCTGGCACTCCCCGCTGGTCCAGGTCTCCCCATGGCGAGAGCACCCCAAGCCTGCCTCCTCCCTACTTCTCTCCCTCTGGGACTGCTGGCTCAGGCACCAGCTGCTGGGGTGAGGGCTGCAACTGTGCCTCTTACCCCGGGGTGCACCCCTGCTGCCCCCAAACACTCTTGAATTTTGGTGGAGGATTGGATGTGGCTCCCAGGGTGAGTAACTCTCATCATCCCTGGTATAGAATTTATGTTGCACCTTCTAAGGTGTGAGGAAAGACTGCATGTATTGGCTTGTTTTCAAGGCTTGTCCACCTAAAATAATCCCACCCCAGCCTCGGACTGATTCTCCACTGGTTGGTGACCATTGCTGTATATTTAAAAAGAATGTACACATTGTCCTGTTTATCTGAACATAGTAGGATCAAACATCAGGAGCTGTTTCCTTGTGCAGTCCCAGATGTACATCTAGCTTGCTTATTTTTGGGTTTTTGCTGCATTGTAGTTCCAGTTTATACCTACAATGAATCAAAAGCTGCAAAGTAGACAAGGTTCTTTGGGTGAATCTGATATCTTTTATTAGACCAACCTAAATAGTTGGAAAAAAATTTTCTTAGCCAGCTTTTGGGTTTAAAAACCCTTTGTCAGGCTGAGGAAGCCTCTGCAGTTGGTGTGTGCTCTTCCTGGATGGAATTAATAGTAAAGAAGCCAGAGGCTGGGCTGGTCTGTATGCAAGACAGGCAGTCAGTGAAGATGTAAATTGAGGAGTCAGTGGGTGAGAGACCAGCTGGGTGGTGGGGGAGAAGAGGGATGAATGTAGCAGGTAAATAGTAGAGAGGTACCTGGGGAATCAGATGTCAGACAGGTTATAATGTGTCATAAAACCAATGTCTATATTTAGTCCATGATTTTTTGTATCCAGGAGGTTGACGAAGTGATGTTCATAGACTCGCCTGTGAAAAGTGGTTTGTCAGTTTCCTTTGAGAATTAGGACTGAGAGATTGGAGAGAGAGTGGTTTTTGTCATAACCAAATTAGCTGAGTATCCCTGTCACAATAGAACTGCCCTAAGCAACTACAGTTACTTTTAAATTTGTAAATTTGTACTTTTAAATTTGTACGTTCCACCTCATTATCTATTCCCACCTGGCGGTCTGTCATTGGCTACTCTAAAAGTATAAAGGTTCGTGCAGCTTTTGCCCAAGTCAGAGACCTCCGAGCATGCGGCACAGTAACTACGGAGAACTCTGTAGCGCGACCGAGGGAACCTGGTGGACTGATCACCCACCAACAACTCCCCGTCACTGACCATTCCTGACGTACCCCTCATCCTGCCGGCTTGTTTCATTCACGAACTCGTCGTCTCATCCCGTTACCTGTAACTACGCAAGCAACTCGTTACCTGTAACTACGTAAGCAACCTTATCACCTGTATCATGCCACCAGCGGCATAAGTAAATTTAAAGTAAAAGTTAATTTTTGCAACCAGTACGCTGTGTCTGGTTTCTCCATCCACTAGCCTGCCTGATGACTGGTTAAATCAGCGATCCTCCTCAAGTCAGCTCTAGCTGTCTGAGACAGTTTTCTTGTGAGAAATGTGCCCCCACAGGTAATTTGGTATTTCTGTCTTTGATAGATTTCCAGTGTGCATTCATTCTAGTGTGCAGTTGTTGTTTGGTCTCACATGTATTTTTCATCAGGACATTTGGTGCATTGGATGAGATATATTACACTTCTGGAAGTGCAGCTGTGTAACAGAGGGCCTTCTCTGGGCCTATTTCCTAGTGGCCCGCCCACCTGTTTCTGGGCTAACTGCTCACTTTCTCACCCATCATGCCTTCTTGTTAATTGATTAATTGATGTTGATGAAACAGGAGACTGCCTATTTCTGGCCTGATGCCAGGGAGCGCTATCTGCGGCTCCATTCCTCCTCTCCTCTGACTTCCCCCTACCTGGGGCTCATCATCACTGCCCCCACATTGGAAGCACCCCATCACTGGGGCTCATCATCACTGCCCCTCCCTAGGGCTCCACACCTGCACTGGGGCTCTTCCTCAAACTCGAGGCTCTCTATACTTCTACTACCGGGGGAAAAGGGGGTAAAGGTTACTACTCTTCACACCCATTGGACCGATGTTTCCCAGCCAATGCACCAATGTAACAGGGAGCCTTTTCCAGGCCAATCTCTCTGTGGCCCACCCGCCTGTTTATGGGCTAATCACCCGCCTTCTCTCCTGCCACACCTTGATGTTAATTAAATGGTTGATGTTAATTAAGTGGGAGGCTGCCCATTTCTTGCCCTGATGCCAGGGGTACTATCTGCAGTTCCATTCCTCCCCTATACCACAGCCCAAGCCTCGCAGATGGCATCCAGATGTTATCCATAGCACCGGCCCCACACTGGGCCCCAGAATCCTACTAGTTGAATCTATTCAGGTGTCCTATTCTGCCTTCATTCCCAGCTACATAGCTCCCTGAGCTGGTCCCCATTACAGGTATGGTCCCCCCGGGGCCTTTGGCTCTGCTAGCCCTGGCCCACCTCCAGGCCAGTCAGGACCCCAGGCCCTCTGTTCTGGGCATCCCTCACGGTGGCCTCCGGCCCTTCGACCCTTCTGGTCCTGGCCCCAGCTTAGACCAGTCGAGGGATGTCAAGATAGGTTGAGTCTATGGCCCGACTCTCTCTCTCTCTCTGTCTCTCTGGGATCCACCTTCCATACCCTACAAAGCGGGTAGGCTTTGGGGTTAAGGCGCCCCAACCCGCCTTTCACCGGGATGGTAACTGATTTCCTGGGGGGCTCCCGTGCCACTGAGAGCCCCACCAGGCGACCCCCACCTGGCAGGGTGCAGTTATAGGTCATGCCCAGGACCAGGAGCCTCCTGACCACCCACTACAGCTCCTCCCTTACCTCCAGATGATACCAGCAGCCCTGCAGGCAGGCAATGTTGTTGCCTAGCTTTCCAGCAGCAAAAATGCCCTGTTTATATGGGCAGCCTTGTATCTAAAATGGCTGCCCTCATCAGGCACCTGCCAGCTGCTGGTCTTCTGGCCCTTGAGGTGGCAGACACAAACAGTGCCCTGCCACAAGCTGTAATATGCAGGAATGCTGATGGCTTTGTTGTGGGGGTGGTGGAGACGTGTTGGCAGGTTTTGCATTTCTTGTTATGGCATGGTCTGGATCCATTTGGTGTGTGCCTTAAGAGCTGCAATCAATTCAGTCCATCACCACTGTGTTTATATTCAGACTTGTCTCCAGGTACTGGCTTCCATTCTTTCTACAATTGCTAAACAAACAGATATTTCACTGTTCCCTCATTTAGCCTTGTGGAGAGGAATAGGGAAGAGTGCTGGAACACATGGAAAAACTCCCCGCAGGGACAAAGGAGCCTGCTGGTGGGGAAGAGGTAAGACTGGTGTGGGAGTGACGCTTCTGGAGCAACTGATTCCTGGTAATAGAGTGGCCCCAGGGAGCAAGGGGCGGGCGCAGGAGGAGACGGAGAGATTCACTCGGAAGCCCGAGACAGCAGGCAAGAGAGGGAAGCCTTGGGAGCCGGCTCTGAGAGGAGGCAGAGCTCGGCTGGGCGCTACCAAGCTGGGAAACTGCGGCTGGGGAGCCTGGCCGAGACAGATGCACCATAGGAGGAATGGCTGCCAGTGCCATGAACAGGTTCCAGTGGAAGCTGGTTGGGTTTTTTTTGGTTGAACACCAGTGGGGTTCACTGGGACTCTTGGTGGGTCAATGGGGGGGTGCCAGAGTGGCAGCGACCCACCCAAAACTCTTAATGGGACAGGATTGCTTAAAGTCACCAGCTGTGGCTGGAGCCCGTCGGTGGACAGGATGACCTGTCAAGGAAGCCACAGGTCGAGAGACTGAGAGAGGGGTAATAAACCCTGGGAATAAAAGTCCCGGAAAGGGATGTTCCGTTTTTGTTTTTTGGGTTTTTTTTCCATTTTGAACTACTTAGTTTATAATAATAACAGGCAGGGCACCCTGAAAGGTTAGAACAAGTAAGGCCCTATTACAACCATACGCAAGACTTACCTGATGCTGGTGGAAGCCAGGGGGTCTGCTTTCTTCTGGGTTGTTGAGACTTACAAAGATAAAACCTAACTCCTTCTCCCCCACAAAAACTCAAAACTTTATTTTATTTTATTATTATCTCACTCGAGAAAGTCTATTACTTCAATCTGCGATATACCATCAGGGTAGACCTAGGATGGGGTGTAGAGCACCAGGCAGTCTTCTGTCTTCTGGAGCACCAGAGAAATCCTTGTATGGGTTGCCAGTAGCAGACTGCAGTAGAGAACAAGCAACAACACCTCCTGACTAATAACATCAACAAAAAATCAAGACATGGCAGGTGAGAGTCAGAATGTACTGCAGTAAATCAAAGCTGATCAATAACAGTAAGAAGGGATCAGGCCAAGAAATTTCCAAGCTGCTGAATACTTACACTGGACCAGAGAAAACCCACTCAACAAACCTGAATAGAAGGGGGCTAGCATGTTGGCATCAAGGAGTCTGTGTTTGCTCACAGATCAAAACATGCTGCCTGGAAGTCACCCAACATCTATCAAAACACCACCTCCTAGCTCACATCCACCTACCATTTCAGCGGACTCTAAGATGGCAATCCTTTGCAAACTCCAAATCAGAAAGTAAATTATTTATGAATGATATTAAGTCAACTAATCACATACAGGATTTTTGTTAGGACGTTTTCAAACAGGTTTCTACTGTTGGCACTGGTGGCACCCAGCTCTTCAAGGCCCTTGGGCTTATTTGAGTGGTATGGGGATGATCTGCAGGCCAGATCTGGAGCATGGGACCATGTCATTCAGCCTGCAGAGTGGAATTTGGTGACACCACTGTTAATTACAGCAGTTTCTGGAGCTGCAGCAACCCTCACTTCTCCCACCACCAAATTTCTGGACCCCTGAGCCAGATCAGACCTACAGGCTAGATCATGGTAACTCGAGGTCTATACTATTTAATTTATTAACAACTCTGTGTTAGAAAGTGAAATACTATCATCCCCACTTTACGGAAGGGGAACCGAGGCACAAACAGGTTAAGGCACTTCCTCAATGCTACACCACAGAGCAGGGACTTGTACACAGAGCTCTTAAATTTTCAACCAGTGCTCCAATCACAGCATTAGGTTTATTGAAAAAAATAGGGAAACTAGGTGGAATATTTGTTGCTTTCTCAGAACGAAGAGAATAAAGTTGTTTTACCTGACTGTTTCACGTGATATTTGTTGTAGTTAAAACCGGGTTTTAAAGTAAGTGCAGTTAAAGATTGACACGACATCTCGTTTGATTAATAGCAGAAAGGCTTTAATAACAATGCTACAAACAAACTATAAAACTGAATGACAGAAAAAGACTCCTATTCAATATTCAATAAATGAGCTATCAAACAAAGACCAAGCATATTTTTAGCTGTGAGTGTTTTCTTACCAATGCAAGCCAGGAAGCAGTTTCTTTACAGCTTCCATTGAGCAGGATCCTTTGCTGTGAGGAGCTAGGTGCAATGGTGTAGTGATTTATCTGTTTCTCTTGGAGCGCACATCTTACTGGTAATTCTGTTTTGCTCTTATACTGTTTAACTGTATTGCTTCAAAGCATTCCTCCTTGATAGTTGGTTGATTAAAATCTGAACAAAGCAGGGAGGAAGGGACCATCACATTACAATTGCCAACTGCTCGGATCCTGTTTTGGATTGTCTAGATATGAAACGTATTTTTACAAGTTTCTGATCAGTCTGGACATTACATGTCAATCAGATGTGATGGGCCTTGATTTACTGAATGGGATACCTTGGGGCATCGGTCACAGGACACTGTCTTTGGGTAGCTGTCTTAGCAATGGGGCAGAATCTACATTTACAATAGCCTGCATGATGGAGACATTAACAAAACCCCAGACAGACATTTGAATGCCTGCTTTGAGAAATATGCTCAGTTTGGGCCTGCTCCTAGAGGAGATGCATGGGTTAATGCCCATTGTGCTCCCAGAAGCCGAAGACCCGGACCGGGACCTGGACTCCATTGACCCTCTAGCATAGAGCCAGGAAATAAGTGAACCAGGATCAGGAGACAGTGGGCAAGCACAGAGGCATTCAAAGGGTGCTGCATGAGTGTATGTGTGCATGCGAGTATGTGGGAATGTGTCAGCTGAGTGGAGCCTGGCAGGAGAATGCCCCGCCTCCCCCCTTGGTCCCTACTTGGCTGAGGCCCCCAGGGAGCCCTGCGACTGGAGCCGTGCAAACAGAGCACGCAAACAGGTGCAACTCTACTTGGGTGTGGCAGTTTGTGTGAAGGGCATGCAGAAGGTGCCTGGAGGGCTGGTCCAAGCAAGGAGTCTGAGGCCAGAGCCCAAAGAGGAGTTGCTGAGACCAGGTAAGGATGTGAGCTCGCTCCCAGCCATGGTCGCATCTCATCATGCTAGCAGGCTTCCCAGCACCACTGAGATCTTCACCCAGACAGAGCCCATGGCTCCGGCCCTAGGCTGTGGGGGCTGCCTGGTACGGCTGCTGGCAGCTGGAAATGGGGGCACCCTCATTTGTGGGTTGTGCTCCCTAGTGGAGTCTCTGGAGGGCCAGGTGTGGGAGCTCGAACAAGAGGTAGGCCAACTATGCACCATCAGGGCCCATGAAGGCTTCATTGATGGCTGCTGCCAGGCCCTTCTGCAGAAGAAGGAAAAGGAGCAGGATATAGGTGACTAACCCAAAAAACCCAGCCAGAGCTACCTAGAAGACAGTCACCTCATGCTCCGGGAAATGCAAGGCCATGGCTGCTCCTCCCTTGGCATTGCACAACAGGTATGCTTCCCTCCCCATGCATGAGGAGACTTCAAAGGTGATACCAGAGGGAAAGGAAGGTAAGCAGTGTGTTGCCACCCCCAAGAGGAGGTACAAGGTAATGGTGGTGGGGGACTCCCTCCTGCAGGGCACCAAGGAACCCATCTGCCATCCGGACCCCCTAGGTCTGCTGCTTCGCTGGGGCCCACATCTGGGATGTTGTGAAGAGGATCCCTAGGCTTGTCTGGCCCTCCGACTACTACCCCATGCTCCTTATCCATGTGGGAACAAATGACAGGGCCAGGAGTAACCCAGACCAGGTCATGAGTGACTACAGGGCTCTAGGAGCTGGGCTCAAGGGGTCGGGGACCCAGGTAGTCTTTTCCTCTGTGCTCCCAGCTGCAGGCCGCGGTCCCAGGAGGAAAGGATGTATTGAGAAAGTGAACCGATGACTCTGACGGCGGTGCCACTGAGAAGGCTTTAGTTTCCTCAACCACAGTGTGCACTTCAGGGAGAGAGGACTCCTGGCAAGGGACGGCATCCATCTCACGTGGAGAGGTAAGTCCTTGCTCTTGCTCAGCATGGCTGATCTTCTAGATCAGGAGCTGTCAACTTGGGGTATGTGTACCCCTGGGGGTATTTGGGAAGGCCTCAGGGTACACAGTGGTGGTGTGGAGAAGCAGGCATTACTTGAAAGCAGTGGCGCAGGCAGCAGGGCTGCCGCTGCCACCATCCATCATTCCACATTGCTGCTACACGCCGCTTCCCCGCACCCAAGTACCCCAGCTTTTCCATGCTGCTCACTTTGCAGCATGGAGAAGCGGTGCCCGACACCCAGTGGTAACACAGAGTGTATAGATGACGGTGGCGTGAGAGCTTCATGCACTGCTGGCTTCACATCCTGCCATCTGTGTGTCCCCAGATCTGTGTGGGGCAGGGCAGGCAACCTCTGTGGGCTTGGGCTGGGGCTGCACCAGGCTCTTCCTGGTGGGCAGGAGATGCAGACTGTGCTGGGGATGGCAGCAGTGGCACTGGCAGGGGGCTGCAGCCACCCCAAGATTTTCCATAGCCCACCTGAAACCCCCCCCAGTGCCACTGGCGCCCATCCAGAGTGCAGCATGCCCCACCTCCCCCCCACGAGGAAAAGCCTGACACTGCCCTGGCCACAGCAGCAGCCCATCCTGCCCTGCGCAGATCTAGGGGCATATGCCTGCCCACCGTGTCCTCCCAGAATGCGTGCAGTGGTGGGAGCTGCCACCTCTCCCTGCACCCCTTGGATGAGCCACAGCTTTGTCCCATGCCCCACCTCAGCTGTGCAGGGTCTGGCAGGGCGGATGCAGGGGTCCTGTGGGCTCCATCCCCTCCAGCCCAATGACAATGTAGCCAAGGCTGGCCCCGCTCTGGCCCCTGGCTGGGGGCCCCAGGCAGTGAGGGGCCAGTGCCAGGAGGCAGCCAGGGTTGACAGACTTGGCCCAGATAGGCCTGACTCCCTCCCTGGCCTTCCCAGGGCCCCCTCCCCACTCCTGCGGCCCCTTCTCCCCTGCAGACTTTTCCACAGCCGGGTGGGTGGGTACTGACATCAGCACCCCCCTGCACTGCTTGGCCAGAAGGAGGTACAGTCCAGAAGAGGTACCCACAGAAGGAGAACACTCCTTTAAAAAGGTTGAAAACCCCTATTTTAGATAGGACTTTAAACCAAAATTGCTGGGGGACAGGGAAACACTGACTGGAGCATGCCCCTGGGACTGACATACAAGATATACTAATGCCAGGAGTATGGGGAGTCAGGAGGAGCTAGCCCTCCTACTCTCCAGTGGGCATTACGATCTAGTAGGGATAACAGTCCTGGTGGGCCTCCTCACATGGCTGCAGCATAGCCATAGAGGGCTATCCCCTGCACAGAAGGAACCGAGTAGGGAAAAAAGGTGGAGGTGTAGCTCTCCAGGTGAAGGAGCAGTATACCTCCTTGAAGGCTGACATCAGCTCCAAAGAAGAATGGCTTGAAACACTCTCTAGGTCAAATTGCAGGGCAGAGGCAGAGGGGGAGGAGACCTATCTGTAGGTGTACACTACAGATCACCAAACCAGGAGCAGGAGCTTGATCTAGAGTTCTCTCATGAACTGACAGAGGCACGGGACATGGTAGTCATGAGCAAATTCAATTACCTAGACATCTCTTGGGAGGAACACTCGGCCAAGTCAGATTGTCACTTTCCTTCCTGACCTGCATCAAAGAGCTCTTCCTAACTCAGGAGGTGTATGACCCAACTGCTATTAATAATATAAAGAAACATAAAAGCAGGTATTTGTTTTACTAAAGTTACTTTGACTCTTCCTTAGGACTTTCCACCTGAGAATCTCAGTGCCCGTGAAGTATCTATTACCACCCATTCATAACAAATATAAATTTATATCTGGCGGCTGAGAGAGGTTAGAGGACTTACCCTATAGACCTTCAGAGACTCTCATCAGAGGCAGTCATGTATTTCATGGCAGTAATCCAAGGTCACATGCAGGACTGCATACATTATGCATACAGAAGAAACAGCTCCTGCCACTGAGAACTTGCACCATAAAGGTTCTGAAAGGATCCATAAGAGACAGAATATCTCATATGTTTTACAGTGTGGGGGAAACTTTGTATGCCAGCCTTACAACAAAATGACAAACAGGTGCCTCATGGCCCTTTTTTGGAAAAAAAATTACTACACAGTGAATGGCATGAATATATGGAATACACTCTGATTCACTCCTTACATGTTTTCTTTAAAATCATACCCTTAACCCATGCTTTGTGCCATGGCAAGATTTATCAAAGGCTAATGCCTAATTAACAGAGATCTAAAAACAATGGCTAAAAAATAAAGTCTATCAGGTCAGGATTTTTCATTAAACCATCTCAAACACTTTCTCTTGATGTTCTTATAACCATCAGTGACATACGACTGAATGCTGCAACATGCTTTGAATATCTACTTACTCTCTATAAAGTATTAAGAAATCTACCATTAATATAAGTAGAATAACAAGAAAAAATTGGGCTGAAGCTAAAACCTGTGATTATTACTATAACTATGTTTTAGCTAGTTAGAGAATATACCCACCTGCATCCATAATTTTATATTTTAATGCAATAGTTAGTCTTTTTGTTATGATTACTACAATGACATTTTCATTTAGTCATTTAATAAGTCATGAATATATTGTATTTTCGAGGTAGCCTCTGGCTTCTTTACTATTCATTCTATCCAGGAGCAGCACATATCAACTGCAGAGGTTTCCTCAGCCTGACAAAGGCTTTTTAAACCCAAAAGCTTGCTAAGAATTTTTTTTCCCAACTATGAAAGTTGGTCTACTAAGAGATATCAGATTCACCTAAAGAACGTTGTCTGCCTGTATTTTCAATGTATTTATGCAGTCTAACCTGTTTATACTCTCTGAATTCTGTGACCTAGCTATCGACAGCACATAACCATGCTGTGTTCTACAAACACTCCATTTCCTTTGGAAAACAGGGGATGACAAGTGTGCGGTAGCCTTGTTTGCATGCAAGAAGAAACGTCTTTTTGCCCACAATTAACGTTGCTATATAAGCTGAAGAAAACCAGTTACAAGATCTCTTCTGCAAATGTGCAGGAATGAGGCATGTATTTTAAATAGTCCCAGGGACATCATTTAGAAATTTCACTCTGACTTTGAGATGGCCCATTTGAAAACTTTGTATTGTTGAAAAAACAGAACATGATATTTTAAGTCCCATGAGAGACTCAAAGAAAGAGACTGACCTCAAATAGTTGCAGTCCTGGGGAAGCTCCAGAATTTCAAATCTCCTCTTGAGGCTTTTCACATTTCTTGAAATTAAAATGATGCTTTTGTGCCTTATCACCAGCCAAGCCAGGAGTGTTCTTAACACTCAAATGGAGTCAAGGAGATCACTGGTATATATCTGTCAAAACCCCAACAGCACCACCGGAACCAGGGCACTCTTCCCAGGCTCTGACTTGTGACATCTTGATAATCTCAATGGTTACATTCAGTGCTGAGCAGCTTCCATCCGTCTATGAATCATGTCAGAAGAAAGGTCCCTTTTTATAAAAGCTCTGTTACTTAACGTTCATTGGTTTGAAGAAGTTCTCCATTTAGGGCTTGATCCAAAGCCTATTGATACCAATGACTTGAATGCGCTTTGGATTAAACCTTCAAAAAGGAAATGTTCGGTAGACCGAAGCAGTCTGTGAGCTGTTTTTTAATGCTTTATCTTATATACATAATAGGAGACTAGTAACTGTACCCTGGACTACTGGGATTTGAACATTGCAATGTAGCATGGGAAAGGCAAGATTCTCTAGATCTGCCAAACAAATTTTATATTTGATTTGTGGCAAAAAGTAGTAGAGAAACCTTTGCAGGTGATACACAACCAAACAGATATACTTCTTGTTGAATTGTTTGAATTCTGTTCCTTTTCAAAATTCAAGTCAATTAGTAAAATTTACACATTTACGTATTTATATTTAGTACCATACTCCTCCGATGGTAAATTCCAAAGAGTTCATACTTCCAGAAAGATAAATGCATAACAAGAAAAGAAAAAGCTTACTGAGTCAAAGTGCACTTCAAGGGTGTGATCCACAGTCTACTGAGTCAACAGGAATCTTTCTTTTTACTTTGATAAGGTTTCAATCAGGGATGTGAGATGGATGTGAAATAAACAAAAGCTACTCAAAAGATCATGATTCAATTGCCAAATACTAGCTTCATCTTTGCAATCTTAAGTCTAGATTCCTGCATAATTTACCAGAGCTCTGCTAAAATAAACATCTAATCTACTGATAGTGGCAAAAGCCCAGCCTGAGATTAATGCTTGTGCATGTGATGTTTGTAAAATAAAATTAAAACTGAATAATTCATTTTTTCAATCAATAATTTAAAGGATATGACAAAAGAAGAGTTAAAAGTGCAGCTTTCCAAGCAACCTGTCACAGCTTGTGAAGTAAAAGTCAACAGAATCTTCCAAGAGTTTCCTCTACACATGCTGAGTTCCTTCCAGAGAGGAAATCTTGGCATGCTAATAATTAAATGCTGAATACAGAAGCATTATAAATGAGAGGAAAGCAGTTGGCTTTCTCTACTGTGCTGATACAAATCACAAACGCATTTCACTCCAAAACGAGCCTCTCTTCCTTGCACATCTAGAATAGAAGGCAAAGGACATGGAAATTGGGTTTTAAAAAAATCCCAAACCAGTTTTCAAATGATCCCATTGTCTTAATTTGTCTGTGGGTAGAAGGCAAATAATAAAATAAATTTGAATGCACGTGGATAATATCAGGTAGTGAATTAGAACTGGGGACTGGGTACTTTGTCCTTTAATCTCATCTCTGCTGTTTTGTTGCATGATACTGGGCATGGCACTTAACTTTTCTGTGTGCATTTTTTTGCTTTGATAAAAAAGATCTGCTGAAATGACCTTGATCACTGCCTGCTGTTCAGTCTGGATTAAGTGTGGGGCAGTTCCCAGTAGCAGGGTGTCATCTGAGGAAATCTTTATCTTGAAGAATCTGTTCAGCATCTCTATGATTCTCAGAACACAGAAGCTCTTCCTCTTTTGGTCAGTGGTTTCACAACTAATTAACTTCCTTTTTTTGCAACCCCCTGTCTGAACTGATGATGGGGAAAGAGAGGAGCTTGTCCCTGGAAGATTCTACTACAGAGATACTAGGGTTAGGTTACGATTATGAAAGCACTGCATCATTCTATTTGTGCCCCAGTATCTTTTCAGTACTGGGATATCAGTAAATTAAACACTCATTTAATTTCTGGTGGGAGAACAGGGAAGCATTATATTCCCATTACAGCCCTGAAAACCCCCAAATTTTGATATTTCAAAGGTTTTTCACTTTCCTATTCACACCTAAAATTTACTGTATCTGTTAACAATCCAGGCTTGAAAAACAGCAACATTTTGTTCTCTGGAATACTGCTGTTACCAGTTTTCACACTGTTACAACTGGTAATGGAATGTCGGATTCCTCTGAACTTAATGTGTGGCTATAAGCTTGACTTAGCATAACCTGTTCTTTAACTTCATCTGAGCATATGTTAACTGACAGAAATGATATTTGTCTTGCAGTGTCAAGCTAGTTGTGTACAGTAATCTCCCCAAACAATAAAGAAAAACTACAGCTTAAGGAATCAGTGAATGGAAGGTTTAACTGTGACATTTTGTTTCTTCCTGCAATGCAATGTGAAATATTCATTTTCATATTATACAACAGCTGCATGTTCACCTATTTATGTGTTTAGACTATCAATATTTGTGACATCCTTTACAAAGAAAAGGTTGTTAGGTGTTAGGGAAGTGTGGCTCTGAGCACAGGATTGGTGACCAAGAACCCTGTGAAAGCTACAAGCCTAGGCCAAGTCACCCACTTGTCTGTTCCTCCTTTTTTTCATTTGCAAAATGGGGTTAATAAAGTTAACTCAAAAGAGGTTGGAAGATCTATATGGAAAATACTGTGGAAATTAAAATTGCTATAGACTATTACAGGGACAGGTTTTTGACCTGCATGAAATACAATTTTTGAATAAAAATTCATATCCCATTCATCTCCTACAGCGTAGTATGCTATATCCTTAAAATTATTTATCATACTGGTCATGAGACCAAACCACTACAGATTTTTGTAGGATCTAGGACAGTCTTCTCAACTTTTAACCCGCACAATAACTACAGTGCTGTAATAGAAACCTGAAGAGCTTTTTGATATTTGTCTCTGGTTTTCTAACCTTGTCTACACAGGAAAGCTCTACAAGTTTTTGACTTTCTCTGTAGCAGGGGTCATGGTCCTCTTCCTTGTATTTCTTGAGTATGTTTAACAGCCACTTCCTGGCCTTAAAGCAGCAGGATATTGACAATGCTCTAGTCCCCCTGCTTTACCTGAGGCAGGTAAGGGTGTTGTTGGCACTTTAGAGCAATGTGCTTGGTAGTTGTGTGACAGGGTTGTTTGGTAGCCTTAAGAATAGACAAACACTTGTATAGGCCAGTTTTGATGGGGTAATAGGGAAGTCCCCGTGGCTTAATAGGGATATTCGGGGGGCCCTGAGGGCAAAG
>JAGPOW010001167.1:4172624-4201078 GCA_030014935.1 Caiman crocodilus | reverse complement strand
CCTGTGACCCTGGCACTCGTTCCTGCCATTGGCAGGGGGTCAGACTAGATGGCCTGCTCTAGGCCCCTTCTGACCCTAGATACTATGATACTATGAATTGTGTCCTGAGCAGGGACCAGTATAGCTTGCATAGTACACACAAGCCCTTAGACATAGAGGACAAATGATAATTTTTGGTTGTATCCCTCTGGCATGGACTTCTGGTGTGAACTTGAGCAAGTCCTATCGCTGTTTTTATTTTGTCTGCAAATTTGGAATACTTAAATTTTTCCACTCTTACCTGTGACGGGGAAGTTAACTCATTCATGTTTGCAAAGCATTTTGAAATCCTTAAATGAAAAACACTATACATATACAAATTGTTGTTGTACTCGGAGCCCTTTAATTGCTAACATCATGGAACAGACTCCTAAAGGATAAATTCTGGACTGCACAATCTTCTTCCAGAGAACAAGTATCTTGAAAAAAGTCCTTTCTTTTAATATGCAACATCTTCCAGATCTGCTTTGCAACTAGCACTCTGTTCCTGCATCTCTGCCGCCAAAACTTTCCACCAATGTTTTAACATAGCACTGAAATCACAACACAATGTCATGAAGCACTTAGTATACTAGAACAGTTCTGGTCATACGCTTTGCTTGTGTGCTGGGCATAGTAAATAGCAGTGAAGCAGTTCAGCTAGAGAGACCGTTTCTACTGCTAGCAACCAGTACTGGAGACTATTATTCTATTTAAAAGGGTGTCACAGCAACATGAAAACAGCTGCACACTGCTGCACAAATCTAGTGGGGGGAAGAGGTGCAAAACTACTTAAGATTTAATCCAAAATTGACTGAAGGTAATGGAAAGACTCCTATCCATTTACTTAGAAGATTAATCAAACTCCACAATAATTTCCTGGATCTTGGAATTCCCTCTAATCACACCATACTGGAGAAATATATACTTTTTTAAAATTTAATTTGTATCCAAGGCCAAGTTAACCAAAACTAGTTCCAAACTCAAGAGTCCAGAGCTGTAAGTGGCCCTACTACCGGCAAACATCCTCCACCCACAGCTGGGGCTTCAAAGGTTTCCAAAACCTTTGGCAGGCATCCTCCTTGCAGGCCCAAGCTTGGAGGCTTGGGGTTCGGATACCCCCAAGTTTCGCTTGCCCTCAGCCATAAGACCCTTGGAACAAGCTAGGGAAAAGACTCCCATTTCCATAAACTAGGCTTCAAGCCACTGCACCTCGGCGGGTCCTGAACCTCGCCACAAGAGCACTCTCCTGCGAGGCACTTCAGGAAAACTGGAGACAGACACGTGATATTGCCATGCCAGGTTAAGAAGCCAGTACGAGCCTTCAAGAGGCCGAGAAGCAAAATATCTTCTATCAACATCCGTAAGTTGACATCTCGGGGCAAGTCATGTCAAGGCTCAGGAAATACCCGGTGATGCCCCTGCTTTGAGTCGAGCCACAAAGTCAGTGACTGCGTTTCTCAGAGACAGTGAAGTACTCGGCAGGTGCCCGGGACTTGCGGGGCCAAAGCCGCGCGGACAGTTTGCCAAGGATCCGCCAAAAAAATTGCACCTAGCTCGGACAAAAAGAGCAGCCCCCAGCGCCGCGCGTCCGCGTGCCACGTCCCACCAGCCCCGCCTATGCTGACCTGGCTCCTCGCCCACACACGGGCAACGCCCCGGCCCCGACCGCCCCCGCTCTTCCGGGCCGCGCCGGAAGCGCTCTTTGACCCCGGAAGCGGCGACTGGGACAGAGGAACGTTGCGCTATTAGCGCTGGGGTTGAGGGGGTGAGTGACGTTAGGGTCGGGGCTGTTCGTGTGGGGCGGAGGCGGTTCAGTCCCGCGAGGCCCTGGCTGCATCTGAGGGCCCGGGCTCCGCCCGCAGGACTTGGCGCTTGCTGGGGTCCCGTTTCGTAGGAGCTGCTTGGACCGGGATTCGTGTCCTCCGCGCCCGGGCAACCCCGGGGCTCCCTCTCTGGTGGGCCTGTGGGCGCTGCATGGGCCGAACTTCAGCTGAGGCACTCGGCACCTCTGCGAACTCTTTAAGTTTGCTTCCTGTGATAGCGTGCAGCTGCGGGAGGCTTTTGAAATGCTTTTTGCAAGTGCCAGGCCAGAACTGGTGATGTAGCAAAGGATAATAAATAAGATCACTCGTTTCACAGGAAATAAGTGCTTTTCTGGAGCTTTTTCACTGATGTGGCTTAAGTTGAAAAACACATACCTATTTTTAATTAATTGCTGTGAATCTTCTTATTTTTGAATTGCTTATAGAACTTGAACTTTTTAATTCATTCTTTTTCCAAGTTGTGCCGTGATTACATGCTGGCTTTGCCATGGCAGAGTACTTATGTTTTTCATGTTAAGTGGGTTTGTTATTTAAAATGCTAGATGTCTCCCATTGCCAAACCTTGACACCGTGTATTTGGATATAAGCAGATTAACTGGTAACTGCACAGAAGTTTCGTTCGCTTGACTCAGCAGCTTCCTGGGGACAAGGGTCCATCAGTGCGCACACAATTGCATGATTAAAATCTTAACTTTTAATTTGAACTTCACTTTTTAATTGCATATGAAATAAATCATCATTATTTGGCTTCCAATGGCTTTATAACAAACAAAAGCTTTTTTACATATTACTTATATTTCTCTGTGTGTGTTTAACTATGTGCTTAATAATATGTCATAGTCTTCATCAAATGCTATTTAACTTAAAGGCTTTTTAATTTATTTGCACAAACTGTAATAACAGCTTCTCTGAGATGATGGGCCTATGCAGAGTAAAATATTCCTCAACGAAATTTCTTTGGGAGTACCAATCAACCAGAGAGCTTGACAAAGTGCTGTACCTGGCAAAGAAGATATCTTAGGAGGAATTTTGGCAATCATGTAAAAAGATCAGGCATCTACATCAAGGCATCTATATCAACAGTAGTCATCTTTGGTACTCTTGAGGCCTCCTAATCAGATGCGTCTTGAAAGGAAAGATGACAGTACTTTGCAAGGCAAAGGGAACTTAGCTTTTTTGTAGCTTATGCTGCTAGGCCTTGGATGTTTCCTAAAAATACAGGATTTGGGTGGTGCCAGGATTTCCTTTGCACAATGTGAATTCTAGCCTATAGATGTCTATCTTACATAATGCTGTCTCTTGGTTTGTTTTGGTTTTAATTCATTTACTTTTTTCAGCACAATCTTAACACTACTTTTGTTTCTGCATTTGCTAAAAACAGGGTTAACTCATCACAATGCCAGCATTACCATTGGATGAACTCCAGCTTACTGAAAAGGATCCAAAGACAGGGAAACTCAGGACTTTTCCAGCACTGGTGAGCTATGCTGCTTTTTGAAATTAAAATGAAAGTTCAACAAATTCCTCTCCTATTTCAAGAAGTGGTTTGAACAGAACTGGCTCTGGAGCCAAGAAATATAAACAATATTCCATGTAATTGTAGGTTTTATTAAAATAGAAACTGTAGTCTTCATGTAGCAATGCATTGGCTCAGTTTGGAGGTTTTGTTCTATTGCTGTGTAGAATGATCTCTCCATGCCATTATACCAGGGGTGGGCAAAATATGGCCTGCGGGCCAGATGCAGCCCACCAGGCCATTCGATCCAGCCTGCAGGGCCCCTAAAAAAAATGAGAAAATGAATATTTATCTGCCCCGGCTGCCTGTCAAAGATGACAGGAGTTGGGGGCAGTAAGACCCAGGGGGAACCGATGGCAGAACTAAGCCCAGGAAGCAAGTCTAGCCCGGCTTCTCCACCTCCTCCCCAACCCTAGCCGGAAGTCTCTGCCTGTTCTGCCTCCGTGTGCCAAGGGAAATACAGCTAAGGAGGAGGGAGGCAGGGGAAGACCATGTGCTATCACCGTGCCATGGTAGGCTGTGGTGCTGCTCCTTCACCATCTCTTGTGAGTTGCCCTGTGGCTATTCCACACAGTCACTGCTGCTGTGCTGGACAGCCCAGAGGTAATGATGAAGAAGCCATTGTGCAGGCTTCAGGTGGACACAGCTAAAACTGCCTGGCAGCATCAAGGGTAAGCCACTTTCCCCTGTGCCAAACAGTTTCTGCCCAGGAATGCAGGGTCTGAGCTGGCAGGAGCTGTATGGAGCCGGGCTGTGCTGCTCAAGCAGGGAGAGGAGGAGCCAGCCCAGCTCCATAGAGCCCCTGACGGTCCAGACTCCATGCTTCTGCCACCCTGCTCTGGGCCCTGCCAGTGCTGGCCCCAGTGCACTAGTGCAGGCTCTGTGTTCCCACCCAGCTGTTGCTGCGCTCCATGAGCCAGCTCACTGCCCCTTCCCCCAACCTGCTGCAGCCATTTCCTTACCACCCCCCACCCGCCTGCCCACAAGTGGCTCCTTGTTCCCAGCTGCTTTGTTGGGACTACAGGAGCATCTGGGATGTGGTGCCTGAGCAGGGGCGGGGATGGGACATGGGATGGGACGGGTAGTGGCATATAGAATATAATTTGGTATTTTTCTGGTTCTGAGATGGCAAACCCCCTTGCTGAAATGAGTACTGGGGGGCAAGGGGAGGGATTTCTGGTGGTGACTGGGGGTGGGGTACCTGTCAAGGGGCAGGGCTACCCATGTCTCTGACTTGCCAAAACTTGGTAAGTGGCCCTCCACTCAAAATAATTGTCCACCCCTGCATTAGACTTTGGAACCTCTCCACGTGGACTGTACATGGAATTGCAAGCCAAAATCATAACTCAGTGCAGTGCAAACTGATGTGCATAGGACAGTAGAATTTTTTTGTGGGGGGGAAGGGGGGATTGAAGAGCCCAGTTCTTTTGACTTTGTGAAAGCCTGTTCAAGCGTCAGTACTGAAAGAGAATGACATTTCAGAGGGATGACTTTGTTTTTGCTGTATGTTTTGGACATGTGGGAGGCTTTCCTTGCAAGGCTTGAATATTGTTTATCTTAATGGGGCACAAAAAGCAACCTGTACTGAACTATACAGGATTTTGAAAATATTATTGAAAATTAGGGGTGTTGAGAATGCACTGATTTAGTGTTTTAAAGAGCAGAGAATGGAGAACTGCCAGAGAATGGGAGGAACAAACATAAGTTGGATTTCTGATAACGCACACCAGTTTCTCAAAAATTGGAGGTCCTGCCAGCTCTGCAAATGCTTACTTGACTTCTTGTTTTTCAATTCCCTAGCTTAATGCACTGTTTTGCTTTCTACAGCATCCCGAAATCAAAGCAGACCGGTTTTTTGTGTTATACAAACCACCACCTAATATCAGAAACCATGCCCTTGTGGAGGAATTCTTAGAACGAGCAAAATTCATTGCTGATGATCTGGACTGGCTTCTCGCTTTGCCTCATGATAAATTTTGGTGCCAGGTAAATATTACTTTAAACATTAAAAGAAGGCAATCTGATTTGTAAAGGTGTGTATAAATAACAATGAGATCTTGACATTTCTGATGGTCTCATTCATGCCTCTGTGTGCTAGCTTCCTGAGTAGACTGAACAGAGAGAAGCAGTTGGCTTCCTAACATCTTAATTTGCACTATTGCATCTTTTATAACATGGACATTGTAATATTTTGATAATGGAGTTTAAAACTGCTCACTTGAAACTGGTGGTTATGTGACTTCTCTGAATCCCTTTGACCATGCTGGCTCACTGCTGAATTCAGTTGGGTTACCTACACATCATGTGATGTTTTGCCTTGTTTGCCATTTTTCTTTGTTCTACTGTACTAGGTCATATTTGATGAGACACTTCAGAAATGCCTGGATTCATACCTGTGCTATGTTCCTCGCAAGTTTGATGCACTACTGGATTTCCATCCAGAAGTGAATGACATGCAGAAGCGACTTCATCGGTGTGTCTTCCTCACCTTCCTCAGAATGTCTACTCACAAGGAGTCCAAAGTAAATACCTCTTCTCCTTAAAGGGACTTTACACTGCATCTAAGGAAAATAGAGAGACATTTCAGGAAACTTTTTTTCTGTTCATCTCTCCCAAATGCCTTCCTTAATTTAGCTCCTATTTCTGTAGTTTTAACAGAGACTTCTGTTAGAACAATGACTGCATGAATCTGCTTTGTAATGGGAAATACTAGTATATTATGAATAGGTTAGCAACGTGGCATTAAAAGACAGAGAACCTAAAAACTGTTAATCTTTGCCAACCACATAGAAATTTGGAGAGACTATTGGGAGCCCTTCTAGTCTCTTGTTAATTATCAGACTCATGCTAGCTGGCTGCCCTGTCCCCATGCATCTTGTCACATAGCCCATGTTAATATTTGTCACATTGAACTTTCTCCAAGTTTCTGCCTTATTACAAAGCTGCAGTAAATTACAATTTTCTTTGTATCATAATTACAGGGTGTCTTCTACTTTAAATATGCAAGTGCAGCTCCCTTTAACATATATGGAACTTTAACAAGGGCCTTGAGGGCAGGGTAGAGTTTTTGCCATTACTGGCTTAAAAGCCTCTTTGTTTTAGTCTGCATTATGTAGCTATTGAGCTATTGCATTTATTATATCCACTGTGCTGGTCACTTTCAATCTGTTTTGGGAAAGAATGTGTGTGGCAATTGGATGGGCAGGGAGACAACAGGTTAAATGAATTATGTAGCCTGCTGTGGGCATCACTTCTGCACTTCTGTGGAGTTTTTCCTCCCAGGATTGGAGTTGGATTACTCTACATTGGTTGATAAAAGCCTCACAACTCCAGTGATGTACACATATAGTTGGAGCTGGGCTAGCTGCTAGCTCATTATTACACAGTAGCTCCATGGGAATGCTAGAGATGGAACCCAGCAATTCTACTTTCTCGTCTTCTCTGTTTCAAATGGGAGAGGATGAGCAGCAAACTTCTACCCTTCGCTATGACTGGATAATATTTGTTACCATAAGCAGTTTTTTCTTCCATTAGTCATTCCCTCCAGAATTATTTTGTATTCTTCTCCATTTTAGAAGCAATGAAATAATTTTAGCTGTAATATCTTTGTCATCTAGAATTTTAAAAAACACTCTAGACTAATGTGTTATGATTTGTGGGCATGGAATATGTGTTGTAAATCAAGACTCTTGAGTACTCTTCCTAGCTCTGTCTCTGAAGGAAGTGATCTTTGGTAAAACAGTTCTCTCTGTGCACTACCGGATACTTAAAATGCTGATAATGCTTGTCTACTCTTACATAGGACTGGTACCATTTTTGCAGCTCAACTGACATGCTAGAGAATAGAATAGCACTATTTTTTAAATACTGCAATTCTTGAGGAGTGAAATGTATTATTTTAAGGTTAATATAATTTATTTAATTTTACATTTTAAATATATTTTTAACAGGACCATTTCATCACCCCGTCTGTTTTTGGAGAAATTCTTTACAATAACTTCCTGTTTGACATCCCTAAAATACTGGATCTGTGCGTGCTATTTGGGAAAGGAAATGGTCCCCTACTCCAGAAGATGATTGGTTAGTCAAAGTCAGGAAACAGTTTGTTGCTTAAGGCTTCTGGTGTGTGTCTCTGTCAGGCATTGGAAGGGGGGGTTGCATTTGGAGATACCAACCTCAAAATAAACTTCATAATAAAACAAATCTGTATTTCTAGGCAATATATGGTTTACTTTCTTGTAAACCTCCTTTATTCCTTCGAAAGGGGGATGGGAGGAACTGTTTTTAAAAGGATTCTGTTTTTATGGAGTAAAGGAAGATCTTCCTGAAGAAATACCAAAAATCCTTTTTCTCAGGGAGACTTGAGGGGCAAATGAGAACAATTTGCCATCAATGTGGGTCGTCTTCTTCCTTTAATTAGGAGCTAGACAACACAATTATGTTAAATCTGTGAATTCAGAAACTTGAAATTGGCAAAAAAGAGACTGATTTATATATAGTGCCTCCAAAATATTTTAACTCACTGTTCATTATAGGATTTATTATATTTGCGTAAGCAAATACTACGGCAATTGCAATACCTCAGCCGCAAGCACATGACCCTATATAACAATAAGAGGAAAGGGCACAATGGTTTGGACCTTGTAGTTTTTTTCCTGTTCTTCTCAAAACTCCTGATTATCTTTGTTTCACCTGTGCAGGGTTGGGGAAAGGGTAGAATACATGGTCTTGAAATTAAATAAGATCTAAAATCCTTCATCCAAAATTCTAACACAGCCTACCCAACATTTGAATAATACATCTTTTTTTTTCCTTTCTTTGTGAGAACTATTCTTAACAAGTTTCCACCTCAGCTAGAACAGGAAGTACCAGAAACCTTGTGACATAGCCTGTTCATGCAGAATCCATATTTCCAGGCCAAAGAAACTTAGATACATTCTTAACTTTTAAATGCTGATTTCTTTGTCCTCTTTTTCAAGATCCTTCAGTATAAGGTTGCTCATCAAAGTCCCAAGTATGGGATAAAGAAAACATTTGTCATTCAGATAAAAGATTAAACTATGTGGATGTTAAAAAAGTTGCCTAAGACCTAGATGGGGAAAACCTTGTCTAAATTGCACCTTCACTTACTGCGATCATGTGTTCAGAAGCACTAATTGTTCATGCATGTGTCCAGTGACTTATTTACCTGGCTATTTGTGTATGCAGTCGTGTAACTACATGAACAATTTTGATAGTAAATATATAACAAATATTGTGCATTTTTTTGTTATTGTGGGAAATAAAATCCTCCTCTGAAACCTGTCTCAACTTCCACTCATCTTCATAAACTCTTCCAAATCTCATGAAAGAGCCCTGTTAATTTACAAGGCCCAAAGAGCAATTCACAGAAAAATAATGTAGTTTTTCAACTGCTTGGTCAAAATGTGTAGCATTCTGTTGTTCCATTGAGTGTGTGGTAAAGATAATGATTTCTGAGTAATATAAAACTAAAAATTATTATGGCCTCATTGCATTTCAGAAAAAATGTTTGAAAGACTGTTCACCAGTGTACATTGAACTATTTGTTGTCTCCAATTAAAAATCAACTACAGCTGTCAAAAAAAAAATCCCTAGAAGTATTTAATGATATTATTGATTCAACTAGCAGGGCTTGAATCATCTAGCATTTGAGCATTGTGAAATAATGCACATATTCTTGTTATTCATATTCTCCAGTTAAGCTAGTATTTTAAAAGGTACCTAGATGGTACTGGAACAGGTACTGTGCATGTGTTACAGATGAATATTTCTACCCCTAAGCAGTTTGAGGTTTTATTTTATGGAGAGGTACTTGTAGGAAGCAGAAGTGTTTTGCTTCATATGATGCTGTTTGCTGGGCTGGAGGTTTAAATCCATTTGAAATGGATTTTTTTTCTTTTTCTCATTTCAGAAAATATCTTCACTCAGCAACCAAGTTACTACAGTGACTTGAATGAAACAGTCCCCACAATCCTCCAGGTACTGCTTTACTTTTGAGGACCCTAGGAGATGCTATGAATCAGCCCTCAGTGTGGACAAGATGATTGAAAGCAGGCAGAATTGTTTGTGTTGCTAGTTACTTTCTTCCATGAATTTAAAACAATGGGCTAGATGGCTTTTGAACCTTTATGTGCAACTTTACCTAATACCAGGAGCAGATCCAGAGGAGGAACAGTGGTATGACTACATCCCCTTTTTGGACTGGACCACACTGTGGGAGGAGTACCTGCAGATATTAAGCCCCCAAAGCAGGTATAAATCCCATCCCCTTTGCCTTCATGTCAGAGGCATGTTCCCTCCTCCCTCAACCCCCCACTATTCCCATGTCTGCTGCTTTCCTTGCTGTCCCAGGGATGAGGGAAACTCCAAAGCTATTCCTGCCCAGTCCAGCTGGGCTTAGCTGGGAACAGCAGGAGCATGGGTTCCCCTCTCTGCCTAGTTCCTCTGGGGAGCAGGTGTGGGGAGAAGGAACCCCCCCCCCCCTGCTTATTGCTGCTGTTGCTACCTTCAACTAAGCATGCCTTCCCCCCAAATGCAGCCTGGCTGAAAGGAGCAAAAATGGCTTTGGAGCTTCCCCTGCCCTGTACCCCCTGGGTAGTGGGAAAAGAAGCAGCAGCAGGTGGGGAGAGGGGACATGCCTCTGAGTTCAGAGGAGAAGGGGAGTTGGGTTTTTACCTGCCTTGGGGACCCCAGAAGTTCTGATAGTGTCATCTGCCCATGCTGATGTGGGGAGGGGTGCAGCCACTCCTGCAGTGCGATTGCTGCTCCTGCACCCCACTTTGTGAAATCCTGGGTCTGCCCCTGTTCACAACTAACCTCCCATTACATCCTACCTGTCTGAAATTTGTTCTTGCTTTCAAGTTTAGGGACCCTTTTTACTAAATAAATACTTGTGATTTGATTTATTTCCTGATCATCTCCAAAATATTGAGACAAAGATAACACAGTAATTACACAGAGTAGGTTCTCAGGAGAAAATGAAAATACTGAGACAGCCAGTCTATAAACTGCTGCTATTCAGATGCTAATAGGTAAGTCTGGCATTCTAAACTTCCATTTTCCTGAGCATGTACATATACCCAAGCTCACTGACTGAGCAGTTCTCACATTTGAGCTGATTGTGAATCAAGATGCCTTGGCATCATTGTGACTAAATTCATGTTTTAGTCCTCAGACAAAAACATTCAAATCATTTTGCCCCCAAGCATCTGAGTTCATCTCTCTCCTTTTTGATAATACTTGTTTTTTTTCCATCTCCATCATATTTTGGGGTGTGTAAAACTCAGCTGAGCAGTCTCATGAGGGATGGCATCGTGTTTACAAGTGTTTTAAAAAGTAAGAGTAACGCTTCAAAACAGTTACTGGGAAGGAAGTGAAGAATTCACTGTCTTTTTTAAATGGTGTATGTCCTGAAACAGTTGGTTATTCTCTACTTCAGAATTCTCTTTAACATCTAATACTCAGCATATAAAGTGTTCCAGAGAAAGCATTGATATTTTGCAAGTATGTATGCAAGTTCAAGGAAAAACACGATGATTATAAAGAATAGCAATACAAATCTGAGTATTCAACTTCAAAATTGCCTTTTGCTGCCCATTCAGAGTTCAGAGTGGATGGAGGAAGGAAGTTGGCAAATCTCCAAAAGATGCAAATGTAATAAAGTTGTTTCTTAAGTTCTAGGGTAAAAGAAAGATTTATGTAAATTTGTCCTTTGTCTAGTGTTACACAGCTATTCCTTGGGTGGAAATAGTCACATCTCTTGTCAGTTGAACTGAATAATAAAAAAAAAAGTGCACACTGACAAGATAAAGCAATCCACGTGAATTCCCTTGTCTGATATGATAATGTTCTGGGCGGGGTTTTTGCCCTAGGTGTTTGACAACATTCTGCAAAAATGTGGCTTACAATGTGAAGGTACCTTAGCTGAACCCCAGAAACTGGAAGAAAGAGTCAAAGTGACTCCTGCTGACTTGCCTCTCCAGGTAGGAAAATTGCTATATGCTTGAATCAGCCTCAAAGTATTAAGCTTGTGTAGAGTCTTATTTTTCCCAGATATTTAGATCCCATTCAATATGCTGTTCCCAGTAATTTTTTTATTGCCCTGATGTGACTTGATGTGGCTCTTTTGCTTTGTGAGCGTGTATTGTTTGTTCGTGGATAACTAGGCTATATCTATTTTCTGTTTCTTTTCTGAGATAGGGAAAGGAAGAAAGAGAGGTTCCCCCACTCCACTCCCATATAAGCAGTGTACAAAAGTATTTTATAAAATAAAACACTGTATAACAGCAATGCACTTAAGTGCTAAGCAGGAAATGACCATGTTCTTCTAGGTGCTGTATACAATGTACAATGTACACTGATTTCTACAATCAAATAGCAATGCCAAAATACCTTGACTTATATGCAAATCATATGCAGCAGAAGTGTCAGACATATGGCCCATGGGGCTTTTAGAGGAACTGGGAGTTGGAGGGCAGGGCAAATGACAGTAGCATTAATCCCCATGGTTCCCAGACACTGCTTAACCTGCTGCTGCCACTGTCAGATCTGGATCTGACCCATCCAGATTCCTGATATATAGTAGTTTAACCCACCGCTGAAATGAACTGTTTAGTTACTGAATTTCATGCTCTAATGTTATGCAACAGTTCAGATTAGGAGGGGAAGAATACTATATCTAGTTGTAGCTTGAGGAGTTCCCAAGATGGAGCTAGGGTAGGACTGCCCTAACTTAATAGACATGCCTTGCAAGCATATATGCAAGCATAATTCATCAGAACTGCATTGGTGTCCTCTGAAGAATCAGTCCTCTTGTACTGATGCTGTCTTCAATCATGTAAGACGCCTCATGAAAATGTTATAGGCCTGCTGGAACTTGAGACCTGAGCCCAGACCTTCTTCCCATCCTGACTAGAGGTGGATATATCACAATATTTTCAGAATACCATAATTCCCTAAATGCAAGATAGCCTCCCAATAATTTTCCACATACAGAATCTAATTAAATTTGTTAAAATTTTCCATGTATAGAATCTAATTATTGGAGAATCATCTTAAATTCATCTCTACCACTGCAGTGGCAAAAGCAGTGGTAGGTGGCAGGTGATAGGGGGTGGATGGTGTTGGCAGGGAGGGGGGAGGCAAGTTGCCCCCTGCCTCCCTGCAGTGTTGGCCTCATCCCACACATGGCCCCCTAGGCTGGGGCCATGTTCTGAGCCATGGGGGAGGGACTGGTGGGGAGTGAGGGCGGAGGTGGGGGTGTGGAGGGTAAGCAGTAGCTCTGGTTTGGAGCCCAACTCGAGGTTAGGGCCAGAACTACCCACTGCCTCATACTTGATTCCAAGACCAGGGGTTCTCCACCCCCATTTTAAATGGGGGGGTGGGAGGGAACAGGCCAGGGACCTCATCTTGGAGTTGAGTAAATAAAGGACATAAGGCAACTATGTGTGGCTTTTTTCTTCCTTATGGGTAATTGTTCTTTCTTCTTTAGGAGTTGAAGGATATTGTGCTGTTCTTGTGTGACACCTGCATCTCCCTCTGGGCATTTCTTGATGTCTTTCCACTTGCTTGCCAAACCTTTCAAAAACATGACTTCTGTTACAGGTATATCTGTAGTTTCTGACAGTTTGATTTAGTGATCTATAATGGTTGGGTGCTGCTTGGCCCTTTCCCTCTACTTTTATCATGAAAGGACTAGGCAGTTACTATTTGAATAAAAGCTGCTTGGTTTAGTCTGGCGGATGTAGTGCTGGATAAGAGGGAACTCTGGAGGAGGGTAGGGGGTGACAGTTTGCATGTAAAAGGATAGCCCTTAAATGTCAGGGACAGAAACTAGCCAGCCCTATAATACATACCCAGCTGGGATGTGGCCAGGTGCAACTAAAAAGGGCTGAGAGAGTAGCAGTAGGGAGCTACATGATATAGGCAGGTTTTGGCAATAGTCCCTGAAGCAGGGTTGGGCAATTATTTCGGCCGGAGGGACGCTCACTGAGTTTTGGCAAGCCATCAAGGGCCGCATGCCAGGCAGCCAGGGGCAGATAAATATTAATTTTCTAAATTTTTTTTATGGGCCTTGTGGGCCAGATAGAATGGCCTGGCGGGCTGCATTTTGCCCACCCCTGCCCTGTAACAAGGGTATTGGAGAGCCTCTTGGAAAATGGTCTATTGGGGCTGAGAGGAATTGCTTTGTTTGCTTATTTGTTTATATCTTGTCCTATTGAAAAGACTCAGAGAACCACCCAAGTTTTCTTTTGGGGCACAACTGTATTTTTTTATCATAAACTTTTGGGAATGGCAGAGAGCTGTTCAGGTGCTGGGACTACAGGCTGGCAACCTTGTACATGGGCAGGCATCTATTGAAGAGTGCTTTGGCATTATGTAGGGTGCAGCCCAGTTTCCAAAAGATGGCCCAGATTGCAGGTGCTTCAACATTGCAACAATGATCTGTAGAGACCTGAGGACTTAGCATGGATGGGTCCATCTTGATCTAGTTGTTCTGGCCGGTGTAGTCAGTTGTAACCAACGCCTTTTAGAGAGAGGCATCTTTCCACATCCCTTTCCCCCCAAAGCCATTAGCCTTCAGGGAGAGAAACCCAGCAACATTCCTGAGGCTTGTAGGTGCTTTCCACATTACACAGGCTATCTTTTATACTCCAACTTGGAGAAAATGGACATCTGACTCCATATCACATGCATTGGTTGGTGAGCCAGAACTCCCTACCCGGTGATACTGTTTGTTAAAGAGATTCAGGTTCTTTGTCCCATTTCCTCCCCTGCCTTCAGTTTGCTTGGCAGAGCATTCAAAAGCTCACTTCTCTGATAGGATATTAAGAGATTTCTATCTAACTATATCTGTAGTCATTTTTGACTGTGTGCCAGTATTATTTTTCAAGCTGAGAAGCTCTTCCCCACTTTCTAATGTTTACTACATGCAGGTACTTGTAAAGAATGATCACGTTCCCTCTCGATCTTCATTTTGCTTAACTAAACAAGCCAAGCTCCTTTAATCTTCTTTCGTAAGAAAAGGTCTCCACCCAGCAGGGTTAGTGTCCCTTCTTTGAACTTCTTCCAGTTTAAGTTAATATTTCTTGCATATTGGTGACCAAAACAGCACACAGCTTTCTAAATGGAATCTTCCCATTGCCTTATAGTGGGGATGGTCAACCTGCAGTACAAATGGCATGGACAGGCTCTTTGTGTGGCTTGCAGCAAATGTGGGGCAGGGATGGGGAGAGGACAGGTGGTACAGTGGCAGAATGGGCAGCGAGTAGGAACCAGAGCAGCAGATCTAGCAGGGAGTACAGGGCAGGAATCAGAAAGCAGAACTTCAGATCAGGCAGGAGAAGGGGATAGGAATGGCATCTTGCAAAAAAGTTGGCCCCTACCACCTTGTATGATGTTATTAATACTTGCTTGTCTCCTTAGCACAGATTCCACCAACCTCCCCCTAGGATTACATTGGCCTTTTAAAAAATGGTCAGACTGGCAGCTCATGATCATTGTATGATCAGCTCATATTCCCAGGTGCCTTTGTTCTTCATATGTTTCTAGTCTATGTGCTTCTGCATATTGGTCCCTAAGTGCATGACTTTGCACTTAACATTGTTAAATTGAATTCCATTTCTACTGGAATTTTCTGTGAAGACAAGAGTAGCTATATCTTCAGGTGTTCTGTCTTTTAAGGTATGACAGTTATATACAGGCTATTTGGAACTTGTTTGTAGTACTAGAACAAACCAACTTGCATTATTCCCTCTCCTAGATGACACTCAGCCTCTCTTGCTGGAAATCTGACACCACCAACTATATATTTACCTTTAGCACATCTGGATAGCAGAAATAGTAATTGCCTTATGTCAATAAATTATCTTTCTCTACCTCCTCTGATTACTTGGAGTGTAGGAAAGAGAAGATTTTTACAGAAACAAGCCTGCATTCAACTTAATAACTCAGTGTGATCATGGTCTGCAGATTTGTGCTTGGGATGCTCTGTAGTGATGCAGATTGTTTGCTGCCTCAATACCAGGTTGCTTTGAAGGCATCTCATTTGTCTGCAGCATAAGTGCTAACCCTGATCCTTAGGGAGGTGCTGTCTCCCTTCCACTTATCTATTTATTACATTTCTGGAAATGAGCTATAATGAAATGGGGGCATTTGGAACTGATAGGGATGAGTGATTACAGAATCAGACCAGAGGAATTAAAACTGAGAATCCTGTTTGCTCTGTGATTTGTCTTCAGCAAACTGTTTTATGACCTGTTTTTTTGCAGATTGGCATCATTCTATGAACTGATAATTCCTGAGCTGGAATCTGCAATCAGGAAGAGGAGATGTGAAGATAACAGGTAAAAGGTGACAGAGAAAACTTCCCTGTCATTTTCAATGAAAATTCCCCTGGGTGGATTAGAAACGCACTCCACCCTTCCCTACCTACTTCAGTCTCTCTCTACCTTCCTTGTCACCTTCAAAGAGCCTTTTTTCTAGCTTCAGTAGAAACTTTTATCAGTGTGAGGAATTTTTAATGAAATCTTTCACTACTTTCTAAGGAGAAAGTCTATGTAGTATAGTGACCAAAGAGAGATGAAGCAATACAGCAAAAGTATTTAAAAAAAAAAAAAAAAAAAAAACCCAAACAAACCCAAAAAACCATTAGCACTTCCATTCCTAGGTTTGCCACATTACATTTGAAAGCAAAGTTCATGTCTGTACTATTTGTCCAGCTAATGTGTGGGGGGTGGGATGCAGCGTTTTAGAATAATTTTCTATAGAATATGCATTAAAAAATAAATGGGAAGTGGTTTTGTCTGTTTCGTACAGCAGAGATGAACCATAAAAGTAGGTCACCTAATAGCTTCTCCTCTAGAATAGACAAGGTCAGCATCTTGAAAATAGGATGATTTGTATTGATAATATTCTCTTGCTCTCTCTAGTTTACTGACTGACTTGTGGAGACGACTATCTCATTCCAGGAAGAAGGTGGTGGAGGTTTTCCATATCCTCACTAACCAAATATGTCTCCAACCCATCTTAGAAAGCAGGTACTGACTCTTTATTTATATAGTAAGACTGAGACGTACTGGTGTAGTATGTACAGAGCAATATCTTACCTGCTCACCTTAGGGAAAATACTGGTAAAATATTATGTTTTGTCACTTATATTTGCCCAAAGACCTGAATTGGGACCAAAACCCAATTGTGCTGGGTTCTGGAGAAGTGTGAAATCCTCTCTGATCCAAAGAGGGTTTTGTTTTGACCCCCATTAAGGGTGGGACAAAGTCATGGCCCAGTGGATGTGATAATGTTGGTTATGGAATACATTGCAACTTCAAACCCAGCATTTGGACACCATGGCAAGGAGCAGCTTAGCACCGTCTAAATACATGGAAAGCCATGTAGTGTTTTGGCTCATTGGAAAGGAGGTTTCTAAATATAGATATGGAAGCTTTAAGCTCAGTTTCTATTTTCACCAGATGTAAAATTCCTGTTAAAATTTTCTGAGTGGTAAGTATAATTATCCCTATTTTATAAGTGGGGAAACTAAAGCACAAAGAAATGATACAACTGACTTCATGCATTTGGGTAATGGTATGGCCAAAAATAGCTTTTTACCTGAATTCAGGTTCCCTGATCCACTACAGACTTCCTTTGTGATTTTTTCTTTGTGTCCCACATCACTTGGGACTAGATCCTGTTCTGCCTCTGAGATATCTAGGAGGCTTTTAGACATTTAAGTCATTTAAAGGTGATCCTATTCCATCCTGTGCAACAGCCAAAAATCTGTTGCGACATATAGGTTCCATACATGTCTCTGTCTTGCCATGGAGAGATCCTGTCAAGAGAAAGATTAGGAGGCAGGTTTACCTGTCTGCTAAATTGCTTAGTGATTAGGTTAGGGCATTTGCATAGAAAGTAGGAAACGCTGGTTTTAAGCCTTCTTCTGCCAGAGGGGGTTTGCACTAACATCTCCCACTTCCCAGCAAAGTGTCCTATCCACTGGACTGTGGATTAGTTGGGCCTGAGGGTATCTTCCAGAACTCCAGCTGAACCTGGGCCACTAAAATAAGAGTTGTTTGAGGGCAGAAGGATAGCATGTAAAATTAAGCCTAACACTCTAGTCCAGTGAAGTGGACACCTTCCTGGGAGAGGAGGATAGTCGTGGGTTCTGGCCCCTGCTCCCAATAGTGTTAATGAATTTTACATTTACATAGTCCTCCTCCTCTTCCTTACTGCTCTTTGTTAGTTACACAGGCTACACACAGCTGGAATAGATTGAGAGCTTAACCTTTCTGTCTCAAATCTTCATCTGTAAAATAATAGCACTGTTATACTTTGTGTGGGTGTTAAGTATAAATGTGTTAGGTTGGAAGGCACTTGAATCGTACAGTAATAAGGAACATCATTGTAGTTCATGGACAACAAGAGCAGCCAAAGGTAGTCTGAAATATCTAGAATCTTTTCATTCCCAGGTTGGCAGGAGCTGTGATTATTGTGGCAGTGACATCGACTTCTAGAGAAATAGCTATTTTTTGACTTCTCAACTTCTAGAGAAATAGCTATTTTTGTAGTAATCCACTGGCCAGGAGTACTTTGATTTGTGAAGTGGAGGTTCTTGGCCTTCACATCTGTTTGGCTTCTGTAGCGATGCTCAAGGCAACAGGAGCAAAGGGAATTTGAGAATCTATAGGAAAGAGGGCTTGTGTGTGAGAACTCATTTGGCGCACATGCCCGCTTAAAAGGGGTGAAAGAGACCACCCATCAGCTGAGAAATTCTATGTAATGTCATATGGAAGATCGGTCTTGCAAAATTTGATTTAAAAAAAACACAAAACAGCTGCTTTCACCCCCCCTCCACTGTGACTTCTCTTTGGACTTCTTACAGTGTGAATTGTGGTTTTCAAGCTTCTTGGAACTCTCACTTTCCTAACTATGTCCCAAAGGTGAAATGATTCAGTTTGCTGAAATGTTCAAAAAACTTCAGAAAAGCTTTGATAAGTTTAACTTTTTGTAGCTTTTTAAAATGTGAAATCTCACTGGTGCCAGTGGAATCAAATGTGTTGGAGAAATGGGATTTTGCCACAGACTTGACAGGTGGACAAAGAGATTCAGGAGGAGAACTGTTCATCTCAGAATTTAAGTTTTTACTATTGTGGTTGTCTTTTACAGTTGTGAGAATATTCAGCCCTTTATAGAAGACTTTCTACAGATCTTCACGTCAGTGCTTCAAGAGAGGAGGTGAGTCCAGTGGAATGGGGTCCAAAGAAGGAAGAGACTTTCTGTATGCTTTCATTCCTTGCACCAGAATTGCTCAGGCATCCCTATACAAGGCATTCCAGTGCATTGGGGAGTGGGAAATCTTTCAGTTTGGTTGAAAAAAATTCTTGTGAGAGAGTCTTCAGCTGTATAACAAGCTTAACTGTGATGCTAAGAAGGTTGCTGGAAATGGTTAGGTCTCGAGTCTCATTGACATCTCTGCCTCTAGGCTCTCAAAGTTGTAAAAGCATATTTAGTGAATTAAGTATGACAGCTCTCTTTCCAGGTTGTCTGCTTGGGTGCTAATGGGGAAACTCAACCACAAGGAGGTTAAGCAACACATCCAGAGACACGCAATGAATCACTCGTAGAGCTGGAAATTGAATCCATATCTCCTGACTCTCTACCCTTTCTCTAGCTGTGTGCTTTAAGCATTAAACCATACTTGTTCTCTAGCAGAGTTAGAGGTTCAAATCATCATGCTGAATGTTATAAGTGGCTGCTGTGTTGAAGGTTACTGAGGGGTGATTTGTTGAAACAGGCATGGTGATGCATGCTGGAGTTCATTACTGAGTGTGAGAGGAAATGTCTGCATGGGACTGAGGTTCAGGACTCAGTAATGAGGAAGTTACAACTGTGCTGTGGGGCATAACAACATGACATTCCAGAAGTTAATTCCCTCCCAAGACTGACTAGTGAACTTGCTTTTGGGTTTTCAGATTTCTCTGTGACTATGATGAGTTATATCCTGTTGCAGATGATGTGAGTTTGCTTCAGCAGGCATCTTCCACCTTATATCCTTTGTTGTCAGCCAGTGGACTCAGCACTGTGTTTTAAAGAGTTAGCAGTAGTCTGCAATTATCTTTAGTGTATTGCTTGTGGTTAAGCTGCACCACTATTTTGGCATTGGTTAGAGGTGCACCAATACATTGGTCTGATATCAGATCAGCACCAATGTAACGAAAATTGTCTTTATTGGAAATTAGTCTGATATTGCTGATAATTTGGCTGATAAATGGCCCATGCATGCGCAGCCACAGAACAGCATATAGGTGGTGAAGAAAACATCCTAACAACTTGAAGAGCAGTGTCCAGGTGGTAAGTCTGCTGTGTTGAAAGTGGGGGTGGTCACGGCAGATTAAGGCCCCCGTGGTGAGGGAGAGAGGGGGGCTGGGGCAAGTGCTGCCCAGCTGGGCAGGGATGGGCTCAGGACATAGCTGCAGCTTATCCACCACTGCACTTCTTGTCCAGCAGCTTATCTGGTGCTCGCACAGCAGATTCCACTGCTGCTCCTGCCACTTGTCCGGGAGAGCATGGGGGGTGGGGCGTGTGCCCCTGGATTGGAGTGGTGCCGGGGCTTTGCTGGGCTGCACTCGGGATGGGTGGTGGCAGCACTGGGAGTAGGGCTATGGGGGTGCTGCAGCCACCCCAAAATTTGTCATAGCACCCCAAAGCCCCCATTCCCAGTGCCGCTGCCACGTGTCCCAGGTGCAGCCCTGGCCCACCCTGTATAGATCTGGGGGCACATACCTGCCCCCCCATGCCCTCCCAGATGTGTGGCAGGAGCAGTGACGGGAGCTGGTGGATGAGCGGGTGCGTGCCAGACAAGCTGTTCCTGGATGAGTTGTGCGCAGCAGCGGGAGCTGTCCCCTGCCACCCCTCCCTGATGAGCTGTGGCTCTGTCCTGCATCTGCCCCGCCTCAGTTGGGCAGCGCTTGCCCCAGCCCCACTCCCTCTCTCACCACAGATGGCCCTGATCTGCCCCCCTATGCCCTTCCCCTTTCACCACAACAGACTTAACTCCAAGACAGCCAGGTGGGTAAGAAACTAGCTGCAGGATAGATCCCAGAGAGTCGTAGTGAACAGATCTGTGTCACCCTGGTGAGAAGTGGGCAGCGGTGTTCCGCAGGGGTCAGTGCTTGATCCAGTACTTTACAACATCTTTATTAACGATTTGGATATGGTGGTGAAGAGCTTGCTGGCCAAGTTCACAGACAGCACAAGTTATGGGGGAGTGTGGTTACACTTCAAGATAGGCTGCAGATACAGGTGGAACTAAAAAGTCTAGCAAGGTGGGTGGATTGGAATCTGGTGAAGGAGTAATGGCTACAAACTCCTGGAAGACTGATTCAGGCTCAACATTGGGAAAAGCTTCTTTACAGTCAGGGTGTCCAAACTGTGGAATAAGCTCTCTCCAGATATGGTATAATCACCTACCCTGGAAATCTTCAACAGGAGACTATACAGTCACCTTACTGAGGTCAGTTGACCCCCAGTTATCTTTCCTGCTTGGTGCAGGGGACTAGACCCAAAGATCTTCCAAGGTCTCTTCTGGCCTTCCAGTCTATGAATCTAAATCTATGAATTACCAGCTGGACATGGATGTATCAGAAACCAGATTGGTATCGGCTGATATGCCTTCTTAAAAATCAGCTGTCAGTATCAGCCCCAAAGATCTCTATCGGTGCACCCCTAGCATTGGTTGAAAAACTTTTTGGGTTAAAAGACCAACATAGGCAAAAACATAAGCAAAGAGCATGTAACTAATTGGAAGTGGTGTTCAAATTAGTCAGCTAGGAATAAAGAACAAAAAAACCCTTAACTTAGTCTTCCAGAGATGAGACCCGAACAGCTTATATCCTCCAAGCAGTGGAAAGTGCCTGGGAAGGTGTGAATAGGAGAAAAACCTGTGTTGTTAAAGACCAAGCACTACCATTGGCATCCAGTGGAGCCTCGGCAATGGCAGAAGATGCTGCTAAGGACTCAGAGGAGCTTGATGTTGCATATAGATTGGAAGATGAAGTGAGTATGGAACTGCATGGATAGGACTGGGTTTTCTCAGTCTCTGCTTCACTCATTTCTCTATGGAGTGGATTCATTTTCTTGACTCTGCTACTGAATGCCAGTTTGGAGTTCTATTCTAGATAGCTGGATGAACCAAAAACTGAATAGCTGCCATATGTTTAATGCAGTATGGTCTTGTTAAATAACCAGGGGGGTAAGAGACTAAGTCTTAATCCTGGCCTTACACCTGATAACCCCCTTTAACTGCTTTTTCCATGGGTTTCCTATTGAAGAGCACCTGGGTGGGTTACACTACATCAGTTGCATTCCTTCTTAGTATCTTTGTATCTTGTCTTCTATATGCTTTATAAACAGCTGTAATGTTTTCTGAGGGGTGAGTTCTATTTGAGGCGCAATCCTTAGAAGTACACCAGTTTTTGCATTCAGGAACAAACAGAAGTGGACTTGTACACCTAGCTTCGTGGGCTATGACTGCATTGTACAAACAACTCTCCTGATCAGTTTGCAATGTTAGCTGCCATTTGCATTAAACCATGGCCCTATTTACTCTCCTTTCCTGTATATACCTACACAAACCCAATCAATATCACAGTTCCTTTTCGGTAATGCTGCCCATTATGTTTTACATCTGTAGTATGCTGGAGCAGCTGCAGCTCCCATTGCCAAGGTCTCAGGGGTGGAGCTAGATTCTCTGATTTCTCAAGTGAAAGATCTGCTGCCTGATCTCGGGGAGGGCTTCATCTTGGCCTGCCTGGAAGAGTATGATTACAGTGTAGAGCAGGTGATCAACAACATCCTGGAGGACAAGCTAGTGCCATCCCTGGACAAACTGGACCAAACAATGCCAAGGTGGGAGATGAGGTTTCAGTGCTGCTCTGATGTCTCTTTATTTCTGTGACTTTTCTTTTAAATGAACATTCTATGTGTAGATTAGAAACCCCTCTATTGAAGAAGAGCTGAAGGCTTGTATTTCCCTGTGGCAGGGTGCTCCAAGGAGAGATTCCCAGTGCCAGCGGCCTCTAACTTTCACCCCTTATATTGTGTCACTGCAGATCCAAGAGACTTTTTTCCATTCAGAATTCCAGTGCAGTAGTAACTTGATATAAGAAAGGATTGTCCATTGGACACTAAAACAAGACCCATTAAAATTGTGTGTTGAAGGGTATTATCTTAGCCTTGGATTGAGCAGTACAGTGCCACCACTTTTGTACATCCAGTGCAGACATCATTACCTGCAAGCTTTGAATTTGGTACAGAAGGCTGTGGTCCTAGATGACTAAATCCCACTTGTCCTACAGGAAGAAAAGTATCTTCAAAGGATTTCATTGAACTAAAATTCATCCTATGGGGTAGAGAAGTAAAATTGTCAGGTACTAGCACTGTCAGATGTGCATTAGTTGAAATTAACCCAAGGAAACTTGGAAACAGTTCAAATCCACATTTGTCACAATTCATGGAGCTGTGAGTGGCTTTTGCTCCTTTCCATACATTGCACATGGGACTTCAGAATCATAGCAGGCAGTAAAATTAGCTAAATTCTAGCTGCCTTTGCAGCTGTTGGATTATGCGTACACTATAGCAGCAGTGTAAGTTCAGGTAAAAATGTGACTGGTATGCCCAGCTGTAATGTACAAAGGCATTGGCCACATCTGGCCAATAGTAATTAATAGCGTAATAGTGATATGACATACTTAAAAAATGTAATCCTTACCAGAAAAGTGAGCATATTAAAAATGCAGGTGTTATATTCAGCAGTGCGTTGCTGTTTTATTATTTGAGTTGAATCTGCTGAGTTTGCTGGGACAAACTCTTTGTGTTTGTGTGCATTGGGGCGGAGGGGAGGGGAGGGGGCAGGAGGGAGAGTGTTCAACTCTTCTCCTGCACCTCCCCTTATTTATATCTTGCCACTGCAGAGACAATACAGCTATCAAGGCAGTGGGCTGGATCCTCTTCTGCCTTGTACATACTCAACAAGCTGTCAGCAGAGTGGCAAATGCAGAAATGTGATTATTGGTGTTTGTAGAGGCAAAGCACAGCTGAATATTCAGATTCGGGGCTGTGTTTACTGCACCAGCAAAAACAAATCTAAAAATAATCATAGTTAGACTTATAAATTGAACAAATGTAGCCAGGAGGCTTGAGACCAGAATCTATAGGTAACCATAGGGAAACAAACATCCTGAAACCAACAGTAACAAATTGTTGGTTTTTCCTGTTGAGGGTAGTCATCAGACTTCAGTTTGGCTTTACTGAGTCATTTTGAGTATAAGTATTCTTCAGTATTGAATATTTGCTGTTTATATTTTGTTTTGTGTGTTCTTAATTGAAAATCATTTTCTTTTTGCTTTTGCTAAATTTGTGCTCCCTCAAATACTGTTTAGTTTTAGCACCTTGAACACATGGGTATGGCTGAGGGATTAGCAGAATAACAGGGATCTGAGCACGTATGTACTTGTACTGGAGAATATGGCCTGTCTTGCTTTTATCTTAGAGATTTCTGTTCTATCTTCTTTTCCTCAGGCAGCTGAAGCCAGATCCAACCCCATTGGTGACTTCTCGATGTAATGTCTTTCAGGATGATGAGTTTGATGTTTTCAGCAGAGATTTGATAGACCTGTCCCGGGTACAGAAAGGTAAGAGGTGAGTACATCCATTTTAATAAGCCCTTTTGGAAAAATTAAGTAACAAAATCATATATAGGTTTGACAGCAAGGGGAGACTATTTTTTTTTCTGATCGCTTGTACACAAGTGGTTATGACTATGTGTTTGATTGTTTCAGTATTCAAGTTCTCTTCTTTGGGAAATGATTAGGTAACTTTGGTTCTTAATGACCTTTCTGTATGATGTACTTCTGTTTGCCTTTTATGTTTGTTTTGTTTTGTCAGTATAAATTTATAATTGTCACTGTTGCCAGCAGCCTAGATTGAGTTAGACCTGAGACTATATAGCAATCTGTTTCAAGTTCAAGGAAATGTCAATATCCATCTGGTTTGAAATCCAGCTCTGATAATGCAGAAGAATATTGGTCCAGTCTCTTCTCTGGTATTTCCTGCCTTTGTTGCTGAGTGCTTACAGTGACATTGCATTGACTCTGCTTTTCACTTATTTTAGCATGCTGCTCTGTATCTTTTATGTTTACTGAGCCTAAGCTGTTTGGCATTACTCTCTCATTCAGGCTGACACAGGTTTTATCCCTAATTGAGTGGGTTTCTATGTTTCATATGCTTTTCAAAAGCTTGTTTTAAATCAACCAAGTGCGTGCACAGTTTTATTTTTCCATGAATTGTGTATAGATAAAAAATTGGTTTGCGAATTAAACCACTTGAACCTGGCAGCATTAGCTAAGCTTGAAATTAAAGACTATAACAACATATTAAGGAAAAATCACTTCCCTCCTAAAGTTCAATCAAATTGCGTTTTGCAGCAGTGGGTTCTCAAATCATTGCTTCTTTTACTGTGAAGCTTACATTGACTTGATTACCAAACTTGATTGTTGCTTGCTTTTCTGATCAGAAAAAACTGCCTTTGTACTATTGAGAGAGGTAAGGATTTTTGTGGGTGATTTTATCTTTTTGTTGGATCTGTCGCATTTTCCTGGATCGTCATGGCTACAACTTCACCCTAACACTACCACTTTGTACTATTAGTCATTTAAGATACAGTCTGAGATGCTCTATCCCCACCTTTCCTTTTCAAAACTAGTACATTCTCTCCTGATCAAAGCATTAACAGACATCCCATTCACAATAAAGTTCAGTCATGGATGTGCCCAGCAATGTACTATGCCATCTCTCCAAGTTGTTGTCAGATAGCTGACCCAGTCCCTTCCCAGATGACTGGCAGCACAGATTGTTGCTTCAGCTCCCTAAGAAAGATGTATTGTCATTTGGCCCCTTAAATTACTCTCCTGTTGGTACTGCTGTTTGTTGGTCTGCTCTCCCTAAAGCTCTTTTCACTGTAAAACACACCTGTTTTGCACAGAGGCATCACTTTTAATGCTAAATCCCAGTGGAAACAAGACACTGTGTAGTTTTTGCTTTGACATAGCTGGTTGAGGTTAGCCCTCTGAGGCATTGTGGGGTATGTTGTGGATTGCAGCTACCATGCATCTTGTGCCTGCTAGGATTGTACTTTGAAAGCCATCTTGATGTAAAGGACACCTTTTTTTTTTTTTTCAGCAAAGGCATAGGTTTTGTCTCTTGTTCTTGCTTTTCAGGTAGGAAAATCAGATCTTGCCCAGACTTCTGGGCTACAGTGTTTTTTTCCAATGTGGTCTGAGGTCTAATATGGGTTGTAATGATAACCTATTCTTGCATTTCTTCTTAAAACCAGAAAAGCACTGTTTTGGTGTTAGCCCATTTTGGGCAGGGACCAGCAGTCTAAAAGATGAGATGTAACAGATGGATCCAAAAAACCCCATTTTTCAGGGATGTTTGAAGTTAACAGCAGCTAATTTCAGTGCTGGAAACCAGTGATTCATGGAGGAGGGGGAAAGCAGACACTGCCTGCTTATCTTATTTGGGGATTCCAAATGTGAATGAAGCCGAAGATCAGGCTTAGAATAATTTTCCCTCATGGGGAAAAATGCCATGGGAATCTGGCCATTCTGAATACACCTCTTTCTTAGGCAGGTTCCTCTACTAGAAATATGAAGAAAATTCAGCTATTCCAAGTGAAACTTCAATTGTTGAACCTTTAACCTTTAGAGTGTTTTGGAGTATGCTCAGGAAAGGCTTTCCCTATTCATATAAACTCCATGCATGGTTTACAGCTTAAGTGTCACAAGACCTTGCTTCCTGCACAGGATTAGTTGGTACCGAGCCTATCTGACAATCCAGGTAGGGAGTGTTTCAGGTTAGGCACATGTACAGTTGGGTGCCAGATTTGAGTACGTTGGCCAAACTTAGCTTCTTACCTATAAAATGAGTCCAGTGTTACTTGCTCGATAGGTTTAACTGAAGGTTGTTCATACAGTGCTTTGAGGTGTTTAGATCAGAAATGCTACAGTTGCAGAAAGTGGTGTGTTATTCTATGGGTCTTCCTGATTCAGATGGATTTCTTGGCGCAGTGTTTTGTTCTGCTTTCTTTTCCCCCTCTCTGAATCTTCTAACTTTACTCTTCCATGCATATTGTATTTCTCACTCTTCCCTTTTACTCTCCTTGCTTCTGTCTGCTGTCTCTCATCATAAACTTAAATTGTAAACCCTCTGACTACTGGGGAGGGGCATGTGAACACTAGGGTGAGCAAAACAGGCAGTATCCGATTCAGATTCAGCCTGAATCGGACAGTGATTCAGTTTGTTGATTTGGATCACTGTCTCAATTAGATTCAGCCAAATCTGAATCTGAAGATTTGATTCCAATTTGGCTACACACACAGCTTTAAATCTTTTTTCTGCATACTTCAAGGTACCAGGTGTGGCTCGTGAATGCTGCTATTGTGGGGCAGGTAGAGCATCCCCACAGCGTGGGGGGCCCCCCCCCCCTGCATGCTTGGTGGCAAACCCAAAAGTGGACTGGTACTACTTCTGGTCCACTTCTGGGTCTGCCACTGAGCAAGTGGGGGACCCCTCCTGTGCCCCCCCGCTTGGTGATTGGCTGTGGGGGGACCCCTAGTGCCCCTCCAGACCCAGGAGGCACCAGTTGCTGGGGGGGGTCCCCTGTGTGCTCCCTGGCAGACCTGGAAGTGGACCAGAAGTACTTCTGGTCTGCTTCCGGGTCTGCTGTTGAGCACACTGGGCACCCCCCGCATTCCCATGGGGTGCTCTGTTTGCCCCAGCATCTCATCATTCAGAAGCCACCTAGTACCTAGAGGTATGTAGAAAAAACCATTTAAAGTTGTGTCTATGTCCAAATATGAATCTTTCTGAATCTATTTTGGAAGGTTCTGATTCAATTCAGAGAGATTCAAGGGTCTCTTGATTCGATTTGGATTTGGAGATTTGACTGCCAAATTGGGCTGAATCTCTGCTGAATTGAATTGACAACCAAAGCTTTGCATAACCCTAGTGAGCACCCTATTCACCATTGCCCTGATCTTTAGTTTGTGCTTCCTGGCACTACAGCCCTGATAGTTAACCTCTGAAATAGCATGGCAGCATTGTGTTCTGTTGAGACCAAATCTGGGCTCTGATTAGTGTTGTCGTTAAAGATCCACGGTACCTGTTGGAGTTGGGTTGTGGCGAAATTGTTGCTTAAGTATATAATTGTATTTGGTTGCCCTTAAAATCTTCCCTTCCATTTCAAATGGAAATGGTACAGTCCAATTCCTGGCCTAATCTGTTGGGCATTCTTGCTGGCTGCTTTCAAAATGATCCCTTTTGCATCTCCATTGAGGGAGGGGTAATTCCTCAGGAGGGGTAATTCACCAATGATTGGAAAGTGCTTTTCAGACAAAGGGTTTTACTGCAGGATGAAGTGTTTAGTCACTGGGGATGAATGAGTTTCCATTGATTTAAAAATTCTAGCTATAAAGAATGACTCTGAAGTGCCTCTGTTCTGTTTTTGTTTTGTGGGGTTTTTTTCTCTCCCTCCATCTCCATGCTATGGGCTGCAGGAAGGACAAGGACACAACAGAGAGTTTGTTGAATGACAAGTGTCTAATTGCTGAGCAGAAGGAACGCTACAGCCAGTACAGTGTGATTGTAGAGGAGGTTCCTGAGCAGACTGGAGAATCCCAGTTCTCTAGGGATGACTACGAGGATGAATACGACGACACCTATGATGGGAACCAGGTTGGGGCTAATGATGCAGACTCAGATGATGAGTTGATCAGTAGAAGGTATGTACAATGGCTTCAGCCTGCAGGAAGTTGATAGTCCATATTCCTAATATGTGAATGCTGATACAGAGGAAACAGGAGAACATATCTGAGTGCTTGGCCATGTCTGCAGGTCTCCATTCTCTATGCTGCTGGTCTTGTGCCAGGAAGAGAAGCTCCAGAGATTTCTTTCCTTTTCCCAGTATTCTTTCTACTCCTGGTCTGAGAGGATGGACAGGCTGTGGGTCTCTTTTTTTT
>JAGPOW010001167.1:4160688-4172524 GCA_030014935.1 Caiman crocodilus | reverse complement strand
TTTTTTTTCCCCCTTGACGAGAGCTTGTTGAAGTTCTGAGTACAGGAAGCTCTAGGACTCCTCTTCCCTCACTGTTTCCTCCCTTTTTCTCTTGTTTCAGAACCAAGCAAATACCTTGGCTTTGTTTACAAACCTCTCTAGGAGACTGTGTGAATAGGGTTTAAGCTTTCACTCTGTACAGAAACAGTATGATGACCTCATGCTTGTTTCTTCCTCCCTTCAGCCAGATGCAGAAAAACAGGTGGGCAAACAGGAAGGATAATCTTCCTTCTGGCCATGAAGGCTTGCTTGGTAAATTTCCCTGTCTCTATGGCTCTTATGGGATCTAGCTATTTGAGCAGGGGACTGAAAGTTCTGGGCCTGTTCCACTGACTAGGCAAGTGATCTTCATGCCTCTGTTTTGGGGTATGGACATGAAAACAATTTACTGCAAAGGAAAAAAACCAGAGTTTTACCTCATGCCATTTGCTCTGCAGTAAATGCCCATGTGCATGTTCCAAACCCAGCTGAAGAAGTAAATTTTGATGGTACTCCTCTGCTCATATTTAGCTTCTGTTTATCACAGGGTAAGACCATACACATAGGCAGTTGCTGCAGAGCAGTTCATGTACAATAAAGGCTTGCCCCACATGGTAAGCTGTATATTTGTAAGCCAGGGATCCTGGTTTTCTCTGTTTTAAAAACTGCAATTTCTCTGAATAAACCCCCTCAAAATTGTTTTTCCATTATTTAAAATGAAATGCCACTACATATAGATATAGATCTATATATCTATATCTTTTTATATATCAGTTGAACACAGTGTTTTATTGGTATATTTACAATTGCTCCACTCCCTCCCCTACCACAGGGACCTTGATTTGCTCCCCCACACTCCTTCTCTCCTTCCACCACACCAGACTTACCAGCTGCACAGGAAATTGGATTGGTTATGCCTCCTTAAAAATTGGCTATTGGTATCAGCCCCCAAAATCTCTATCGGTTCACCCCTAGTTGGAACAGCATAGCATTTTTATTATAAAATCATGACTGAGGGACATTTCAGAAAAAAAAAAGTAAGATTTATCAGGAAACCAAGCATACTTTATTTCTTCATCTCCTAGAAGCTGGAGGCTTAATATTTCTCTTGCAATTAACATAATCACTTTCCAACCGTAACAGCACTTTCAGGAAGCTGGAGCTGTAACATGTTATTAACATAGTGCTAATGCTAGTTTTTAAAAATGCAACTCTGTTTTTTTTGTTTTTTTTTTAAATTTCCTTTGAAGTCTTCCTCAAGTATTGTTGGGGATCAGAAATAAAAGGCTCTTGTAGATTTGTCTGTAACACACTGGAGGTTGATTTTTTTTTTTTTTTTTTGCCCCCCAGAGTCTGAGTTGCCCATGTACCTCTCAGTAAAAACATTATAAAGGGCAGGTTCATGTTGTTGCTTCTGAATATCAAGCCCATGGCTTCAATATAAACGGTCACTTCTGGTTTTACATTTCATTTCTTCTGTGATGAAATACCAGGCTTAAATCCTTTGAAAAATCCTTGCACTAAAATAGAACTAAAACCAGTTTCTTTCTCCTTCAGGCCCTTTGCAGTATTTTAGATGCGCAAAGTGGCTATAGAGCTGACAGGTTTTCCCAGTCAAGTATTTGTGAGTGGAAAAAATCCTCAACTAGTGCAAAGCCTACTTAAGTACAGCTGAGAATCCATGGGATGACCTCTGCCTAATTGCTGTGGGTTAGAGTTGAACTATCTTGAGTATAAAGTCATTTTTGTTATAGTGGGTACATAAAGATTGGCTCACCTATATGAAACCAGACTCTCCCCAGTCTGAGCTGAGGTCTGCATAGGGCTAACAGTCAAACTTCACTGCTCTCATGATGATGCGTTGTGGGAGTCTCTGACTTCGCTTCTGAAAGCAGGCATGGATTCTTGGTTCCTTGTGGTGTCTCTAAGTGCCTATCCTTCCCCTTGCAACTCTCCCACTTCATGAAATGTCATACCATCCCTCCCTTGGGGAGGTGCTGGGTGATAATTGTATTTTGATTGTTTCTCCACCATTTTTATGTACATGCCTTGAACTTCCCTGGGAAACATTTTCTGTATCTATCAAAACTGGACTCAGAAGGAACAAATGTGTTTCTAAAATCTGCCTGGTGGGGATGGATAGAGACCTCTCCATTGATCTCAGTAGAATTATGATAGAACTGTATTTTGTCCATCATGTGCATGATCCTATCAGTGTACCAAAAGTGCAGGGGGTGAAGTAGTAAATATGAAAGGAAGAACATGGTGCTTAGCTGAGACTTTCCAATTTGGAAATATTTGGTAATTGAAGTCTCTGAAAGTGTTTGTGGAACATAGCAAATTCATCATTTGTTGTCACATCTTTCCCTACAAAGTTAGTAATTCATTCCACCCACTTTATTAAGTTATAGGTTCCTAAAAGCTTTGGTTATGCTGTTTAAATGCCTGTCAATTTTGCAGTTCAGAAATGTTTTTAAAATGGCCTTGGACAGGCCAAGGCTGTCCAACTTCTGAGTCGCTGCGGACTGCAAATGTATGACGTGAGGGCGGTCTTTTGAGTTGGATCCACATGACCCTGCCATGTGGGCAGTGAGAACCCCCCACCCTCCTCCTGCCACTGCTGCTGCCAGATGGTATAGTCAGTATGACTTGCGTACCACAGCAGCCACTACAAGCCCATCTCCCCTCTGCCCTCATACCATCATGTGGGCAGCGCAAGGTCCCCACCCATTCCATCACTGCATACTGCCCTGCTTCAGTGGTTGCTGCAGCAGCAGGAGCAAGGGGAAGGTGACAGTTAGGCAGGTGCGGGGGGGGAGAGGGGGGCACGTTAACCCCTTGTGGGCCAGATGTAGCCCTGGATAGCCAGTTGAATGATGTTGGGCTATAGTAATAGCATTGCCCAAGTAAAATAGTTGTGGATGAGGTCCCTTAGTTTTTCTCTCTTTTGTGCCTCAAACTCCCAGGCCATTTACCATACCTCAGGTCTTGAAACCCAAAGGACGAGAGGAAGACGAAGAGGAAGAGGACCCGGAAGAGGAAGAAGCTGAAAAAGAAACACCAAAGGTGACTTGCTTGTTTTGCAGGTTGATGGAAATTGGAGCTATGAAAAGTTCCATTGTAAGTCCCATCTACTTTGCCTGTTATTGCTGGCAGGGGCTTTACCATGATAAGTTACCTGTTTCAAAACCTGAATCTTCCAACTTCAGCATTGATAGGCATTGCTTTTCAGTGTGGAAGGGTGCCCCTTTGGTCAGAAGCAGCAAACAATTGGACAGTAAATAGTCCCCTGAGTGTAGCAGTTCACAGCTTGCCCCCGGCCTCCCCCAAACTTTTTCCTGCTCCATGTAGCCTCAGGTATCTGTCACTTGCCTACCTATCCCTATCCCACTTGTCCCCCCACCGTTGCTACTCCTCTTCTCTTCTCTCCGCCTTATCCTTCCTCCCACATCATGGACTGGCACCAGCCTGGCCCCACAATAGTTGTTGGCTACATGCTGCTATGAAGCTGAACTGGAGCTATGCTCTGTGTGCCAGGCTGGAAGGGGAAAGAGGCTGCTGGCACCGGAGCAGCCTTGTACTTGATTCCTCTGTTCAGTGTGGGGGAACAAAATCTTGTCTTTGGAATTGAGTAAATACCGTATTATTAATGGTGAAATTGACTGATAAGCAGGGGTGGGCAAAGCCTGGCCTGTGGGCTGGATCTGGCCAGCAGTGGACTCCATTTCCCAGCAGCCCCTGCCCACACAGCTGGGGCCAGTTTTCACGGAGACCCCAGCAGTGGCCCCTGTTGTGATAGCACAGTGCTGGGGTTTCTGCAGAGTGGCCAGAGCAGCACTGGCAGGTAGCAATGGCGCCAGCCTCTTCCTGGTGTGGGGACTGAAGGGGCTTTGCTGTGGACAGGAGCAGGACAGACTCAGCTGCCACCACCTGTGTGGGGCACATGGTAGTGGCAGAGGGGCTACAGGGAATTTTTGGGTGGCTATAACCCCCCCCCCCACATCCCCCCCAATACCACCCTGCTGACAGGGTGTGTGGCAGGGCACAGAGCTGCTCCAGAGCTGAACTAGGATCTGGTGGTGGTGATAGCGTGGTCCAGAGCCAGGGCAGAGCTGCAATCTGCAGTCTGAGTGCCCCAATCTGGCCATGGGCTGGATCTGCCGTTTTGCCCACCGCTGATGATAAGGGAGAAACAGAATCTCAGTAACAAACTTGCAGTCTAGATCAGGGATAGGCAACCCCTGGTATGTGTGTCAGTTAGTGGTATGTTGAGACACATATTTTCCTTGGCACGCCAGGATGTGTGCGAGGATATTGTTTAAAAAAAAAATGTTAAGTTGCTGTTCCAGGGTCTCTGGAGCAGCCACGAGTCCTAGCACCACACCAGGCACCATAGATGAAGTCAGGAGAGCACAGGCAGAGATGCTATCTGCATTCTGCTGACCTCGCCCCCTGGCCCGGCCCTTGGAGGGGGAGCTGCATGTGGGTAAGGATGGAGCGGGTAGGTGCTGTGGAGGACCACTGTGCTGGAGGCTCGTGGCTGGCTTGGTGCAAAGCACTGCCTTCAGCGGCTGTTTCTGGGGCTTGGGGGCCTCCTGCAGCTGGGCCCCACAGCCAGGCCCTTGCTCCAGGAGTGGCTTCACCCTGGTTGCACTGTCTGGCATGCAGGGAGGCTGAGCTTGGAGCCCCCTGAGCCTGGTGTCCTGCCCCGACCAGGTGGCATCCCTATGCAGGTAGGGTGGCTGCAGCCCATCCCCACAGAGCTGTGTGGGCTGGGCCAGGCCCCACCTCAGGTGCTGCTGGGCATCTCCCGGCCACCTGCCCACTGTGGCCCAAGTCCGTGGAACCCCAAGGCAGCCCATGCTTCCCGCCCAGCCCTCACTCTTCTCCTGCTGTCTTCCTAAGGGCCTGGCTAGGTTGGCCATCCATGGAGCTTTGCCCTGCAACCAGGATTCACCACACCATCCAGACTTTGCCTTGGTGCTGCCCCCCGCCCAGATGGGACAGGGCGTCTGTCTGCCTAAACCCCAACTAGGTCTTCCCTCCCAGCCCTGAGCCCGGGCTCCCTCTGCTCTGGGACTGTCAGGGAGGCCTGATCACCCAACCTTGGCGACTACTGCTGGGGTGTCACTGCTTTCCTCCACCGGACACTGCCCTGGACTAGTGGATCCAAGCTGCAGCGTGTAGTGGTGGGAGATGTGGGCAGTGAGGGGCACACTTCTTCTTTCTCTTTTTCCTTTTTCTAATCCTCCCCTCTTTTCTCTCTCCTCTCCTTTTTTCTTTCTTTTTCGCTTCTCCTTCTCTTTTCCTTTTTTTCTATTTTTCTCTCCCTTTTTCTTTTCTCTCCTCTCTCCCTCTTTCTCTCTCCCTCTTTCATCACAACATGCTTAACAAAATAAGAATACACAAGAACAAAGGTAGTATATGAAGTTTTATTTATTGACACCAGGTTTAGAAATTTTAGAAAACCTGGTATTAAATGTTGCTTTTTTTTCCCATACAGTAATGATTAACTATATTAATATATGCAGTGTTTTCTGCCATGTACCTCCCACTCCAGTTTTGGGGTTTTTGGCTTGCTGGCACTGGCACCTTATAAGGTAGATCTTGCGGTTTTTTTGAGCACTAGCCAAAAATGTTGCCTACTCCTGGTCTAAATGTTCTGCCAGCTTTTCAGTTAGAGTAGCTTGTATCATCTTGCATCAAGGGCTTCCCTAACATTTAATCTGCTGAATTGTCCAGTCATAACTGGTTAACCTCTGCTGTAGGTCAGGAGTAGGGAAGGACTCAACCATACCACAAAAAGCCAAGCTTCTGTATCTCCTCAGATATTGCTAATGAGTACATAATACTACAATAATTTCTATTCTGCAGCAGGACCATTTTGTCCAGGACCCAGCTGTGCTGAGGGAGAGAGCAGAAGCCCGACGGATGATTTACCTTGCCAGGAAAGGGTAAGACAGAATCCCTTATTTGGAATGAAGTATGGGCTCCGCTGAAGTCAATAGCAAAATGTTCATTGACTTCAGTGGACCAAGATTTCACTTTTGACTAGTACCATGACACCTGATCATGAGATCCCTGTCCCCTTAAGGCTACTGCCATAATGGAACGAAGCATCTTGACTTGATGCGGGTCTTAAGTTGGCTTGAATCAACCCAGAATGCTTCACACCACTCTTAAGTTAACAAATGCATCTTTTGAAACTGACACTCAGTCTTCTTAATCAGCTTAACATCAGTGCATCTACTGTTTCTGTGCCAATGGCATGGGACCCCTGACCAACCTATTCACTTGCTATAGCAGTGCTACTATTGCAGTTACGTGAACAGGAGAACAAGACCCTGCATATGATTAATAGGTTCTTGGGAGAGCAGGAGCTTCCTACATCTTGAATAACCTCCACAGGTGAAGACAGGACAGTATAGTATTTGGCTTTCTGTCACCTTACTAAACATAAGAAGATTGTATTTGCATGTAGTTAATAGATAATTTCCCTGTATTATAGAAGTGCTGTACAGCTTAGTTTTCAGTGTGCTACAGTAAGACTTAATGGCTGGCCAGCTGAACTCTCCTCCCACTCTCTCCTTTGTACTAAAGGAAAATCTAGTTTTGTGATCTGGTGTAGGACCATGATAACTTCCCTCTGTTTATTAACACATGCTTCAGGCACAAACATGATGGCTCAGCAGCTGTTGTTGGGAATGTGAAGGGACATGGACAGAACCGGGAAACCATACAGGAAAGGAGGAAGAAAGAAGCCAACAAAGGAACACGAGCTAATCATAACAGACGTGCAATGGCTGACAGGAAACGGAACAAAGGCATGATCCCTTCCTAAAGGACTCTGTCTCAAGAAAGTAAATTACATCTAGGCCTACATTTCTGAGGCTGTCACCCTCCATGCCCGTACTGTGAAGGTCTGAAAGTTACAGTGCAATACTCAAACTTCAGTATAATGGGGATCACTAATCTCCTGGGAGGTCTTCCCAGTTATGAATGCCAGGAATTGCTCAGCAACTAGGCTTTAGGCTGGCTGTTCCACTTCTTGAAAAAAAAGACAGCAGGAACTCCTGAATGTACCAGATAGGCTGTAACACCCATTTTAAAAAACTATTTATAACTATTTGGGTTTTCTCCATCCCATCTGTATAACTGCTGTGGTGCTCCCATCAGCACAACTAGAAATACTTAAGGTGACTGACAACATAATGTACATGTGTTATCAGTACAACTTGCTGCTCTACTGATGTCATGCTTTATCCTGCAGCAAACTTAATAGGTATTGGGCTTTTGGGGAGTTTTTTTTGTTTTGTGGTTTTTTTGTTTGATTTTTGTAACAACTTGGGCAATTCCAGTTGCTGACATACCCATAGGAATCCAGGTGTACCAGTGTCATCTCCCTTTAAAAGAGGAGTATTTTTATAAAGAATGGCATTGCAAATAAAGGACTGTTTTTTTTCTTCAGTTGATATTTTATGTTGCATGTCCATGAATCCTATGAGCAGTGAGCTAGTGTCTGTCTACAGTGAGACCTCACTTGATTAAATCATCTCAGAATTGCTTTTAAAGTTGGCATCAAGGCATCTTAAGCAAGATGACTGCAGTATGCAAATTAGATAAAGATATGCAGGAATTTGCCTCTACTGTCATAGGCCCTAGTTAGCTGTTTTCTGCAACAATACTTGTCATGGTTCATTAAGCAGAGCAGTCTAAGTCACACCTAAGTCCGAACGAAAGCTACCATGGGCCTCTCTAACGAATTGTGCCCTGCCCAGCCTTTCTACCTGCAAGGGTGGGAGCAAAGCTATCCTTTGGGAGAGAGGGGGGCAAATTGGGTGACTGCCCCAGGCCCCATACTGGGGGCCCCCGTGGACAGCACTGTTGGCACATGCTGAGGGCGCCACCACTTTGTGTGACTGCTGTACACTGCCAACTCCATGCTCTGGCCGCTCGCCACTCCACAGGCCCCGCATATGCTATGGTTGGCTCTGGATGGGAGCAAGGTGCTTACACCCATCCCCAAACATATCCTGGGTGCCTCGCTCCCACCTTCATGGGCAGAAGCACCAGCCCTTTAGCACAGGGCAGGGCTGCTGCTGGAGGCTTCCCTGTCATCCTGCTCCATCTGGGCAGTAGGTAGGGAAAGGAGGGGCTGCAGCTGGACAGGAGCACAGAGCATGGGGCTGAGGCTGGCTGTAGCATGGAGCTCACGTCCCTGGGTATCAGTAGGATGGAGCTCAGGTGGGCAGGGTGTGGGTGGGGGGGGGGAGCAGTATGGGGGCCCCTTCTGTACTCTTTCCCTGCCATGGCATGCAGCCCTGGCAGGCAATGGGGGACAGCAGCAGGGGAGGGGCACTCTGCCTGGCCCTGCTGCCTGGCTCTGGCCAGCGCTGCAAGGAACACAGCTCCCACCAGGCCATTTTTCCATGGCACTCCCTGCATTCACAGGGCACAGGAGGGAAAACCCAGGTACTGGAGTGGGCTGGAGTGGAGAAAGCATCTGGCTCAGCTCAGCAGGGGCTGCACTTTTTGCTGCAACAGGCAGTGCTGGCCAGCCATAGGGGGAGTGTGGGGGGGATCCTCATCCCCCACAAACCACACACACAGACACATACACCCCCCAGCAATGCCTGCCTTGTCTGTATTGTCTGCAGGAGAGGACAGTGTTCCAGAGCCACAGATCCACACCCCACAAACACCACACCACTCCCCAACATACCTTATACCCCCCACACAGCTACACTCCCCTACCCATACTCCCCCACAATATAAAAGGTTAAGAATTTATTTTTGAGTTATGCAATCACCTTGATATACAGTACACAAACAAATCATGACAAAAATATTTTTTTGTAATAAAATATGTTCTAGTAGGTGTTTGAGTTTTAGTGTATGATATGGTTTTTTTTCTGGTTCTAAGATGCAATTCCCCTCTCCCAAAAGTCGTGTTTCCAGGGAACAAGGCGAGGGACTTCCAGTGGCAGGGTTTGGGGGTGGGACCTCTGGACCCAAGATGATGGCCAGGGGGTGGGGCACCTGTTAAGAGGCAGGGCTATCCATGTGGCCCTTGACAGCTCACCAAACCTTGTTAAGCAGCCCATGGCCCAAAATAGTTGCTCACCCCTAATCTACAATATTTTATATCTATTGAAAAAGGTTTTTCTTGGGTCAGTGATTCCATATAGAACAATATACAGGTCTTTTCACTTTAGTCTATTTGTAAAGTGTTCAATACCACAACAAAAACTACTGTACCCAGTTGCCATAGCTAAACTATGAAGTGTATTTTTAGAGTGCTCTTCTCAGTATGAACATGAATGATTTATTTGCATTTTTTAGGATGAACAGAACTCAAACAAGCTGGTGTTAGTCAACCTGTTCCAAGAAAAGTCGAGAGAAGTGTCTATTCTGTGTATTTTGTACTGCTGTTGTTCCTGCTGTCACTCTTAGCCTTGTGCTGAATTAAGTAGCTACAAGGTTGGGAGCACTGTTTGCAAAGTGCTAGTTTTATTTCTCCAAATTCTACAGCAAGATGACTTGCATTAAGTTCTATAAGCACATACCTCACTGCCTAGATATATGCAGAGGGAGGAGACTGTACAGTTAATTAGTACTACTGCCAAATGCTATAATATAGGACTTTTCTGAAACCATTATATATAACTGACACCATTTTTCATAGAATCACTGAAAATTAGGGATGGAAGGGGCTTCAGGAGGTCACCTAGTCCAGCACCCAAATAAAATGAAGTGCTGAATGTTCTGAGAAAAAGGTTTTTTAACTTACTACTTGTTCTGTATGCATGACAGCATGGGGGAAAGGAATTAAGCAATTGGATTTCTCTGAAATGTATTGTCAGGGTTTCCTGACAATCTGTTTCCAAAATCCATGATTACTTGCTACAGTAACTAACCTTCAACTAGCATTGAACAGAAGGATTGAAGATTTTTTTTCTCTGATATCTCTAAATCTACAATGGTGGATGCCAGGGAAATTACTCAATTGGGGGATAGATCTGGTTCAGTGTGCTTCTCTTTAGCATTCACTTCTGACAGTGTTGGAGATGGGATACTGGGCTAGATGGACCATTGGTCTGACCCAGTATGACACTTACAATCTTCACCCTTTATAGCTACTTTTTGCTAGTAGCTTCATTTGCGTTTTTGGGTTTTGTTTTTGTTATTGGGTTTTGTTTTGTTTTTGGGGAGGGTTGCCAGACTGCCATAGCAGCCACCTTTACTATTTTATTTATATTTATTCATCATTAGGTCTTACTTTTCAGGAGTAGAAATTCTATTGCTTGATCAGTATTCAGTATTGCATGCAGCTAACAGCATTGCAGGTAGCACTTGAATTCAAAGCTACATTGATACGCTCTGTTGTTAGACCATCCCAAAGAAGATTAAGCCTTTCCTCTAAAACACCTATAAAAATGTATTTGAGGTACTAAGTTTAGTCATGCCTGTGAAAAAACAAACATATTTTTGATCCTCCAGATGTACCAACTAAAAGGTAAATATTTCAAAATTTCTGTGGCTAAAATCTATTTATAATAATATTTTTTTTCTCCTACAAGTACTACAACCATGGAAAAACAAGCTGTAATTTACATCACATCTGCCCTCACTTGTTCCAGTTAGACATTACTGGTGGAAGCAGAATAGGTAAAACTGAGCATACCTTGCATTCAGAGTATGAAGTACTACTACAAGTCACTCATTTTTATTCCACCCATATTGTTGTTCAAATACTCTTTTTTTACTGCTCCCTGACACTCAAAGGTTCCCTTTGGACTAATTTTAATGGGATGTTCTGTAGAGGTAATATTTAGCTTAGTCAATTTCTTGCTTGTGAGAGGTGGTGTTTGGATGAAAAAGCAGGAAAACTAATATCATGAATTTGAAATTCAAGTCACTACTGTACATATTTTTGTCCCCTATTTTCTTCGCGTCTGTGGTGGTTAGCTTGTAAATTCTTAAAGCGATTGTATACACAGTATCTAAGGTGCTAAAAACAAGTACCAGAATAAGGAACCTGCATTATTGCGTCAGTAACTGTCGTTGAGAGAGGCAGGGTGACAATTTGTTCAGAAAGGAATCGGATGCTATAAATGGACTTACAGAGAGCAGGGGCACCAAATGGAAAGGAGTAAAGTTAACTTAAAAACAAAGGATAGGGAAAGGAGGATAGGATGGCAAAGAGGGGTGGGCACTGCTGAAGGAGGCAAAGGTGGGTTGAAGAGATTAAAAGTGGAGGTAAAGTATTCTGCCACAGGCTTTTATCTTTCCAGAATGGATAGTTTGGTGTCTCTTCATTTGTTCATGTAGGGATTGTTCTGTCTGTCCAATATAGAGGCTCTGGAAGCAGGTGAATGAACTCCAGACATTTTAATCAGTTTTGTTTCATCTAAGATGAAACAAGTTCATCCTGGGGGACAGAAGGGAATTGGTGATGTTTTACTCACCAAGGTGCCCCTGGGGGTTACAAGAAATAGTGGCCAGAAGCTAGCAGATAGCAGATTTAGACTAGACATTAGGAAGAGCTTTACAGTTAGTGGCCAAGGTCTGGAACGAGCTCCCAAGGGAGGTGGTGCTCTCCCCTACCCTGGGGGTCTTCAAGACTGGGCTGCATTAGTAGGAGCACTACCAGCAGATTGAGGAAAGTAATTATTCCACTCTATGCAGCACTGGTGATGCCACATGTGGAGTACTGTCTAGTTTTGGGCCCCCCTGTAGAAAGGATGTAGACAAGTTGGAGAAAGTTCAGTGGAGAGAGAGAAGCAGAAGTGGTTAGGGGGCTGGGACATATGATTTC
>JAGPOW010001167.1:4148209-4160588 GCA_030014935.1 Caiman crocodilus | reverse complement strand
ACTTCCTTAGCTTGCTTACAAAAATGCTGTGGGAGACGGTATCAGAAGCCTTGCTAAAGTCAAAGTATATTATGTCTACTGCATTCCTCACATCCAAAGAGTCAGTTATCTCATCATAGAAGGCAATCGGGTTAGTCAGGTATGATTTGGCCCTGGTGAACTGAGGGAGTTGGCTGATGTGTTTGCAGAGACACTGGCCATTATCTTTAAAAAATTGTGGCAATCAGAGGAGGTCCCAGATGATTGGAAAAGGGCAAATATAATGTCCATCTTTAAGACAGGGAAGAAGGTGGATTCAGGGAACTAGAGACCAGTCAGCTTCACTTCAGTCTCCAGAAAAATCATGGAGCAGGTTCTCAAGGAATCCACTTCTAAACACTTGGAGGAGAAGACGGTGATTAGAAACAGTCCTTTGCTGGTTAAGGCCCTTGCAGGTTGAACATCTTCCTCAGCATCTTTTTCCTCTTCATGGCTTCTCTGCTGCTCTTTTTGAATGAGGTCCTCATTACTCAATTCCTCCCTGTTGGAATCGATCAACTCTTGAAAGTCCTCAGGTTCAAGTTCAGCAAATTCAATTTTCCTTCCAAGCTCAACGATAATGTCCTGAATTGTCACCACTGGTTCCTCAACCTCTTGGGAATCTTGGACACAGTCTGCCCAAAGCTTTCGCCAGGCACTATTCATTGCTTTGGAGGCAACTTCATCCCAGGCACTTGAAATGTTATTTATTGCCTTACAGATATAGCCCTTCCAAAATTCTTTTAGGGTCAGAGCACCCTCTTCTTCTCTAGCCCTGACTGCCGGGGTGAATGTTTTCCTTATGTAATAAGTCTTAAAGGCGGCAATGACACCCTGGTCCATGGTGTGTATGATGGAGGTGGTATTTGGGGGCAGGAAAACAACTTTTATATTATCACTGGGGTCATCAAGTATGGGTGGCCTGGTGCACTGTCTGTGGGACATGGTTCTCAGCACAGTGTTTCTCAACTGCAGGACACAAATAATCCCTGAACCAACTCTGAAAGATTGACATTATCACCCAGGCCTTCTTGTTAGACTTTCTAATGACTGGCAGACTGCGTTTAAGGTACCTGTTGAGAGCCCTGGGGTTTTCTGAGTGGTACAGAAGCAATGGTTTAAATTTAAAATCTCCTGCAGCATTACCACCAAGCAATAAATTAAGTCACTTTGGGCACCTTAAAACCTGGCAACAACTTCTCCCTGGAAATGTAGGTCCTAGAAGGCATCCTTTTCCAGAATAGGCCGGTCTCATCAGTGTTGAAAACTTACTGAAGCGTATAACCCCACTGCTCAATAATTTCCACAAGCTTATTTCTATAACTGAAAGCTGCTTGGGTGTCAGCACTAGCAGCCCTACCCTCAGTAGAAACATTATGCAACTTGCTGTGCCTCTTAAATCTTTTGAACCACCCCTTGCTTGCATAAAAAGGCTCAGAAGCAGACCCATCAGGCAATTTTTTCTGTAAACCATCATTCAGGCTCTTAGCCTTCTGAATAAGCAGGACACTCAAGGGCATACAGCATTGAGTTATAGTCTCAATTCCACACACTTAACAGCCTCTGCATTTCTAACATAATTGGAGCCTTACTCCTACTGAGTTTCAGAGCATTCAAAGGAATTACATTTTACCACAGTATTTTGTCTTTATTTTTCAATATGGTCCAAACAGTTGATCCAGCCAAATTCAATGCTCTACAGACCTCATTCTGGCATTCCCCTGCTTCATTTTGCTTCAGGACATCCAATTTAAGCTCCAATATTACTTTTCTGTGCTGTTTTTTCTCAGCACTTGCACTGTCAGTCAGTTGTACATTTCTGACTCATGGTGCAACTCAAAAAAATGAAGCAAGATGACAAGCACAAAAGAGCCCAAAGCACAAAAGTTTTTGATGAAGCAAGATGCTGATGAGCCTGTGTGCCACCCGTGCTCCCTGCCTGATACCCGTGAGTGTTATAACAAAACCCATCCCTGCCCAATACCTATGAGTGTTATAATAAAACCCATGAGCACTAAGTGAAACCAGGTATCAAAGTGAAACGAGCACTATAGCAAAATAGCACTTAGCAAGAGGGTGTTAAGCAGGGGTTGCCTGTGCTAAAAATCAAATACCCATACTAATATACTTTAATTTAATTAAAAAATGTATTTTTTGTCCTGATTTCATAGTTTCTAGGATCAGAAAGGACCTGAACAGATCAAGTCTGACCTCCTGCCCTGGGCAGGAATGAATGCTGGGATCATAATACCCCAGCCAGATATTTATCCAGCCTCCTCTTGAAGGCCCCCCAAGATAGGGGAGAGCACCACCTCCCTTGGGAGCCCATTCCAGAGTCTAGCAGCTCTGACCTTAAAGCAGGGGCGGGCAGTTATTTTGGGCAGAGGACTGCTTATCCAGTTTTGGCAAGCTGTTGAGGGCTGCATGGGTAGCCCCACCCCTTGATAGGATTTGCATGCATTTGTGCTGTATATGTAGAAGTGATCGCATAATAGCTCAAAATATAGTCTAACTCGTATACTGTGTGTTATGTGTGCAGAGGTGTCGGGGCGGTACGGGTGGCTATGAGGGTTTGTGGGAATGTGCGTGTGTGGGTATGCTGTTATGGGTATGGGAGCCATATAATGCAGTGGTTGGCAGGAAAGTGGTAGTGAGGGCAGGGGGAGTCAAAGTGAGCAGGCATACAGGAGCATAGGCTCTGCACTGATGTCCTCCAGCTAGAGCTGGCGGGGCCCAGAGCAGGGTAGCAGGAGCATGGGATGTGGGCTGGCAGTGGTCCATGGAGCTGGGCTGGGCTGCGCTGGCAGGGAGAGCAGGGAGCTGGCCTGGCTTCATAGGGACAAACTGCTGTTCAATGTGGTGGGGGAAAAGCAGCCCATCCCCATCCCACTGCTGGTGTTCCCTGGTTCAGCTGCATGCAGCCCCCATGGGGCTGGCTGTGCCTGCTCTCTGCTGCCACTGCTGCCCTGCAGGACAGACCAGAGGCAGTAGTGACATGGCAGAGACAGGCAGCTCTGTGTGGGCTCCGAGCAGCTGCACCAGGAAGTGCTGGCCGTGGGGCAGGAAAGGTCCTGCTTTCCCCCCCTTCCTGAGCAGCAGTTTGTTCTGCATTACTGCTGCTCAGCAGTTTAATATCTTCAGTCAGGATCAAATGCTACATGCTTCACAAGCCTGTGGGCAACACAAAGCTGGGTGGAACTGTGGGCACTCTGAAGGGTAGGGCTAAGAACAGAATGATGAGGATAGACTGGAGAAGCAGTTTGCAGTCAGATGGGATTCAATAAGGGCAAGTAGGGGGCAGGAGAAGGGGAGCTTGCACGCAGTGGCTACCACCACCATCTTCTACCTTGCGCCACTACTGCGTATTGCTTTCCTACGGCTCGTTGTACATGTGGCTCTGCAAGCTGCTGGTGGGAGGTGTGCAATTTGTGGGGTGCAAAGCCCGTTAGCAGCCTGTTGAGCTGCACGTGCAATCGGCTGTTGGAAAGTGGTGTGGCGGCAGCGAGTGGCAGAGGCTACATGCAAGCACCTCCTCCAACTGTGTCCAGCCACTGCCACTAGGAGTACACTTCTTAAAAAAGGTTGAAAAGCCCTGGGAAAAGATCACTTCACTAAACAGGGATAGATAATCTTTTTTTTTTTTTTAAATTAACACTGAGGTCACAGAAGCAACCCTTTTGCTGAGTAAGTAAATGGACATAATTTGCCAGTGTATAATGGCTTGTTTGAGATGCAAGAAAAGTTATACTCTCACTCCTAGACTGGGGAAATCTAGAAATCACTTTAAGAAACTTGTGAAACTAAAGCATCATGTGAACCCCAAGGCAGTGAAATACAGTTGACTAAAAGAAGGGTAACTTTTGCAAATAAACAGCCTTTTCTTTAATAGTTCAATAAAAACAAGTGTTTAAGGGCAGATTGTTTCTGCTGTGACATATTGCCTAGTTATTATGTCTGCCTATTTAAGGCGTTTGCTGCTGTCTGAACATTCATTTACAAGTCAAAAATGGGAATATTTTCCAAGCAGAGGCAGTAAACATTGACAACAGCCCTCAGCTATATAAACGCTTCCAAATCTTTCAGGTTACACCAAAAGTATCTTCTTTCCATACTGAAAATGCATTTAGTGGCAGACTAAATAAGAGCCCTCCATTTTCTGAAGAGAAAACCTTCCCTTATATACAGAGCATCAGGTTAATTCAGATGAACATGCAAGCATAAGGGGTACAAGTCAGTGACTTTATTATTTTACCATGGTAAGTTTCAACACAATAAAGAGAAAATCCTTGAGTCCATTTAGTTCTCGGTCATAGCTGGAAGTGGTGGATGCAGCTCTGGCTTCAGTCAGAAATCCTTGTCCATTTTCAATAGCTGGCATCAGGAGATTGAAAACCTTGCATGGAACACTACAAATACCCCACCATGGATCCAGTGCTTGGCAATTTACTGTTTGTCATCTTCATACTTGTGCTTGATATGTTTCCACAGCTTCTGAATTTGGGGAAAAAACAAACAAAACCCACAATTTTATGATCTCCCCAATGGTGCTGGACTTATTTTACATTAAGGCAGAAGGCAAGATCTACAAGTGAGGACTCACTGCAAGGACTGCAATGGCAGGAGACTTTTGGTTGTCCTGGTGATGATAGCACAACAGGCAGCAATATTAGTTTGGAGGACAATTTCGGCACATCTGCAAAGCCCTGCAACTGCACCACTGCATTCTGGGAATTACACGTACTCGGTTTCATAATGCTCAGTACCTCTTTGAAACCAATGAGTACTGAGGCAATTGCCAAAGGAGGTGTTACACAGCTGAGTGGGGCTAGCAACATAAAAAGGTGCCAACTCTTTTGGTGAACTGCTTTCCTGCAGTGATGGTACGAGACCCCACCCTTCTTCCACTCACTTGCTGTCTTTTGTCCTATCCATTTCTTTTCTACACTTGGGCTAGTACATTTATTGCTTCACTTTTTTTTTTGACCCCTGTATCCAACCGCCAGAAGACGTAATGCAGCTTCTGGTGGGAGCACCACCATAGCTCTGTACAAGTATTTCCCCAGCAGAATGCTGTAACTGCATGGACAGAGCATCATACCCAGTGCAGTCCTATACTTAGGATCTGCCTCAGACATAGAAGCAGGCAGAGAATGCAGATGACTTTCAAAAAATATAGGAGACCAAGTGTGGTGTTTTGCCTGTCCTCTCACTACTCCCCCACTCTGAAGTTTAACAGTCAACAGAAAAGTGTTACAGCTATAATGCTTCTGGCTTCTTATGCTGGGAAGGAACCATAGAGGCATACTGAACCTGGACTGGAAGTGATCTCCAGAGGTCATCTTGTCTAACCCTTGCTGGAGGCAGGATCATCCCTATCCAAACCACTAACCTCTTAGAGAAACTAGGCCAGGGCAGACAGTTATTTCAGGCAGAGGGCCGCTTGCTAAGTTTTAGCAAGCCATCGAGAGCTGCATGACAGGCAGCCCAGGGCAGATAAATATTAATTTTCTAAATTTTTTTATGGCCCCTGCAGGCTGGATAGAATGGCTTGGTGGGCTGTATTTTGCCCACCCCTGAACTAGGCTGTTAACCCTGCCACAACACAAGACACAACACCTTCATCTGCCACAGGTACAGCAGGGGAACCGCAGCAACCAGCATCCTGCTCCTGTCAAGTTTGTTAATATACACTCAAGAGATCCCAGGAAGAGGCCATATTTCTTGCTACAGAGGAAGACAGAAACCATTTCAGTCAAGACAGTGGATTTTCGTTCTAAACACAGCAACCAACTAGCACAATCAGCATTTGTAAAGAGCCGTGTGGACATGGGAACTCCAACTGTCAGTCACCATCCCAAAACAAGGCTTCACATCCTTACAAAAAAAACAGCTCCTCAAGGGAGAGTTAACACTCAGTCCCAGGCTGGGGGGACCAAGGGAAGGGCCCTTTACAACACTGTGATGCAACCCCTCAACTGAGACGCTTACAGAAAAACAAGTAGCTCAAGCTGAGAGGTGTAGCCAACTCCAAGCGGGTGGGGTGGGGGGGAGGGAGGGAGCCTTGCCACAGGAGTGTGTAAACCCTTCACACAAGACACAGCTGGTTAGAAAGATGACTTGGCGCAGATGCACAGGGCGCTGAACCCACTTCCCACTACAGCTCGATGGGCAGAGAAAGTCCGCTCACGTGAGGGAACTAGCACCCACTTGCCAAAATGAATCACCCCGGAGAGCAGCACCAGTGGCGCCCTGGCACGGGGAGCACCCAGTCCACGCCCGCGGCGCCCGTCCGGGTGAAGCTGTGGAGAAGCCCCGCGGCAAAGGCCTAGCCACTGCTTCCCTTCACAGCAGCGATCCTCAGCTGGGCCCTCGGCATCCTGCCAGGCGGGCAGACACAAGCCTCGAGCCCAGCCCGCAGCGCCGAGGGGCTCTGCCGCGGGCCCTTCCCTCGTCCCGGCAGCGCCCCCGCCAAGGTCACACGGGCCGGGCCGGGCCGGGCCGGGCCGGGCCCTCTCTATCAGCGTCATCTTGGCTCACAGCGACTTCGCAGCTACGGAGGCACCGTCAAGCCTCGTGGGAGCTGTAGTCCTGCCGCGAGGCACCCTGGGACTTGCAGTCGTGACGTCACACCGCGCCGCCCGTCCCATGAACCACAGGCGCTTCGCTTCTCCCGGCATACACCGCGCTGCTCTCTCCGCCCGCCCCTGGGCCTGTGGCGCGGAGCCTTCTGGGAAGTGCAGTCTCTCCCTGGCGGGAGCTTCCGAAACAACACGGCGCCGGCGGTCCCGGGGAGGTGAGCGGTCCCCCGGCGCGCGGGCCCGGCCCGAGGCACAGCATTGTGTGCTGGGACCTGCAGAGTCCTCCGCCCCCCACTCTTCCCCGCGGCTGTTTCCCACGTGGGGGCTTCCTGCCTCGAGCCCCGCTGCTGCCGGGCAAGCCCGCCCCGCCCTGCCCCCGCCTGCCGGGGCCACGTGCTGGCGCCTGCCTGCGCAGCCCCTTCGCAACTCGAGGCGAGGTGGGTATTTCTCCTGCAACCGAAAGACGAGCTCTTTCAATGGGGCTCAGACCCACGTAGCTCTCAGCACCCCAAACCCTGAGGAACTGCTGTTCTAGATTCTTTTCTAAGTGAATGCTTGGTGCTTGTGCTGTCATCACCCGCTGCTCATTTTGCTATGGATCATCTCCAGCTAAAACTGGAAGTTGATTGAAGCTGCAACTAGATTAGATGTCCAGGCAAAGGTGTCCTGAACTGTCCATTCTAAAATAGAAGTACCCAAGTTCATGATCCAGTTGTGAAATGTTTGGTTTTGCAGCGCTCAAAGTATTTATAACATAATATATTAAAAAATCAGTAGTCATATAAATATATTTATGCAATATGTTTTCATGCTTATTGACATATTTACAAAGAGTAATAAATAGAGTCATGGAAAATGAGGGTTGGAAGGGACCTCAGGAGGTTATCTAGCCAGGTCTTGAAAACCTTCAGGGATGGAGATTCCCCCACCTCTCTGGGTAACTTGTTCCAGTGCTTACTACTCTCCTTGTGAGAGAGTATTTCTTAATATGTAATTTAAACTTCCTTTGCTGCATCTTGAGACTATTGTTTCTTGTTCTCTCATCTGCCACCGCTGAGAATAGTCTAGCTCCATCCTCTTTGGAACCACCCCTCAGGTATTTGAAGGTTGCTAGTCTTCCCCTTGGTCTCTTCTCCAGACTAAATCAACCCAGGTCCCTCAGTCCTTCCTCAGAACTCCTGTGCCCCAGGCCTCTAACCATTTTCATTGCCTTCTACTGTCCAATTAGCCCACATCCTTTCTGTAGTGCGCCCCCCAAAACTGGACACAGTACTCCAGATGTGGTCTCACCAGTGCTGAATAGAGGGGAAGAATCACTTCCCTTGGTCTGCTGGCAACGGTCCTACTATTGCAGCCCAGTATGCTGTTAGCTTTTTTTACAACAAGGGCACACTGTTGGCTCATTTTCAGCCTGTTGTCCATTGTAACCCCCAGGTCCTTTTCTGCAGAGCTGCTGCTTAGCTAATTGGTCTCCAGCCTGTACTATGCATGGGATTGTTCTGTCTGAAGTGCAGGATTTTTGTACTTGTCCTTCCTGAACTCATGAGATTTCTTTTGATCAAATCCTCCAATTTGTCTGGCTCTCTCTGAAGAATCCTTGGTCTCAAAATGTGAGTGACCCTTAACCACAAACACCATAACAACACCACGGGGTTGTGATGGGTAAAGTGCTGGAGTGGCATATTGCTTTGGAACAGTGTTGTGTGAAGCCAGGGGAGGGGTGGGTTACTTATTTGGCTTTCTGTATTTCTTGCTGTTTTTTCACTCCGTTTTGTACACATGACTGTTTTTAATGATCTGCCATGAGGGTGAGAGCAGATCTTATTAGAGAGCAGGAGTTCCTGGTGGAATCACAAAAGTGATATTTACAGTCCAGTTTTGCTTCGATGGTAAGTATACGTGGAAGTTCTGCCATTCACTTCAAAAGTAGCAAGAAGCAGGTAAGACTGCTTGATTTGTAATATAGTTAGAGTAGGAATCCCAGTTCCTACTTGTCTTCTGTTCGTTTATGTCAGACTGGTTATTTTTAACAGGAGAGGCAAATACATACTAGTGCGAACAATTTAAACGCTGGTGGGACAGATATACATCTCAGCATAGAAAAGGGTATGAAAAGGTACGTGAAACCAAAATAAATTTAAACTGTCCCTCCTTCACCAGGATTTCTGTTTTATAAGTAGCTAATCTTATTAAAGTACGTCTTAAACTGACACTCGCTTTCCATGTTGCTCATGTTGGCAATCCAGAAGTAGAATCAGCATGCTGTATAGACTGTTGTGTGTGTGGTTTTTTTTCCCTTTGTATATGGTTATCCTTGAGATTGGTTTGGATTTTTTGTGTGAACTGAGGACTTAGATACGCATAGAGACTGGAAAGTTTCTAGGTTCTGTAGACACCCATGCTCTACATAACTATAATGGGAAGTGTCAAAATCTCTTCAGTTGCTTTGAAAAGCTCAGCTATTGTTTTTAAAACGTAACTGCCTAATATTTCTTCTAAGGCAAATCTTTCTAATAAGCTGGTCAGCTATTTCCATGGAATTTCATTCTGATCCTAATTCTGCTGCTGGTAATGCCAGATAAATCCACTGAATTTGGTGGAGTTACTCCTGATTACACTGGTGTAAATGCAGTTGGAATCTGACCATTTCTCATTATGAAGAGAAGTTGGCAGGCTTAGCTGGTTTTGCCTGTTACCGTAGAGATCTGATCACATTTAAACAGGCAGCTGGGTATCATAAGCTTGATCCTTGGCTTTAATTAACTTCACATCTGTTTAGATACCCAAGGTGGTTGAAATGGCCCTGAGCCTGAGTTATGAGGAAGCAGAAAATTGAGAGAGAGGCCCCAAAGCAATTTCAGGGTCCAGTAGAAAAAACAGTTGCACCCAGACAAAAACAAGTCAGACATATGCTGTCTTTTGGACTGTTTTCTTTTCTCTCTCTGGATTGCCAGCTGTAAGAAAAATCAACAAATGTCTACTTAGAAAACCCCAAACCACTGGACTTATGGCATATAAACTGTTGCTCCAAATTTTTTTGAGTGAAAACATGTTGCTTTTTTATAATGGTGTAAAATGCAAAGGTGATGAAATAAAACCCTGATTTCACAGTTGGACCTGTGCAAAGAAACCTTTATGCTTGTACAAAACCTTTGAAATCAGTGTTGGCACCACATGGGCTGAGGATCCACTGACATGGATTCAACTGTGAATAACAAACTAAATGTTCAAGAGAGAGATATTTTAAATCAATATAAAATATTTAGAAATAAATATTAAGCCAATGCATCTACTTGTTTTCTTAACAACCAAGATTATGAAAATTGAGGGAATCTTTAACCCAAAACAATACAATTTTTCTGCCCATATTTCACTCAAAAAAGTATGTTTGTTAATATCACTTGCAGACTGACTAGAAATATTTTTTATTCCCATCCACTAGCTCTGCGTGGAAGATTACATGTCATAGGCACTGTGGATGTTTACATTCAAACAAACAACCCTGGCAATTGAATTAAAATAAATAAATAGATAATGGTGTAATTCCAATCTTTAGGAAGAAAAAAAAAGATAACCGGAAATACATGATGTCCATCTGAGAAATGTTTGTTATGTTCTTTTCCCATAGATTGAATTTGGGAGTCAGCATCACAAAGAACATAGAATGTATCTAGTTATTGGAAAATAGCAATAGAATCTATATAGTTATTGGAAAATAGCATTTTCTGAAATGTACAGGAGTTCTCGTTTTTTTTTTCTGTTGCTGTCTATTTTTTTGAATGAGCTTTTGCAGTTATAGAGATCAGAATAATGAAAAAAAGGGGAGAGAAAGGGCTTAAATTCATGTTCCAAAGGGTACTGCTGCTGTTTTTTTCTGACTACGGCATTTCCGTTGAGCCCTATGGAGATCTTATGTTTGGAACCATTACAGAATCAGGCTCATTATCTCTGATCTGACAGCTGTTTCTGTGGAAATGGGAGAGGCCAGTGACTACAAGCCAGATTTTCTGTTAATGTCAGCTTCTGGTGTATCTATGGAATCAACCTTCAGTGGAATTTGCAAGTGTAAACTCAACTATCACTACCCTGCAATGGACCTTGCCTTTGGAAAAAGCCATGAGAACTTTCCCATATGGAATCCAACAGCCAGCTGGTGGCAGAGATGCACAAAATGCTGGTTTCCATAGTTGGCTACAAAAAGTCTAGTTGATCAAGTAGAATGCTGGAAATGTGGAAAATTTCTGATGACGTGAGGGTTGGTTGGGTCTGTCAGGGCTGCAGGAACAAAACTTCAAGTTTCAGTACTGCTGAGCTCAGGAACTCCCCACAATTGAAACTCAAGGCCCTCTAAATAGTATTAGCACCTTACTAGCAGGAGCCAAATTGCACCAAGGCTAATATAGTTTGCATTTCAGTAGCATACGGAGAGAGGGGGTAAGAATGACTGGTCCTGATATAGGGTATTCTTATCAACTAAGTATTTCACCTCTTATCAGTTATTCCTGCTGCCCCTCAAGAACCTCCAGGAAGGCACTGAGTGATTCTGAGTGTGTTTTATTTATACGCTGGGGTGTAGGTTGTAGCCATGTTGATCCAATGGCATAGGCAGACAAGGTTCTTTGGGTAAATCTGATATTTTTTATTAGACCAACCAAGTAGTTGGAATTTTTTTTCTTGGCAAACTGTCAGGTTTAAAAAGCTTTCATTGGGCCGAGGAAGAACCTGCAGTCAGTGTGTACTCTTCCTGGATGGAATGACTTATTCCATGCTGGCCACACCCTGCACGGAAGGGATCAATAAGGAAAGAAAGGTGGAGGTGTAGCTCTCTATGTGAAGGACCAGTACACCTCCTTGGAGGCTGACATTGGCTCCAAAGATGAGTGGCTCAACCCTCTGGGTCAAACTACTGGGAGGGGCGGGGTGCACGGTGTGAGAGACCTAACTGTAGGTGTGTACTACAGACCACCAAACCAAGGGGAGGAGCTCGATCTGGAGTTCTCTTGAAAACTGGCAGAGGCCACATGTGCACAGGACATAGTCATCATGGCTGACTTCAATTACCCAGACATCTCTTGGGAGGAACACTTGGCTAAGTCAGGTTCAGTTGCATTGCTTCCTGAAGAGCTCCACCTCGTTTGGGAAGTGCATGGGCCAGCCAGAGGTAACATGCTCTCCTAGGCTTGGTCTTGGCCAAAGGAGACAATCTAGTGAGTGACTTGAATATAGTGGGTAGCCCGGGTGACAGTGAACATGATGGTTTCATGTTCACCATCTGTTGCAAGGCCGCCAAATCAGCTAGCAAGGTTCAAGTTTTAGATTTCAAAAAAGCAACTTTCAATAGGCTCAGGGCAATAGGGGAAGCACTGCAGGACTAAGGAACAAAGGTGAAAGGAGTACACAAAGAGTGGTAGTTTCTCAAGGACATGATCCTCGAGGCCCAAAAGAAGTCTATTCCCGTACAGAGGAAAGGTAATAGAAGGGCTGGTAAGCTTAATAGGAATATCATGGTCCTCTTGAAAAAGAAGAGGCATACAAACCGTTCATGCAGGTTCCTATCCTGTGTACAGGACCTCCATTTGATGCAGGAGGTACATGGTCCCACTAGGGGGAATGCCTTACTGGTATTGGCAACGGGGGATGACATGGTAGGAGACCTACAGATTGGTGGTCACCTGGGGGACTGCGATCACCAAATAATAGAATTCATCATAAGATGTTGAGTGGGTAAGGTAACTAGTAGGGTGAAAGTGCTAGACTTTAGGAAAGCTGATTTCAATGAACTC
>JAGPOW010001167.1:4063407-4148109 GCA_030014935.1 Caiman crocodilus | reverse complement strand
CATATGGGCAGAAAACAACAGAATGCAATTCAACAAGGAGAAATGCAAAGTGCTGCACCTAGGGAGGAAAAATGTCCAACATACCTACTGCCTAGGAAAGGGCCTGCTTGGTGGAATGGAAGTGGAAAGGGATCTTGGAGTCCATTAGGACTCCAAGATGAACATGAGTCGTCAGTGTGACGAAGTCATCAGAAAAGCTAATGGCACTTTATCATGCATTAGCAGATGCATGACAAATAGATCCAAGGAGGTGATACTTCCTCTCTATCGGGCGCTGGTCAGACCACAGTTGGAATACTGCATGCAGTTTTGGGTGCTGCACTTCAAGAGGGATGTGGATAACCTGGAGAGGGTCCAGAGAAAAGCCACTCATGGTCAAGGGCTTGCAGGCATCTGGACCTCTTCAGCCTCTGCAAGAGAAGGTTGAGAGGTGACCTTGTGGCTGCCTATAAGTCCATCATGGGGGCACAGAAGGGAATTGGTGAGGCTTTACTCACCTAGGTGCCCCTGGGGGTTACAAGAAATAATGGCCAAAAGCTAGCAGACAGCAGATTTAGACTAGACGTTAAGAAGAACTTCTTCACAGTTAGAGTGGCCAAGGTGTCTGGAATGGGCTCCCAAGGGAGGTGGTGCTCTCCCCTACCCTGGAGGTCTTCAAGAGGAGGTTAGATAGGCATCTAGGTGGGGTCATCTAAACCCAGCACTCTTTCCTGCCTATGCAGGGGGTTGGACTCTATGATCTATTGAGGTCCCTTCTGACCCTAGCATCTGTGAATCTATGAATAGAAGCTTGGGACAGTCCCCAAGAAGGGGACTATATAACAGTGGCCTGCACTCGTAGGGAGTGGATTAGAAAGTCTAAGTCAAAGACTGAATTTAAACTAGCAATGGAACTCAAGGACAATAAGAAGTCCTTTAGTTATTTAGGGAACAGGAGGAAAACAAATGAAAGTGTGGGGTCATTGCTTAACAACTCAGGGGAAGTGGGGAGGGGAACAGCTGCTTACCAACATGCAGGAGAAAACTGAACTCTTGAATGACTACTTTGCTTCGGTATTTCACTGGACTAAGGGGAAAATCGTACTAGATAAGGTTCAGAATGGGCCTTATCAGCTGGCCAACGTCATTACGGGACCTCTGGAAAAACTCTTCCAGAACTCATGGCACTCGGGGAAGGTTCCCTGAAGACTGGAAGAGTGCCATCTTCAAGAAGGGGAGGAGAGAGGACTTGGGCAGCTAACAATTACCCTAACTTCTATCCCAGGGAAAATCCTGGAAAAATTAATCAAGGAGTCTGTACAACATGCTTGCAGAAGGCAGGATTCTGAATGACAGCCATCATGGCTTCGTTGCAGACAGGTCTTATTTTACCAATCTCATCTATGACCAGGTAACTCGCCACGTGAGTAAGAGAGAGGAGGTTGACTTTGTATACCTTGACTTCCGAAAGCCTTTGATCTGGTATCCTACGATGTTCTCATGGGAAAATTGGAGGATTGTGGGCTTAACTGAGACAGGCGGGTAGGAAGCTGGCTGCGGGGTAGGACCCAGAGAGTTCTAATGAATAGAACTGTGTCGTCCTGGTGAGAGGTGGCCAGTGGTGTCCCTCAGGGGTCTGTGTTTGGTCCAGTGCTTTTCAGCATCTTTATCAATGATTTGGATGTGGGGGTGAAGAGCTCACTGGCCAAGTTCACAGACAACACCAAGTTATGAGGGAGCATGGTTACGCTCAAAAATAGGCTGGATGTACAGGCTTACCTAGACAGGCTGGCAAGTTGAGCAGATCAAAACCAGATGAAGTTCAACATTGAAAAGTGTAAAGCGCTCCACCTGGGGATGAACACCCCTCAGATACTTACAGGCCTGGTGGCGCCGAACTGACTAGCACCACGACTGAAAGGGACCTTGGGGTAATAATAGATCTCCGTATGAATATGAACCATTGAATAAAGGCTGAGGGACTTGGGCCTCTTCAGCCTAAAAAAGAGAAGACTGAGAGGCGACTTGGTAGCAGCTTACCACTTTGTCAGGAGAATACATGAGGGGCTCGGCAAACAGCTGTTCACCAGGGCACCCTTGGGGAAAACCAGGAGTAATGGCCACAAACTCCTTGAAGACCGGTTTAGGCTTAACAGTAGGAAAACCTTCTTTACAGTTAGGGTGTCCAGATTGTGGAATAAACTCCCTCCAGAAATGAGGGACTGAACGGTCACCTTGCTGGGGTCACCTGACCTCAGTTGTCTCTCCTGCGTAGTGCAGGGGAGCTGGACCCAATGATCTTGTGAGGTCCCTTCCAGCCCCTTACAATCTGTGAATCTAAGAATGTTGTGTATCTTATTTATAAGTCTTGATTGTTTGTGTTGGTTTTCATGCTACTTTTTGCAGATTTCATTGTCAAGTTGTTCAAAACTATATGGTGACTTTCAGAGTTTATGTATCTACCGAAACATCTTCAGCATTTATAAGGCATCCCTTATACTCCAAGAGAGGGAATTTTCTACAGCCAGGGGCCAAGGTTCTGTGCGCAGCATAAAGTACAGCACGGAGGAACTGGAGAGAGGTGCATATGAAACTGCAAGCCAGCTTTTCACCCCCACAATTTAGGGCTGCTCCTGGTGCTAATGTGTACCCAGATTTAAAGCAGACACCCAAGGACTTTCTCCATATTTTGATTCTTCTAAGGGCTGCCTGTGGGCTGCTCCTCAGCACAAAATCTCAAGGCTAGGGTCATGCCCCTTCCCACACAAAGCATTTCTCCTGTAGCAGGGTCTGTGAAGGGACAGAGCGGGGTGATGCCTGATTGTTTCTGATGGCCTCTTAGAATCCCACCAACAAAGATGCCTTTCTCAATTAACCATGGGTTTGTCCAACTTTATTCACTGTCAGAGCAGTGTCCAGGGGAGTGAAGGGGCACATCCTTCCTGTATTTATTTTGAAGTAGGAGGAGAGGAATCCATTGAAGAAGAGTAGGTTTGTGGCATGGAGGGTAGAAGAAAGGGAAAGGACAATGCAATTCTGTGATTGCAGTTAGCATTCGTAAATCAATACTAAGCTCTCAATAGATCCATGCAGGATTGAGCAATACCAGCCCTTTGTCATCTAAAACAGTTGTTCTTGGACTGCCTTCCTCCCCCTCACCTGCATCTTGACAGGGATATCTTCATTAGCAAAAACACAGGGTCTCCATTCTCTTCTTGTGCAGGTTGTGGAGTTGTCTGATATCCCTGCTTTGGATGATCTGGACTCTATCCCAGTCAAGAAACGACAGGAAAGGAGGCATATTCTTGACTACTCCTGTTTTGTGGAGTAAGAGGCTGGATATAAATTGAAGCCTTTTCTCCCGCGGGGCAATGTAGAGCAGGATCCAGTAGACTCAGTGTTGTCAGGCAATAGTATAAATTAGCTGGTCTCACCCCTTCCTTCCTTTCTGTCCATCCCCATCCTCCCCAACTGAGCTTGAAAGGATTCAAGATGCTATCTACTGGCTGCCAGAGCTGTACACCTGTGAATCACTGGAATGTGCTGATCACCTGAATCACCTGAAAATTTGCTATTGCTGAGAGTGGACACTGCAGGGAACTCAGGCTTTGTCTGGTGCTGTCTTGCAGGGAACATTGATGTGGATGCATCTGCTGGAGGATAAATGGGTAAAAGGTACTTCTGCGATTACTGTGACCGATCCTTTCAAGACAACCTGCACAACAGGAAGAAACACCTGAATGGGGTGCAGCACCTGCGAGCCAAGAAGGTTTGGTATGATCTGTTCCGAGGTGGGTGCTGCCAGTTCTGTGAAACTTCCACAGGCAGGTGGGTCATAGGTGGGAGAGCAGCAGGGATAAATGAGTCTGGATCAACATTGGTCATCTGTGTAGAGTACCATTTGTGCCATTTTGTCACAAGGAGCAATTCTGATTTGATTGTAGGACTGCCAGATTATTCCAGAGGCACAAGCACCATGTGCTTGGGGTGGGGGCAGGGAATCATAGATGTCAGTTTGTGATTTGAAGTGAGCTGGAAAGAACCAGGAAAGCAATTACAGGTGGTAGAAGCTGCAAAGTATTAGAAAAACCAAGAAAGCAAGTTCTAGGAGGGGATTAGGCAGCCTATGAAGACCAGGAGGGCCATTTTGAACTATATTTTGACTGGGAAGGCAGGGGATACTGGAGAGAACAGCGTAGAGGAGTGCAACTGTATGTGTGAGAATGTAAAACAGCTACCTGCATAGGGCAGGGATTGGGAACTCTAGACTGTGATTGCCAGGACAGGGATTCTAGCAGGAGAGAGGTCAAAGCAGAAGTGACTACAAGGAACATTGCAGGGATGGAGCTAGGGCAACCTCAGCCATGGAGGATGTGGGAAGGAAAGAGAATTCAGGGGCTCATGGAACTGTGAGCTTAGAGAGTTGATCAGATGACTTTACTCTAGCCCAGGAGAAGACCTAGTGTTTTTGAGACATTCAGGATGCTCCTCTTAGCCAGGAGTTTGTCTGGCTTGGGTGGGCAAATAACTTTTCTGGCTGAAATTGGCACTGGCTGACCCTGTAGGGCCATCACTGGGAACAAGGTTTTGTCTGTGAAAATGTAGGTGACTCTTTGTTGCTGACAGAGTGATGATCCCTCCCAGAAGGGGTTAATGATGGGCAGGGCAAGCTGCATGTTCATTAGGTTCTAGGCTCTCTTCATGCAGCTGTATCCCATGACCTCTACTGATTCACAGCGCTTACCTTTCCTTTGGCTAGGAAGAGACTGCAGTTCCTAATGATACCCAACATTAACTGGTACAACTACCACTGAAAACTATGGGAGTTGCCTCTTCCACCCTGAACTTGGTGCCTGTTCCCTCCTAGTTTTCTTTAGGAAAAAATCTTGGTAAAAATTAAGGCCCCCATTTTTAGTTTTATGCAGCGGACCCTTGACCAGAGATCCAGTGGGTCTGACTTTCAGAACTGTCGAAAAGCCCCAGATACCACTGACCTGAGCTGACTCTCCCACACAGAAGCATTGCAGGGACTCATTGCTTTGGCCCCACACTTGATTTCTGTTGCCTGGCTGGGAAAGAAATGTAAAGCAGAAGGAAAGTAAGCTGATTTTCCACAGCCAGTGAAGACCAAAAGCAGGGACTGCAAATGAGGAACACATTAGTCATTGGTTTCAGTAGTCCACCAAGCTCTCCTTGGCTATGCTTACACCTCTTGTGTATAATGGCCACTAACAAAGCAGTATCCTGTGTACTGTCTTGGGGTGACACAGTATTTCTTGTTCAAAATGGCCTTTTACCAACGAGCTGGCAGAGGTGTGGTTTTTGGGGTAAGATGGCACTAATCTTCCCAGTTTCTTATTTTCCCTCAGATGCTGCTGCTATTCTGCAGGAGGAGCAAAGCAAAAAGCCCTGCAGGAAATTTCTACAAACAGGTTAGTCCTTTGTCTGGTGACTTTCCATGCAGTAATAACCAGGATGTTCTAGTCCAGCAAATCCCTTTACCAGACAGCTCAGTGCTGCTTTGGGGGAGACCTGACATCTGTGCACCTAGCAAATAGTAGTGTAGAGCTGGTAGACATACATATATGTCCTCATATGTGTATTTATACATGGAGGATGAAAGTGGGTTTGTGTACCCCAGTGAATAGGGGAAATCTTACCTCATGCACAGTGCCTGCTGTTCTGATATAGTTGTGTTTGGGTCTCCTTCCAGGTCAGTGCGATTTTGGATCCAACTGTAGATTCTCCCACATGACTGAGATGGACCTGGAGAGACTGAGTGCACAGGTACATGGTGAGTGGAGATGGAAACAAGAAAATGCCTACTGATGTCTCAGAGAGAATGTGAATGCTGGCTGCAGAGCATGCTGGGGAATAAGGAGATGTTCAGGATCAATTGTATAGTGGTAACCTGTGTACAAGGATGTCTCCACAGAATGGCTGTGCAGCAAAAGGAGTGTGGATCCAGCCATCCCGCTCCCACCCCTTTTTTCCTTGTTACCATCTGAGCTTTAACAGTACTATACATGCAGTAATCTTCTGTGTGGATCCTGCTTTTGATCTCCTTGTACAGGTGGAGACCTAAGGAATACAGTTGCTGTATGTTACTGTTCAGAGCTACAACGTGGACTGGGTTATCTGTGCCCCTTGTGTTTTTTAGGTAGCTGTATTATGAGTTATTGCCAGCAGGGGGCACCAATACATCGCATCCCCCAAACTCATACTTTCACATGAGTTTTCCCTAACAGTGTCTTATACAATTACAGGGGCATCGTTTCTCTGGTCCCTGGGCCAGCTTAGCCTTTGGCCAGCTGGGTAACCCTATGAAGAGTGCACAGGGTACTGGCTTCAGAAATGATCCAGAGTTTCTCCCTTCTGGGGTAATGGAGTTTGGGATGGGGCTGAGGTTTGTATGCATGTGAGCTGTTCTCCTTGTTTGCCTGTGGGGGGAGGCAGTGACTTTCATCCATATTGTGACCATTTGCGAACAGAAAGTGTGCGACTCTTCCCATCTAGTCAGAAAGGAAAGGGAGGATGGTTAGGTCTCCTGGGGTTAAGAGAACCCAGAGGTCCAATATCAGGGACCTCTTCAAAATGGGTCATTTCCCTATGCTTTCAGCTGATGCTGAATGTTGCTTGTACAGTTATAAGCATTCAAGAAAGCAGAGGGAGAGAGAGAAAGTGTTAAAATGGGGGTATTTGTCTCAGGACCTTGATCTATTGTTGGGATCTGGTTGAGAGAAAGGAAGCTGCTATGGATTCAAAGGAGTAGCACAGAGTGAAACAACACTAAGCTGTCTGAGGCTTTGCTGTTGCTGAGTCAGTCTGTGAGTGCCTGAGGCTTCTCTGTAGATCGATAACTGAACAAAGCTGGCAGTCAATACAAATCCTTCCAGTTGGGCCACATGGGAGATGGAACACTTCAGCTGTTCCTGCTGCCCCCGCCAGCCCTCCTTGGAAAGGCAGTATCTATCTTGCCATCCTGTTACCTATTTCGTCTGCTCCTGCCTGCCTGACCAGGGCCTATCAGTGTCCTTTCAGGTACATGGCCCTGGGTGCTGGATTCTCCTGGGGCTGGTAAGGAAGTCATGCTGTTTGGTAGGACTTGTACAACTTCCAGCCATTTCAGGTTGTTTATAGTAGGACCAAGCATTCTTCGCATGGGAGCTGAGGCATGGGCAGGGACCTGGCTTGCTGTTTCAGACCCTGGCAAACATGTTTTCCAGTTACCCTTGTTATTGGCAGTGATTTAATGTAAAATAGGTTGGTTGTTGAGGGGGGAAATTGGCGTGCAAGAGAGCTAGGTCCTGCAGAACTCCTTTTGCCTTACAGGTATAAAGCTTTAATTAAGATTCTAAGATTCCTGTTCACAGAGCATCTAGCCTAGATGACTGGGCTCCACTCATACGCTGAAGCTGGGCTCTGTGACCTCCACTCATACACTGAAGGGAGCAGTGCAGTCTGAGTGCAGGGCAGAGGAGTTCCATTGTCATCAGCAGGAATCCTTAGGAGAGTACAGGCCACTTGGATAAGCAAGAGTGTGCACCACAGTCAGGGTTCAAAATCCAGGGTCACTGAGCATCAGCAGGGCTGAAGGGACTTAATGATGTTTTTAAGGTTGTGAAGAGAAGAGTGGCAGGAAAATGGGGGCCAGTAACATGGATAGGATCACTAGGCAGAAGATACCTAGCATGCAATCATCATGCAGGAGTCAGGACATCAGAGGCATAATCTGTAGCTGGGCTTCAGAATGGGGGGGACACAATTTTAGACACACAGGTGAAAATCAGGTTAAGCCTACCCCCTTCCTCACTGCAGAGCTCTAGAAGGAATAAACAGCGCTTAACTAGATATACATATGTTACCTTCCATGACCCATGAAACTTGGCCAAGATTTGGAAGTTCCTCTTGTGGTGGCATGAAATGAGACAGGCTGTTAGTCACTTGGGGAGTTAGATGGTTCCCTCAGGGGCAGTTGGTCCAAGAAGCCTCTGTAAAGAGTCTCACCTCTCCATTAGAACACAGTCTTGGTACTTCAGCACTGTGAGACACTGCCAGAGAGGTGATGTGGGATTGGATGGATCAGTGATCCTGACTCAGTATGCTGCTTATGCAGTAGCCATGCAGTAGCCAGCCTCATTCCCTGCTTCCAGTGGGGTACAGTCCTAGCTCTGCTTTTTGGCTGGGTCACAGCATGAAGTGGTCTGTCTGTAAGGCGCTGGAGCAAGGTGTGAGAGAAACAGAAAGTTCCAGGGCATTTTCCACTCTGTGTGACAAACACAGAAACTGCACTTGCTGCTTGTGATTACTCTTTGCCTCCAGTGTGATTAAAAAAAAATCTTGGAGCTGCCTAGCTCTGCTTTCCTTAGCTAGGCTATGTATGGGGCATAGCAACATGCCAGGCTGGAATGGACCCGCGTTCCATCTTGTCTAGTCTTTTGTCTTCAGTAGTGGACAGGGCCATGTGCTTCAAAAAAATGTGCAAAACCTGGCAATATGGATAAAGCTGCCCCTACGGGAAGTTTTCTCCTAAGCCTTGTCAGTGTTTGGCTTGTGTATGAGTGATTGTTGAATCCAATTCCCCACTTAGCTTTGATAATCATGTGGTAGCAGGTTCCACCAATTAATGATACATGGTGCTAGAATTAAAGGGGATATTTTTAAAATCTGAATATGTTAGTTGTAGTGGGTGCCTCGTGTGTGTGCATTACTTTTTGTAGGTAAGTGGGAAATTTGCCACACCATTCATTATAGTAGTTTTGGAATCAGGACCAGCTGGTTTAAGCCACTTTGCTGCTGCCACTCAAATGTGCATTTACAGTCACAATTGTTTCCTCCATGGCTAGGGAGGGGAGTAGTATACAGTACCAAGGCATTAGATGGCTGGACCTGCTGCATCATTCATCATCAGCAAGACACTTACATTGTCATCTTAAATATGGTGTTTTCAGGAAAAGTCACTGTAAAATTGGCATCGTCTTGTTCAAACTTACTGGTTCCTTGCTGCTCTGAGCCAGTTTGCTTATAGTATCGATACAACCCAGTCCCTTTCATTAAACCCAGACAGCCAATACTGCCATGATGAGAGTAAGTCATCATCCATTCCTCTTTAGGTAGGAATGTAGCAGGTTCACTGAATGCTGCCTGGATTTGCTTCCAGCCTTATGCTTCATCTGCAGTATGCGGGACAAGTTCTGATGGGAAAGTCTTTCTGCTCAGAGAAGGATTCTTAACAGCAAAGTTCAGACCTGGACCCAGACTTGCCTGGGAGGTTGGTTCTGGCCCATATTTCTTTGTAACAGGTGAAGATACAAAATTCCAAAAGACCTCAGCCTAGCTCTCTCTTTTGGGCATGCAGGTTCCCAAGCCTGGTGCTTGATGCATTTAAAACTCTCTCTCTCTCTCTCTCTCTCTCTCTCTCTTTTTTTTTTTTTTTTTTTTTTAAAGGACCAAACTTTCTTTGGAAGTCATTTGGGAAGACAGAAGGTAAATCTAGATTCCCACTCCAGTGTCATTAGAGGGGCTCTTTTCTGACTACAGCCAGTCTTTAATTGGCTGTAATTAGGCTTTGAAGCAAACACCCCAGTGAGAAGAATGAGGATGGCAGTCACACCTGTCTGGCTGTTTCTGCAGTCTGGCAGTGTGCTCACTTATTGAGAAAGAAGGGCTAGGAAGTTTGCTCTCAGAATAAAAATGGAGATCTGGAAAAATCCATCCAGATTCTCAGGAGCATCTTGAATCCCTTGGTATCCTGGATAATCTCTGAGTGGCACAAGTGGGAGTGGGAGTTACAAAGGAGAGCTGAGTAAGAGGGACTGGTGGTTTGTTAGTGGGTTTATTTAAATTGGTATAAAAATAATAGTTGTTTCCAGTGTCCCTGGGGTCACAAGGGGATTATGGAGAGCAGGGTCTGACCCCCAGGGTTTGTGAGGTTCTGCCCACTGCTTCCATATCCCGCCCCACAAATCTCAGAGGAGCTACAGTGTGTTATTCAGACAGTTGAGCCTGGTTTGCTTCACTAGTGCTACCTCGTGGCTAAATATTGAACAGCCTGAGTGTTGGGCACTCTCCTGCCTGGCATTACCCTACTGATGAGGTAGGGTAAAAGGGAAGCCCCAATCCAGTCTGTGTCTATATGTTTGTGTGGCTGTCTTCACTGTCCTGTCTAAGTACCTTGCAGTCACTGGAAGATTGACCCTCCCAGTCTCATTTCAAGGTCAGAGAATCAATACTTAACCTACAGAGGGGAGAAACTGAGTTAAACTGAGATTAAGCAACTTGCCCATAGACCTTCTTTGTGGCTGTAGCTGAATTGGGAGTTGTACCTAGCTCCCCTGAGTTCCACTCCAGTGCCCTTTCCGTTAGCCTAGCCACCCTCTACATGGCCCTTCCAGTTTGGGATCAGTGCTGGGTGGTTTTCAAAACTGAGAATCCAAGGAGGACAGGAGACTTGCTGAGCTGCCTTTCATGCAGTGAAGGTCCTTGGCTCTGGATTCCCAAGCAGTGCATATGCATTGGGATTGAACCAGGCCTCTGTGGTGGAGGCAGCAAATACACTGCCAGCGTCTCCCAGCAGCACCAGGTGAAAAGGCCAGAAGACAAATTATCCATCTTCTGATGCTCATTGTGTAGCACGTTTCTGCTGTCCTCATTAATATTCAACAGGCAGATGAATAATTGGTTGCCACAGTTAGGATGGAGCAATCCTTCATTCTGCCTGAATGATATTAATTTCACACTCTGTCTGGAAATGTATAATATTTTCCTTAAGAGTGTGACGTGTGATGTTTTAGGCGCTGAGCAGGCTCCTCGCAGAAGGTGGATCCAGGGCAGCTGTCCCTGGAAGGGTGATCCCTGGGTGAATGATTTCTGGATGGTGTAGGGCAGGGGAGGGAAGGTTGTTCAGAAGTGACCAGGCTCCAAGGATTTGAATATTCCAGGGGGGGCAGGAGGTTCCTTTGTTAATATCATACAGTTTTTTAAGTAGTTTCATTTCTTTGTAAAGGCAATGGACTGTGGACTTGCATAGCTCTGAATGTCTTGTTTGCTGACTGTGTCTGATATGCTCCTGGGGCGACATGTGACTGTGGTATTAGTTACATCCTGGCCTCTGCCATGGTCTCATCTGGGTACACAGGGACCAGAGAGCTACTCTGACTGGGACAACTGAGAATTCTTTGGCTGTCAGAGGGTCACAGTTGCTACCTAGGGGACAGGCTGCAGGAAGTGTGTGCCTGGATGCCATTGCACCATGGTGATTTGGGAGGCCTGTTATGTGACTAATTTAGAGCAGACCTGTGGTTGCTGCATCTTCAGTCAGGGGCTGAACTGGCACTTAGCAGGTCTGGGATTAAAGGTGTGCAACAGGAGCGACGTGTAGGGAGTGCACATGGTGGTGCAACAACTACAAAAAGGCGAGCAGTCGCTGCTCGCCACCCTGATGCCGGCAGTGCCAGTGTCGTCTGTGGGTGGTCCACAATCCCTGCTGGCCACTTCTGATGCTGCTGGTGGCAGCTGCAGGTGGTTGCTGACCCTTGGTTGGCACTCACTTCCACGGACAGGCTGTGGGAACTCCTCAGCTTCCACTGCCACGCTCCTGCTGCTGTGTCGTGTTCCCCCCCCTCTCCCCCCAGCCACTGGGGGCACGAGTTGTTCATAGTGTGCAAGAAGGGGACATAGTAACTATCTCCTCTTTGGCTATGCAAAATGGAAGCTCCAGTTTAGTTTCACCACTCCTGGCCCTGCTGGGTTGGCACTGAAATATCCAGATAGGATGTTAGCCTGGAGTAACCACTAGTCAGGCAAGTCTCTGTCCTGTAAGCAGTTGGGATAGGAAAGCACTGAGTAGCAAACACCCTGAGAACAAACTCTGCTAGTGTCCTTGTTAGGCTTCCCCAAAGCCTGGGCTTTCCCTCTCACATGTGCACACAGGTGCCCTCTGAAACTCGTGCACTGTGCCAGCTCCACATTGACCTGTAGAAACTCCCCCTTCATAACCAGCTAGTTGGAGCAGAGGTGGCTGGTCACTTCCCTGCCAGGCAGAGGGATGGTTGTCTGGAAGCTATTTTAGGCCCTGGGCCAGCAGACAGTAAATGCTGCAGGAGAGATCAAAGCCAATATCCCAGAGTGGGGAGGGGGCCAGCTGCCTCAGTAAGTGCCTGACCCGCTCCTCTGCTAGCTGTGCAGGTAATCAGAATTGGCTTGTGCTCCTGGCCCTGGCCCTGGGGAAGTCAAGTGTCCAATGGCAGGTGTGCAGTGGAGGAGGAGGGCCTGCCATGGGCCAAATTGCATTGGAAAAACTATTGACTGCAAGGAAATAGCTGCAGGATATTGAGCAGTGGGTTAAATGGAGTGAAAGGATTGTAGTGCTGGCTCTGATGGATCCCCTCTTGCCTTCTCTCCCTTCAAACAGAGGAGCGGAGATCAAAGGAGCAGCAGCAGGAAGGAGCAGATGTCCCAGTTGGTACAGTCGAAGAGTGGCTAGAGAAGAGAGCAAAGAGGCTGAGCTTGGCTCAGAGTAACAGGTATGTGCAGCTAGGAGCCATTCTTCTGAGGAGAGTGAACCGTTCTGTTTTCTTGCCTCCCATAGCCCTGACAGACCCTGGGGATGCAGTCAGGAGGCACAACTACTGACTTATAGACTTTGCAAGTCGCAGGCTTTAGAGCTGTGAATGCACACTTGATGTGTGCATCATACCTGCTTGCATACATCAGAAGAGGGTAGAAACTTGTCTCTGCATGCCTGACTGAAAATCTGAGCCTCGCTTTCTTTGTGTCTCAGTTTCCCTTTCTGAAGCAGAGAAATTTCTCTGCTTGGGGGAAGGTGCTTGGAGGCGTCTTGGTGGAGAATGCCAAGGAAATGCTCAGTGTCATTAACACTCAGGTCAGGGACTGCCCAGTTACCCCATCTCCAGGACAGCTTCCCCACCCGCTGCCTATCCTGTTTGCACAGCTCTGCCAATGCCTTTTGGTGTGATAGCAAGGGAGGGGGATCAGCTCCTCCCAGTGGCTTTCTGAAAGCCTGATGGTGCCGGCTGTCTTTGTGCTCACCTGACTGTGCCGCAGGCTTAATTGGATGACACTTGGTCAGGTGCCAGATCTCTCTTTTGTTCTCATCTCTACACTTCTGTCCTTCCTGCGTTGGTCTGGGCTCAATCTTCCTTCTGGACTATCGCTAGACTTGCTGTTTCCCATTTATTCCGCCCATCACCTCAGCTGCTCTTAGCCCTGCAGCAGACTACGGTTACAGTTGATAACCTTGATACCCATGCACAGCATCTACTCCATTACATTTTCCCTGCTCAGGGATCCTTTCAGAGCTTTGCCAGACTCTGGAATCATCACTAATTCTGCCTTCTCAATCCTCACAAACAGGAAGAGGGCTGGGAGTGCCAGGTGTCTGAGTTCTTACCCCACCTCAGTCCCTGGAAGCTCTGCTGATATATCTGCTTCCCAGGAGCCAAACCCCACCTTTGGTTGTCCTCACCAGCTTAATTCATCAATACTAAAACAGCCTCAAAACACCCTGCAGCCCCTGATACATCTGTGCATTCTGCTTAGCCTGGCAAGAAGCTGCTGCTCTACACTGTATGCTGGGGACTATTCTTTAGAGGCGCTCCCAAGCATGGTAGGGGTCTGTTCAGCTGTGGTTTGTACTCAGAACTGTTTTGTAGTACTGGATGAGCAGTCATTTTCCTCCATCTATCCTTTCATGTGTCTCTGTGATATTCTATGGAAGGGTCAAGGCTTTTGTGGGTATGTAAGCTTGAATGATAGCCCTGCCCACATGTCTGCCTCACCTAGCTAGTTGCTTCTGTGAAGCCTTTTAGATGACACAAAGTGGTAGAGAAGGTACTGTCAGGAGCCATCTCTACTAGCAGAGATGACATCAGGAGACCCAACGGGGCTGCTCCCATCTCTGACTGCTGTGAATGTAGCTAGAGGTAGGAGCAGCTCAAGCAGTGATGGAAAAGGTTTTGCAAGCTGAGTACTTTTGCCTCTACTGCCACAGGCACGATACAGGTAGCTCTAGCCTCCACTGATAATGTGTTTCAGGCTGTAACCTGAACTGTTTGTGCCTGCAGCTCAGCCCTGGCCACTCCGGGTCCTCTCAGCTGAATTACTTTCACATGGCCTTCCATCCTGTGAGAAATGGATAAAGTTCCACCAGCTTGTCTAACATACACCTGCACAGCCATCCAGTCCCTTCTAACGTAGATTTAAAGGGATGGGCTGATTGGAAAAGTCTAACCCTCATTGCCTGGGCCTGGTGGGTTGTGTCTTTCTTTGGAAAGAGGCAGTGATAGAAGGAAATCTGAGAATGATCATCAGGCCTGGTATACACACTTGGGTTGGTAGTATTGTGTCAAGGGAGCAGGGTAGTTTTTTGAGTTTTCTTTTAGGGATTGCACCAGTGTTGTTATCAGTTGATGTGGAGCCAGTTATATTGTGGTACTGATATCTATCTTATGCTGCAGTCTCTCTTTCCTCCTCCCAGTACAGGAATTAAGGTATATCAGTCAGCATTCTACAACTGTGTCCTTACCAGCTTCAGCTTTCTAATGTAGGCAAGTCCTGAATATGGTGGAAGCAACGTTCCCGCACAAGCCAAAACCATCCACATAGCACTTCCCAGCAATGTCATGCAAAGTCCAGAAAAATCACCCAGGGAATGTGAATGTTATGCCAAATGATCAGTCCACTCTGAAAGCATGCATAGCAGAGCTCTGAACATTAATAACTGCTCTTAGCACATCATCTGGGCTTTGGACGAGTGGAGGTAGTGCAGATTTGCTGGATAAATCCCATTAAAGCTCGACTGGGTCTGCCCTGGCTTAACAATTAAAGAGATACATGAGGGTCAGACATAGAGGTCTCCAAGAAGCAGCACAAGGCTGCTGTTGGGGCTTGTATGGAAGAGCAAATGTTTCTTGCTCCTAGGATGGGAAATTAATTGAGAAAGGACTGGTTGCCCATGAATTTATGACTTAGATGGCCAAGCTTTACTCCTCTGGAGCAAAGCAATACACTGGATCAGTTTGGCCCCTGATGTAAAAACTGATTAATTATCCTCTCCAGAGTGAGAGGGCACTTCACTTTGAGTTCTGGCTAAGGAGCTGCCTAGTGTTAACTGAGCAAATCTTTGTCCTGTTAGGCAAATGTTTGGTGCCTCAGTGATGGCTCTTGTCTCCCAGCACCGCAAACATGCCAGCCACTCTCTCACTCCAAAGCACATTTTTGGGAAATGATGCACTCTTGAACTGGAAGGAGAGTCTGTGTTCCAGGGTGCAGCATCATGGTTGTATGGCATGGTGCCTGAGCTACCAGTGCCATGTAGATCTCTGGGGGAGAGGAGTAAAGGGTATGTCCTATTAGGAAGCTTTTGTGCTTCTTTACTCACATGCACTGAGCTTGAGGACCTTCGCTCATCCATACCACAGAACATGATTAAAAGTTCTGCGGTTTTTAGACAAGGAGGCAGTGTCCCCAGGCAGCTAGAGCTTCCTTCCCTAATAACATGATTAGGTACTCTCACAGGCATCTTGGGAGCTCCTTTATATCCAGCCCTTTCGGCAGTGCCTGCCGTACTCAGAATTACAGCTGGCCCAAAAGAAATTTTGGAAACATCGGGTTTTGTCAAAACTCCGTCATACAAAGGTTTGTGAGCTGAGACTAGTGAATGGACAGAGATAAATACTGCCTTCTCACTTTAGTTGTGGTGTGTTCCAGCACCTACTTTCTCCTAGTTTTTCTGTTCCCCAGCAAACTGTTCCCTATGACAACCTGCCACCACCCCCCCAGCCTTCTAAGAGTTGCAGGCTTTGGTCTAATGAGACTTGTACCCACTTTCCCAGAAGCCTTTGTACAGAGATGAGCTGTGGCCTCTCACTTGGCCAGAGAAATGCTTGGGGTGGGGGAGGTGAATACTGAAAAACTGCTGAGAAAGCGGTGGTTATCATAACCAGAGAATATTGCCGTGGCTCTGCACAACTGAAACTGAATCTAATGCTTGTTTTTTCTTTCCTCCCTGCCAGCCCTCTGCCTGAGAAACCATCTATGTTTCAGTACCCGCCTGGCTGGCCCCCAATACAAGACCTTCCCCCATCCCTTCAGGCCCCACCTCCTAGAGGCTGGCCAATCCCAGCCAACCTTCAGTGGGGGTGAAGGACACAAGGACCAGAGATGCAGGAAGGGCAGCTGAATGTCCTCTGGAGGAAATGTACAATATTTGCAGCTATTTTATAAATAAAACTGTCTACAATCCGAGTGGTTGGTCTAGGTTGTGGTGGGGTATGTTGGTACCCCAACCATCTTCTTTTCAAACTTTCCATTAGCTCTGCTGACCCACTGGAAACTGCCTTCTTGTTTCTGAACTGACAAGCCAAGCACACTTCCTGTCTGCAAGGGTTACAAAATGCATGCACAGGGTTTTCCTTGGAAAGAGGTGAGGGGAGGTTGGGAGGTCCCTGCTAATGGAGATGAGTAGTAGCCCCAGCCTTGTGGTCTTCACAGCAGAATGCTAAACCTACCTGCCCATGCAAGCTTTTCTCCAGTTGTGATGGTGAAGGGCAAACTCCCCATAAGAGTCAATCCCAGATCAACTCTACTGGTTAAAGTGGTAACCAGAGAGTATATGACCTTTGTATGTGATCATGTTGGGCCTGCATTTCAGACCTCCAGTGCCTGGGTGGGTACAGAGCCATGTGCTGAGGAAAGCAGTTCTGGCTGCAGCCTTCCTCACTGCTTGAAGAGACAGTGATCCTAGGTTAGCTGTGAGGAGAGCTGCAGCCAGTCTGTCAGGTACAGATTGGTGCCCGATAGGAGTAGTCAGGTCCAGGGTTGTCCTTGCCCTTCTCTGCCTCTCTGCAGCAGCCGGGGGGGGGAGCTGCAAGCTCTGAATGCAGCTGCCCAGGTGCTAGGGCACTATTTAAAAGGTTGCCTTGTTCCTTGGCCATATGCTTCCCTGGCCTGAAGCAGCCTCCGCTCCAAGTGTTCCCCTGGTCAGAGTCACCCGGACATGCCATGATGAGTTGTTTTGAATGCACTGAGGGGTGCCCCACCCACTATGCAATGCTGCTGCTGATCACCATGATGCCTTGGGCATGGCTGAGAACATGGCACGGGGCCCTGAGTTTTGATGGCCTCATAGGCAAGCCCATGCTTCCCTACAATGTGCACTGCTGCCTGGAGGGGTATCTCTGCTTATGCTATGAATCCCTGACCCCTGTGCCCAAGGAGGAGATTGCTGGTGCCTTGACAAGTTTCTTTGCATGTGACAGGTCCCTGGCTGCCTAGTTGGGAGCTTGGGGGCCACCCAGTGAAGTCCTGAATTCCCTCCTGCCTTCCTGCATGTTGCAGGGGGAAACGCCAGTGGGGAGGGAAGGAGCTCAGCCAGCCAGGGCAGGAAGGGGCAGGTCCAAGTCTATGTGTGGCACTCCTAGCTCCAGGTATGCAGCCCAGGGGCAGGTGGGTGAGCTGGCGCAGGCATGGTTGGCCGTGGCATCCCCCTTCCATTGTCCCCTTCCCTATTTGGGGCTTAACCGATGGGAATGGGAGGCACTTCCAGCGGTCAGACTTGGTCCCTGCCTGTGGTGAGCTGGGGTATGGAGGCACAGTGCCTGGCCACCCAGGCAGTGACTCAGTCTGGGGAGGAGCTGGAGCTGTTGACTGCTGGAGCCATCCCTGGCATGTCCTCCACTCTTGGAGTGCACTGCTGGAGTTGGCAGGACAGGTGCTAGCAGTGGTGGATGCTAGGCAGCTGCAGGAGATAGCTGAGAGAAGCTCAAGAGAGTCAACCGCAACACCTCCCCCCCCCCCCCGCTCCTACTTGGCCTAGCCCCCCCAGGGAGCCATGTGATCGGAGCTGCCTGAACAGAGCACACAAACAGGCGGACTCTGAGCCCAGTGTGTGAGTTAGTGTGTGAGTTTGCACAGGAAAGTGAGCAGGAGGGACATGAGGCTCTCACTGGTAAGCCTGGAGAAGGGTCTGCAGAGCAGCAGCTCCGACTACTACCTGTGCAATGGTGGTGATGCCCTGCACCCCAAAGATTGCCCCTTGCAGCTGGAGCCCCTCCTCTGGTACCATGGAGGCCTCTACCCAAATGGGGCCCCTGGCTTTCGGCTGTGGGGGCTGTCTGGCATGATTTCAGGCATCTGGGAGCAGGAGCAAGGACACCTCCCCTTGTGAGGTGTGCTCCACATTAGAGTTCCTGGAGCGCCAGACAGGGGAGCTCCGGGCTGCAGTGCAGAGGCTGTGTGCCGTCAGGGATAGCAAGGAGGAGATTGAGGCCTACTGCCAGGCTCTTTGCCTGAAGAGTGAGGAGGGAAGAGCAAGGAAGACCAGCGGGGTGAGGGCATGCAAAAGGAGCCCCTGTGAAGTCCAGCCGGAGGTTGCTTGGACAAAGGTTGTCTCCGGCCCCAAGGCATCCTGCACCAGGGTCACCTCCCCGCTGGAGCTTTACAACAGATACAAACCCTTCACAATGTCCGCAAAGTCACCGGCTCCAGCACTTGAGGAAAGAAGGCGACCACCAACCGCACCTAAGAAGAGACGTAGAGCGGTCATTGTGGGAGACTTCCTCGTGGTAGGGACAGAGGGACTCCTCTGCTGCCCTGACCTTTTAGCCCATGAGGTTTTCTGCCTCCTGGGGATTCGGGAGGTAGCTGAGAGGATCCTTAAACTTGTCCGACCCTGCAAACACTACCCCATGTTCCTCATCAATGTGGGCACAAACAACACGTCTCGGAGCAATCCCAGCTGGGTCATGAATGACTACAGGGCTCTGGGGGCACAGGTGCTTTTCTCCTCGATCCTCCTGGTTACGGGTCATGGGCGTGGGAGGGAGATGTATTGATGAAGTAAAAAGGAGACAGAGGTGTTGGATGCACCATGAAGGCTTCGGCTTTTTCAATACAGTCCTCACCTCAGAGACAGAGGCAGTGGTCTGTTGGGAAGAGACGGCTAGCACCTCATTCCAACGGGAAAGAAACTTTTTTGACCGGATTGGCTGACCTACTTGATAGAGCTTTAAACTAAGCTCTCCAGGGGACAGGCAGGCAACCATTGGAGCAAGCCCAGGAAGTAAACACATAACCAGCAGGTCAGAATATACAACTGAACTTACTTCGACCCCAGCCCAAGGGCAGGACTATCCTAAATGCACAAAGAAGCCTAGGGCTTCTGGTGGCAGGCTTAGCAGCCTGTACACAAATGCCAGGAGCATGGGGAACAAACAGGAGGAACTGACCCTTCTGCAAAGCAATAACAAATAGGATCTCATAAGGACAACAGAGACCTGGTGGGACTCCACCTATGACTGGATGACAGGTATAGATGGTTATACCTCGTACAGGAAGGACCGTGTTGGGAGGAAGGGTGGGGATGTAGCTCTCTATGTCAAGAAGTAGTACACTTCCCTATGAGCTGACATTGGCGCCCAAGGAGGGTGACTCGAAACCCTGTCTTAGAATAGGAGAAGAATGTAGTGAAGGGAATATTACTGTGGGAGTCTGAATATTACTGTGGTTAACAGACCTCCTAACCAGGAGGAAGAGCTCAGCCACAAATTTTCTAGGGAACTAACAGAGGTGTATGGTTGTCACTGATGATTTCAACCACCCTGACATCTCATGGGAAGAGCGCTCAGCTAAATCTGATCGGTTGCATAGCTTCCTCACCTGCATTGACAAGCTCTGACTCAAGAAGTCCACGGGCTCACAAGGGGTGCGCGTTGCTAGATCTGGTTCTGGCCAAAGGGAATGATGTAGTGAGTGACCTAAGGATTGAAGGGGGCTTGGTGACAGTGATTACAAGTTGATCACTTTCTGTATCCATTGCAAAGCCAGCAAATCAGTCAGCAGTGCTGATATCCTTGACTTTAGGAAAGCTGGCTTTCATAAGCTTAGGAGGTTGGTTGTCAAGGCCTCGACAGATCATGATCTGACAGGGAAGGGAGTCCAGGATGAGTGGTTGCTCCTTAAAGATGTGATCCTTAAACCACAAGGGAAGTTCATTCCAATCGATAGGAAAGGTAGGAAAAGGGATGGGAGACCCCCTTGGCTCATTAGGGAACTCATGGACCTCCTGAATCTTAAAAGAGAAGCCTATAAAGGTTGGAAGATGGGAAATACCTCTAAGGAGAACTATGCATCACTGCCCCACACCCGTAGGGAGCAGACCAGAAAAGTGAAGGCCAAAACCAAGCTCAAACTGGCTACAGGAATCAAGGACAATAAAAAGTCTTTCTTTGGAAATGTGGGGACTCGAAGGAGAAATAAGGGCAACGTTGGACTCCTGCTGAACCAAATGAATCAGCTGACATCTGACACCCAGGAAAAAGCTAATCTCCTTAATGATTTTGCGTTGGTTTTTCACCAGCCCAATGGAATCGCCCTGCCTGACAGGGCCCAGAATTACGAGGGTACAGGTGACCACATGCCCTCATTTGGCAAAGACCTTGTGAAGGAATACCTTGAGAGGCTGGATACCCATAAGTCATCAGGCCCTGATGAAATGCACCCAAGAGTGCTAAAAGAGTTGGCTGACATCATAGTACAACCAAAGGCAAGGATATTTGAGAACTCATGGTACTTGGGAGTGGTTCCTGAAGATTGGAAGAGGGCCAATGTGATGCCTATCTTCAAGAAAGGCAGGAAGGAAGATCCAGGGCACTACAGGTCAATCAGTTTGACCTCGGTCCCTGGAAAGATCATGGACAAAAATTATTAAAGAGTCCATCAACAATAGGCTAAAAGAAGGCATCATCTTGAGAGACAGCCAACAGGGCTTCACTATGAGTATGTTGTGCCTGACCAACCTTATCTCCTTCTATGACCCGGTGACATGTCACCTGGACAGGGGAGGACAGGCTGATTTCATTTACTTGGATTTCAAAAAAGCCTTTGATTTGGTCTCCCACGATGTTCTCATGACAAAATTTGGAAACTGTGGCCTCAACAACCTAATGGTCTGATGGCTGAGGAACTGGCTTTGTATTTGAACCCAGAGAGTGATAGTCAATGGAACTGAGTCAATATGGTGCATGGTGACCAGTGGCGTTCCTCAGGGTTCAGTACCTGGACACGTACTCTTAAACATATTCATAAATGACCTGGATTCAGGTGTCAGAAGCAGACTGCCTAAATTTGCAGGTTACACCAAATTATGGGGAAGCTCACTCATTCTGGACTGTAGGCTGGGGATTCAGGCCAATTAAGACAGGCTTGCAAAGTGGGCAGATGAAAACCTGATGACTTTCAACATAAAGAAATGCAAGGTGCTCCACAGGAGAAAGAATCCACATCATACCTATAGCCTCGGCAGTGCTACATTCACTAGCTCTATGATCAAAAGAGACTTGGGGGTCATAGATTCATAGATTGTAAGGGTCCTCAGAAGATCATTGGGTCCAGCTGCCCTACACTAGGCAGGAAAGACAACTAGGGGTCAAGTGACCCCAGCAAGGTGACTGTCCAGTCTCTTCTTGACATTTTCTAGGATAGGTGATTGCACCATCTCTGGAGGGAGTGTATTCCACAGTCTGGACATGCCAACTGTGAAGAGGTTTTTTCCTAATGTTGAGCCTGAAATGGTCTTCCGGGAGTCTGTGCACATTACTCCTGGTTTTCCCCAAAGGTGCTCTGGTGAACAGTTGTTTGCTGAGCCCTTGATATACTCCTCTGATGTAGTGGTAAGCTTCTACCAAGTCCCCTTTCAGCTTTCTCTTTTTTAGGCTGAGAGAAAGCCCTCATCCTTTCCTCGTATGGCTTGCCATGCAAATCTCTGATCATAGGGGTTGCTCTTCTTTGTACTCTCTCAAGCTTTTCCATGTCCTTGTTAAAGTGTGGTGCCCAGAACTGGACACAGCACTCCAGCTGTGCTCTCACCAATGCTAAGTAAAGCAGAAGAATCACTTTCTTGGTTTTGCTGGAGATGGATCGATTGATGCATGCCAGAATATTATTTGCCCTGTTGGCTACAGTGTCACACTGATGGCACGTATTCATACTATGGTCTATTATTACCCTTGGGTTGCTTTTATTCATGGTGCTGGTCAGTTTGGCTCCTCCAAGCCTGTAGGTGTGTAGGGGATTGTTTGTCCCCAGGTAGAGCACTTTACACTGTTCAATACTGAACTTCATTTGGTTCCCATTCACCCAACTTGCCAACCTGTCTAGGTCCATCTGTATCTGCAGCCTATTTCAAGTGTGATCATGCTTCCCCATAACTTGGTGTCGTCCACAAACTTGGCCAGTGAGCTCTTCACCCCTACATAGAAATCATTGATAAAGATGTTGAAAAGCACTGGACCAAGCACTGTCCCTTGAGGGACATCACTGGCCACTTCTCCCCAGGATGACACAGATCCATTCATCAGAACTCTTTGGGTCCTACCCCTTAGCCAGCTTCCTACCCGCACAGTTGCGGGTTAACTGTTGCACAGTTAAGCCCACAAGCCTCCAATTTTCTCATGAGAACATTGTGGGATACCAGAACAAAGGCCTCTTGGAAGTCAAGGTTTACAATGTCAACCTCCCCTCTCTTATCCAGGTGGCATGTTACCTAATTGTAAAAAGAGATGAGGTTGGTAAGACAAGATCTGCCTGTGATAAAGCCATGCTGGCTGTTCAGAATCCTACCTGCTGCAAGCCTATCACACATAGACTCCTTGATGAATTTTCCCCAAGATTTTCCCTGGGATAAATGTTAGTCTGATTGGCCTATAGTTACCTGGGTCCTCTCTCCTCCTCTTCTTAAAGATGAGCGCAACCTTGGCCCCCTTCCAGTCCCCAGGGACCTCTCTGGAGTGTCACAAGTTTTGGAAGAGTTTCACCAGGGGTTCCACGATGACTTTAGCCAGCTTCTTCAGTACTCTCGGATGAAGTTTATCCAGTCCTTCTAATTTATATATATCTAATTTTTTTAATTGATCACGCACCAGTTCTACGACAGTAGTAGGAAGGCTATTGTTCCTACCATGCCCATTCTGTACCCTACCTGGCATGATTCTCCCCTTGGCACAGTGAATACCAAAGCAAATGATTGTCCACAAGATGACTATGAGCCACCAATGCAATGCCAGAGCCAGCAAAGCAAATAAAACCCTGGCTTGCATCTCCTGATGCATTTGAAGCAAGACTCAGCATGTCAGCCACCCTCTTTATTTCGCTTTGGTGAGTACTGGAGCCACAGCTGGAGTACTGTATCCAGTTCTGGGCTCCACACTTTAGGAAGTACTTGGAGAGGCTTGAAAGAGTCCAGGGGAGAGCCACACGCATGATCAGAGGTCAAGAGAACAAGCCTTATGAAGAAAGGCTGAGAGGCATGAGATTCTTCAGCTTGGAAAAGCATAGGCTCAGGGGGGACTTGATGACAGCCTATAAGTATATCAGGGGTGTGCATCAGGATCTGGGAGAACATCTGTTCACCAGGGCACCCAAGGGGAAGACAAGGTCCAACCATCACAAACTGCTGGAAGACCATTTTACACTGGACATAAGGAAAATCTTTACTGTCCGAGTCTCCAGAGTCTTGAATAGACTTTCCCCAGAAGTGGTGCAAGCACCTACTCTGGGTATGTTCAAGAAGTGTTTGGATGATTATTTTGCTGACGTCATCTGACCCCAGCTTACTTCCTGCCCTTTGGGCAGGGGGCTGGACCCAATTATCTCATGAGGTTGCTTCCAGCCCTAACATCTATGAAATCTATGATGCCAATGGTGGGGAGCACGCCAGGACCTGGGGTTGGTGCCCTATGGGACCCTCTTCCACTGAGTCCTCCTCGTTGCTGGGCTGTGGTGCAGGCTCTGGCAGCCTGCCCATGCTTGAAAATACATGGCAGGCCTTGCCAGGGTGCCTCAGGCTCAGGATGCGGTCTAGCTGCCGCATGAAGTGCATGGACCTGTGGGCATCCCTGGACCAATGGTTGTGATCGCTGATGTGGATCCACTGTACTCACAGGGCCTTGACCTTGATGCAGCACTGCTGGCTGGAGCACTGATGACTGCGCTTCTGCAAGTTCTCCACTATGGCCACTTATATGTGTGCATTGGCCTGGCTGAACTGCTGCTGGGCCTCTGCATCTCCCCAGGTTGCAGTAAGGTCTGTGGTCTCTTGCATGGTCCAGTTTGGTCCCCAGGCCACTGTTTCCATCACCAGGGAAGCTGACACAGCAACTGCTGCCAGGGGCCTTGGATGAGGGGCAGTCAGGTCGGGGTTCCAGGTCCCAGTGTCAACTGGTACGTGCGCTGGCATGGAGTATGATGCCTGGGAAGCACATTGGGTCCTGGAGGGCAGAGCCAAAGTTTGTGGGGCTGCAGGGCCCAACACATTCCTGAAGTGATGGGGTACAGAGCCCATAGAGCAGGCAGCTGCTGGCATGGATCCTGGGAGGCAGAGCCAGGGTCTTCAGGGCTACAGCACCTGATATGTGTCTGCACTGGTGAGGCACAGTGCCCAGGGGGCAGGCAGAAGCTGGCATGGGCCCTGGAGGTCAGGTCAGGGGTCTGGAGCCAGCTTGGGACAACCAATGAGCTGTCACTGCCATGTGGCTGCAAAAACTGCCAGCCAAGCAGGAGGCTGACCTGCTTCTGGTGTGGCTGACCAGGGGCAGTTTGTGCCTGATGTCAGTGTCTATATGTGCACTACTGTGCATTAGTTAATGTGCCATTTTTCTAGTACCTGTATTAGTATACAGCACATTGTATAGTACAGCACATTGGACTACTGCCCAGTCATTGCCATGCACATGTAGATGGTGATGCTTTACTGTGCATTAGCTTAGTCGAATATGCAGTAAAGCATCTTGGGTAGATGTACCCAATATCTGCAAGGGGAGGAGGAGATTTGAACTTATTTGACTCTGAGGGAGGGAAAGGGGGGGCAGATTGGGTGGAAAACTTGGTTTGGTTAGGCCTTTTTCTCCCTTGCAAAATCCTTTATTTTACAGGGTGGGGGTAGGATAGTGCTTTTAATAAATACAAAATGTTAATTGTGACAACAATTAAGCAGCTGCTATGCTGAGAGCACTGCTTTTTTGCTCAGTATTGTCCCATTGTTTCCCTGTACCTCTTGACCTGTACGTGGGCTGGAAGCCCAAGGGCAGGAGTGTAACTAAGGGGGTGGCTGGTTGTGCGTGACTGGGGCACTGGCCCTAGCCACTGACTTGTGTGGGGTGCAAAAATAGTTGCTGCTGTTGTTGCTCCCTGTGCATCACTGTCATTGAAGGCACAGGACTTCCCAATTACAATCTTGCTTTGGGGCAGGGACTTTTTTTTGTTCAATGGCTGTACAGCATCTTGCACAGTGGGATCTAGTCCACCACCAGAATAACAACAGTGTGACTGTGACTGTTTCAATCTGACTGCTTAAATGTCTGGCTTTTAACTTCAGTGACAAATGTTTTGGAAGAAGGAAGCCTTGTTAAAGTCAACACTCACACTTTTTCAATAAAGCTGTCACAGCTGATAAACTGCCCAGAGCCCTCCAGCACACTCAGCATTGCTATGTCCAGGATTTCTAAAATAGAAAGCATAGAGGATATGCCCATCTTTCTGGGCTTCCCCTTCATGGAGAAACAAAAGAGGCAATTAAAGGTTTTGCAAACCTCTGTTATGGTGCTGGGACTTAGCTGCATATGCTCTGCACCCTTGGCCTGACCATGGGTAGAGGAGGACTAATGCAAACGGGTTTAGAAGTCCCTTGTACAGACCCCCAGGACTTCCAGATGACTGCAGAAGCAAGCTCTGACTGACAGCCACTGAGGAGTGGCAAAGGGGTGACATTATCACTTCAACCCCCAGTGCACATGTACACACACATGCAGGCTGATGGAGACATCCTGGGCACATACCCGGGGCCTGGTTTCAGTCTCCCTCTCCTCTGCCAACTGGGTTCTTTGAGTGTGGGAGATTCAGGACTTTTTGTTTCTGCAAAGGTTTTGTGTGACACTGGGATGAGTAGGGGCCCTGGACCAGACATGCAGGGATGAGCAAACAGCTGCCTGCAACTAACTATCCAGCCCCCAGCAGGATATGGCTGATCCAGCTGGTTTCACTGCAGTGCTAGGAGATAAAAGGAGCAGTAGAGATTGCTTTGTCCTGGTGGCCTGCTTATGTGTGTGCAAAGGAACGGGGGCCTCCCAGATTTCCTGCTGCTACTCTCTCCCAAGCCTGAGATCTAGCAGCCTAAATGCACTTGGCATGTACTCTCTCCCAGGAGCTCCAGGAGAGGGATGCTCTAGAAGGAGGTGAGATTTCTTCTAGGGCTGAGCGCACTGTGGTTACAGTACCTTCAGCATCTTCTTAGCCAGAGGAAGCAATAGCTAGCTTTCACCAATCCTGTTGCATGGCCACAAGGATGGAAATAGCATGAGTTGATGAATCAAACCTGGAATGACACCAGGGCTACTCCCGGGACATGCAGATCAGACCTTCAGTGTTTGCATGCTCATGGAAGGAATCAGGTTCATGTCTAGCCCAAGCACTGAGCTGGTTGGCGGTCCAAGAGATCCCAGTCTGCTGCAGTCTTTCTGCTTGGCAGAAGCCTGGAACAGCCTCCTGGGTCTCTGGGAAATGCACAGCTCTGGCTTTGCCGAGGGCAGCAGAAGTGTGTTCCAGGCTTGGCTGTATGAGAAGGACACAGGCCCAGAAGACACAGGCCAAATTCAATCATGATGGGCAGTGCACTCAGCTTCAGTTGGCAGAAAAGAGCAGCTCATGCTATGCTGTCTAGGATGGCTGGGCTCTGCCAACAGATTATCATCAGGAGCCATTCACTTGAGGAAACCCAGCCTGTCCAGGACACCCTGGTCCTGACTAGGTCTCTAGGAACAGGAGGCTGCCATAACAGACCAAAGCAGCAAACCATCTGCTCCAACCTCCTGCCTGGGCCTGGGTCAGCATGATGGGAAGGCACAAGTGGGCAGTAATGGTCTCATCTGCCATCAGGAGAAATGAGAGGCTTTGGAACAGGGGAAATTACACCTCCTTGTTTCAGGTCTTCCCCTCTGCAGGGTCATTGTGGCTGTGTCCAATTCCCAGCTCTCTGGTCTCTGCTGAAATCCTGAACTCTGGTATTTTGTGACACTGAGTCTTGCAAGTTAAGCAAAATGATCTCAGCCCTCCCACTTCCTCTGTGCTTCAAGGCAGTAGGTGCCACTTGTCCTGCCAGGGGGCTATGCTCCAACTGCCACTCCTCCATGGCATGTGATGTCTTTGGCTGGACCTTTTCTTTCTCTGTAGGTACAGAATCTGGTACAGGGCTCAGCCCTTTCCATGGAGACTTTCTATCAGGATGAGTGCTGGCCTTTTCCACTTTCCCTTTGCTCTGTATTTTCTTGGATCAACCACATACTCTTGGGAAAGCTGCTGTCATTCAGGACTGACCTTGCCTCTTGCACAACCATTTGTGAGTTAAAGTCAAAGGTTTGACCTATACCTTTTAGTGCTTCTGAGCCATATAAAGTTCTGGCATGGAGACCATGGTCAACAAATCAGCTTCCCTGAAGCCATTGGCTTCTCTAGTATAATGGGAACACTCAGTGCAGAAGATGGGACTTTCTCAGGGGCTGGCCCAAAGCTAAGGTACAGCTCCCTTCAGGAAAGACTGTTAGTCCCAACTCCTCCCCTCCACCCCACTCCAGGGATTTCATAGATTTCATAGACAGTAAGGGCTAGAAGGGACCTTGGAAGATCATCGAATCCAGCCCTCTGCCCCAGGGACAGGAAGTCAGCAGGGATCATAGGATCCCAGCAAGATAAACATCCAGATGTCTTTTGAAGGCATTTAGAGTAGGTGCTTGAACCAACTCCAGCGGCAGTCTATTCCAAATCTTGGGGGCTTGGACAGTAAAGAAGTTCTTCCTTACGTCCAGCCTGAATTGGTCATGGCCGAGTTTGTGACCATTAGATCTTGTCATCCCTTGGGGCGCTCTGGTGAATAGATGTTCCCCCAGATCCTGGTGAGCACCCCAATGAACTTATAGGTGGCCGCCAGATCACTCCTGAGCCTGCACTTGCAGGCTGAAGAGTCTTATAGCCCTCAGCCTCTGTTCATGAGGTCTGCTTTCCTGACCTCTGATCACGTGCATGGCTTTTCTCTGCACTCTCTCAAGCTTCTACACATCCTTCTTGAATTGTGGAGCTCAAAACAGGATGCAGTACTCCAGCTGCAGCCTCACCAAGGCCAAGTACAATGGGAGAATGACGTCCTGGGATTCACTTGAGAAGCATCTATAGATGCAAGCCAGCATTTTGGTTACTTTACTAGCTGCAGTATCACATTGCAAGCTCATGTTCATCTTGTGGTCAATCTTGACTTCCAAGTCCCTTTCGTCTGTAGTGCTAGCCAGCATAGCACCGCCAAGCCTATAAGGATGCTGCAGGTTTTTCTTCCCAAGGTGGAGAACCTTGCATTTTTCAGTGTTAAACACCATCAGGTTCTCGTCCGCCCATTTTCTGAGCCTGTCATGGTCAGCCTGGATCACTCTCCTGTCTTCAGGTGTGGACGCTTTACCCCAGAGTTTGGTGTCATCGGCAAACTTGGCCAGTCTGCTTCTGATACCAATGTCCACATCATTAACGAAATTGTTAAGTAGTATAGGCCCAAGAACAGAGCCCTGGGGAACTCTGCTGGTCACAGGGCACCACGACGATTGACTTCTGTCAACCACCACCCTCTGGGTCCTACCACGGAGCCAGTTCCCCAGCCAGCAAATCATGGTGTGGCCAAGGCTGCAGGTGGCCAGTTTTACTAAGAGGTGATCATGGGATACCAGACAGAAGGTTTTTTTAAAGTCAAGATATACGACATCAATCTTTTCTCCTTTGTCCAGGTGATAGGTCACCTGATCGTAGAAAGAAATAAGATAGGTCATGCAAGACCTACCCACAACAGACTGGTGCTGGCTATCCCTCAGGATGTTGCCATTGGCCAGTCTGTCAAGAATGGCCTATTTGATAATCTTTTCTAAGACCTTCCTTGGGATAGAGGTCAGGCTGATGGGCCTGTAGTTTGCTGGATCCACTTTCCTCCCTTTCTTGAAGATAGGCACCACATTGGCCTTCTTCCAATCTTCAAGCACTTCACTAGAGCGCCAGGAGCTCTCGAAGATCCATGCCAGGGGCTGAGTTATGATGCTTGCCAGGTCCTTGAGTACCCTGGGATGTAGACTGTCCACGCTGGCTGACTTGAAGGTGTCCCATTGCTCAAGGTGTTTCTTCATAAGGTCAGCATTGATGGAGGGTAAGGAATCTCCCTCACCTGGGCCTCTCTGTCCTGTAGTAGGCAGGGGTGTCCTATGGGACTAATGAAAGACTGACGCAAAGAACCCATTTAGCAAGTTGGCTTTTTCCTGGGCATTGGTTGTCAGTTGTTCCATCTGGTTTAGCAGGGGTTCAATGTTGCCCTTGCTTTTCCTCTGGCTCCCCACATATCTAAAAAAGGACTTTTTATTGTCCTTGATATTTGTAGCTAGCTGGAGTTCTGTTGTAGCCTTGGTTTTCCTGGTTTGCTCCCTTCAGGTCCGGACCAATGCAGAGTATTCCTCCTTGGAGGTGGATCCAGTCCTCCATCCTTTGTAGGTGTAACCCAGGCAGTACTCCAAGAGGTACCCCCTCTCCAGTTGAAGGGATCAAAGCAGGTGCACAAGTGCTGTGGGAGATGTAGGGACTCTCCTCCCCCTATAGGGCAGAGACAGACCACCAGTGGGGATTTAACCATATACCTTTTAATGAGGGAACAATACTGGGAACATAACCAGTATAAACCAGGGGGTATAGGGGACACTACATTGCCCCAAAGGGGTAGGATTCAACAAAGGTTAGACACTTACAATCATAGACATATTCATCCAGTTGACAAAAGACAGGGTTAACCAAAATGTAAACCACAAATAGCAGAACAAACAATCCTGGTTGGTATTACTGGAAATACAAAAGGCACAAAATACAAAATGTCAAATTACAAGGAATATAAGGCGTAGGTACCTGGAGGGGAAGAAAGGAGGAAAACACAATGGCCCCTTTCCACTGCAAGAGGAATTTCTCCTTGTTAGCTTGCTCACCCCAAGTCACCAAAGCTGGGTGAACTTGGATCTCCCACATGGTAGACAGACATGTTGCCACACAGCCACCAATGCTAGTACTACCTTAAGCTGTGAGGGGTCTTGACCTTCCTGGAGCCCTGGCCTCACATCAGCCTGCCTGGCCTCTGATTGGAGGACCTGGAAGCAGAGCTGGGGACCTCTCAGGTCGTTGCTCAGCCTCTCCTGCTGGCCACAGCCGCTCGTAGGGGATCCTGGAGCCCAGCGGGAGCCTCTCCTGCTGGCCGCATGCCACGCTGCTGAGGACCCCAGTGCTCCTTGCAGGTCCCACTCCTTCAGGCTCTACTGGGGCAATTGGTCCTGCCCTGCTGGCTCAGCTCTTGCCAGCTCCTTGAAGCTCCTTCCTTGTGGTCCCTCGCTGATCTCTTCCCCGAGTCAGCCATGCCGCCCCTTTTGCCCCATCCAGGTGACCCAAGGGGCCAATCAGGGCACATGGAGGGTGAGTCTCTGGGGCCCGATTGGTGGGAAAAGGGAATCCCAAGTCCTCCAATCATCTTTTATCCCTTCAGAAACCCTGGGCCAAATCATTACCAGATTGGAAAGGGAGGGAAAGGGAACCCCAAGTCCTCCAATCATCTTTTGCCCTTTCAAAACCCCTGGGCTACGTCACTGCCAGGCAGCCTGTCACATTGGTCTGTCTTTTTAGACACAGGAGGTCCACTAGTTCCTTGGAAAGCCAAGGGGGATGCTGTGCCCTTTTGCTGCCTTTCCTCCGAGATGGGATAGACTTTGTTTACGCTTCCAGGATCGTTCCCTTGAGGAGCAACCATTCATCCTGGATTCCCCTCCCCTTTGGGTTGTGGCCTTTTAGGGCCTCCCTGACGAGCCTCCTGAGCTTGTCAAAGTCAGCTTTCCTGAAGTCAAGGACTTCTATATTGCTGACTGACTTGCCAGCTTTATGGCGGATGGTGAAGGCGATCAACACATGGTCACTGTCACCCAGCTTCCCTTCGATCATTAGGTCGCTGATTAGGTTGTCCCCTGTTGCCAGAACCAGGTTGAGCAGTGCTTTACCTCTCGTCGGCCCATCGACTTCTTGTGTCAGATAGAGCTCATCCACGCATGAGAGAAAGCTTTGCGACCGCAGGGGCAAGGTCACTTCCCCATTGACCACCTTTACCATAGCCCTGAGCAATGTGCTCACATTTATAGAACCCAACCAACACAAATGCTCTGTTGCTTACACTAGTCACCCTGAGAGCAGGGTAACTGAGTGCACAAACCACTTAAGCCAGGCATCAGTCCTGCTGCAGGCCTGAAAGGAGCTTGACCACAGCAAACATGGGGGTGCAGGGCTCAGGGGGACACAGGACTAAGAACCTAGAGAGGACTGTGGAGCCGCATGATGAATTTTCTGAGCTTGTGGCCCTGCCATAAATCCCCTTCCATTCTACAGGGGAATCTGTAGAGAGGCTATGGGATACAGGTATACCCTATTGTTCCAGTCACTTACCCACTAACACAGTCTGTGTGCCTGGCACGTCTCAGGGCTTCCCTAAGTCCTGGTCTGGATCAAGCAGTCACAGAAATTGATGATCTGTATCTGTAATGGCCTCACCCACTTATATCCTCTAGAATAAGAGAACATCTCTCCAGGGATTTGTGCTACATGAACACATATAACTTGACTTTGAACTTTGTCAAACTGCATCTGCTTGTGTGTCTGAGCCTATCTCAGTGGATGAGAGACAAGATCCTGCTGACAACTGCTGCAGGGAGTGGACAGAAAACAGAAAGAGAGGGAACAAGAAAGAGACAGAGAAGAGGAAATCTGAGCTTCAGGGAACTCACTGGGCCAGATCCTACTCTGTCTATGAACCATTTGCATGCAGTCTGATTCTACTTGCTTGAGTCACTAAAACCTGATAATACAAGAATGGGTGCCCCCCACCTTTTTGTGACTTTAGTTTTAAAGTTAAAGTAGATGCATGGATGGATCTTCAGGGACCGAACCAGGATGGAATAGGATCATACTCAAGTACCTCAGTCCATTTACTCAAAAGGTAGGGTCGGATGTGGCCCTTAATGTCTGTTGCCTAAATTTTCTATTGCCTCTGTCCCAAAAGGAAGAGGCAAATGGACCAGTGGCCAGGGCAATAGGCAACTTGGGAAGAAGACCTGGCTTTAACTACTGATCTACCACAGACTCCCTGGACAAGTCACTCAGCCTCTCAAGGGGAGCCTTGTAAATACCTCAGGCCTGATCTCAGGATAGCAAGCCAGGGGTAAATGGAATAGTCCGTGAAGCACATCATTATTCATTAGGTTTACTTACACCCAGACATGCTGCCCTCTAGTAGCTCATGCAGCAACCTCTTGCTACAGCAAGCTGAGCACAAGCCCACTTACCTCCAGCTGCAGAAGCCAATGTCATCAGTGGTGCAGCAGCTGTGTTTTAGCCTGGAGCACCTGGGTGTAACTAAAGCTTGTGTACAAATGCATTTGTCTTCATGGATACACTGTAGCCCTGGAAAGGTGGACCACTGTCTTTACTCCAGTCTGCCAGGGCATCTGAGACCTGCTGCTGAACTCGATAAGCCTGGCTGCGTCACAAGCATGGATTGATGGTGACAGGAGCCGGCGCCACTCCTTAGATCTCCTGAGCCTGACGGGACTTTGCTTCTCCCTTGCAGGGAGGACGGATGGGCAAGCGGCTGCAAGCAGCAGATAAACTGCTTGCTGGAGAGAAAATTGCTTCCTTGTCCCCTCTCCCTAGTTCTTGCTTGGAGCGTTCTTGCACAGAAATAGCAGCATTGACAACCTGCTGCTAGGCTTTGACAGGCATGGAGGCCATGTCTAGTCCTTGTTAACATGCCTGCCAGAGAGCTGGCAGGTCAGCCCATATCATTCATAGGTTTTAAAGCCAAAAGAGCCAATTAGATTATCTAGTCTGGTCTTCTGCATGTAACAGGCCATTACTTTCCATCCTATTACCCTCGTATTGAGACCATTTAATTTACCATCACTCTTCCCTTCCATGATCTCCCCACAATTTAAAACAAAGCTGAATTTTGGCCTTACCTGTTCCACCTGCCCTGCAAATCTGCTGTGAGCCATGACTGGAAAGAGAGGGGCTGGCTGTCATGAAGGCTAAGCCTCCTACTGTACTTTCTACCAAGAGGCCAGAGCTGGCAGTGCTGAAATAAAACCCTTCTCTTTGCTTAGGAGCAAGCAAAGGCCTGTAGGATGATTCATGTCAGGCTATGAAAGGGTTGTTTAAGAGACACTAAATAGTTTACAAATAAATGCAACTATTTATGACTGGGAATCAATATGGAAATAATTCCCAGACAAATGTGCATTACATTTGACAGCTGAAATCAGTAATGGAAGGATCGGTAACTTGCCCTGTGACATCTGTGTAAAGAACTAGGGTCTGGGGAAGCATATTAGAAACCTGGAAAAGCCAGGCTCAGGTATGGCACCCAGACAACCGTAACTCTGCCTGTCAGGGATACTCGGGCTTCCCATGCTGTACTCCTTTCAGTTTCTGTTTTCAGGCTTTTTCTTAAGAGCTGGTCTGAATCCTTTCATATGGGCCAGTCAAGAAGGATGTGCAGGGGGAAAGGATTTAGAGGCAGGGGTGCAGTCAGTGTTGCTCTGGATAATGAGTCTCAGACTTAGGAAAGACTCTTGGCCTTTAATGTTATAACACAGTTGGTTTAGCTTTAGCAGTTGTTGTCCTCAGACTCCAGGGCTTGCTACCTTAGAGGAGTTAGGCCAGAAGTCAGTTTCTGATACAAGGCCAATCTTTTACCTTGGTTTCTCCTTTTTGAGCCCCCTGATTGTTTCACATAGCTGATGCACAAGAATCTAATACTCCTTAGACTCTGAGGCTTAGAGGATAGTTTATTGGTCTAGAGACCCCCAGGAAACAAAATAATCCCCCTCCCCATTCCCTTCCCCCACCTCAGCCTCCTTGGCTAGCATAGCACCTTTGCGGCAGGATCCTTCCTCCTGTCCCAGCTGAGGCAGGCTCCTATGCCCTGCACGTAACATCATCCTCAATCCCGCTGCCTGGGGACTGAAGAGAGCATCTCTTTGAACTCCCAGCCCCAGGCTGCTCTTATGTTCCCCTGCAGGAATGGTTCTGAGCCACAAGATCACATGAAGCTGATGCTTCTTTAAGGGCCAGCCTGCCCTGTGACAGGTAAGTTGACCAATACCGAGGCCTGGGGCCTGCCTGTAATAGTCCTGATGTTACAAAGCAATCAATACAGGCACCCCACTCCCTTGAGTCAAATTGCCTTGAGCCAGAGTAACCACCATGTGGTTACTTACCTGTCCTCACCAGTGCAACGAGGACAGCGATCACCAACACAAGGGTCTTCCCATTACTATTCCACAAGCCACCAGTCACGGCTCAAATGGCCTGTCTGGTCCACAATCTGGATACCACTGATGAGAGGTTATGTTTGCCACTCACAAAAGGAACTCCCCAGACACCCTAGAGCTGTGTAGCATGGTATTTTCCCAAGTTTTAACTTCTTTGACAGCTTTTGCCTTCATCCAGCTGTTATCATTAGCACATCTCAGGAGTCTGTCCTGTGAGTTCGCTGCCAGCTGGCTGGAAGCCATCATGCAGGCACCGGTGGCTGTCTGGGGAGCTGAGGAAATCCAGGAGCCAGCTGAGTTCAGTCATTTAGAAAAACCATGATGTTTGACTGGCTCCACACAAGGTTGGCTGGGATGGGTATCATTCACCTCAGCCAGTACTACCAAGAAAAGACTGAAGAGCTCACAGTCCAGTGAAACCAGACCTGAGACAATACTAGCCCACCTGCCTCAGGATGGAAAATGTGTTCATCCCAGGGATGGAAGGTTTAGATCACTTCTGAATCTGGGCGATGCCAACACTTCTGGTTAAGGTTGATGTTACTGTCACCCACTACACCAGGATGTCAACCTCATCTTACTCCCTGGGCCAGATCTGGACTGTGGGGCTGCTTGCAGGCTAGATCCAACCTGGGGCATGTGTTGATGGTAGCTCTGGCTCTGCCCTGGGGTATGCAGCAGTGACAGCAGCTCCACCTCTACCTTGGGGAACATGGCACAGCTCTGGCTCCCGCTGTGTGTCCTGTGCTGGACCTGAATCTGCCACTGCTTCTGTGTGCCTCATGCCATGTCAGAAGGTCTAGCTCTGGCGTGGGGCATGTGGCAGCAACAGTGGTGTTGGCTCCACCATGGGGTGGTGACAGAGGCTGGGGACTGAGGAGTTGGAGTGGCAACAATGGCAATAAGCAAAGCAACTGGAGGGTGACTTGGAGCTGTATCAGCCCCTGCTTGCCCTTCTGCCACCAATTACCATGTCCACTTGGGCTGTAGGGCCCTGGATTCTGTGACAGACATGGGAGGCAAGGGGAGGGAAAAAGGCCGTGGGGGTGTGCAGATTGAGGCCCTAGTGCAGAGGGAGGGAGTGGGGCATGGGCAGGGGTACATGGGACCCTGGCCGGGTCAGGTGGCTGGACAACCGGAGCCCGGGTGGTTCACTCCACACCCCACTCCCCACTCCCCACTGCCACTGCCCCAAGAGGTGCACGAAGCCACATGTGTCCCACCATGGGGTGGGCAGGGGGCACAGCACAGCCAAATGGCAGCAGACATGTGGTGCTGTGCTGCTCCTGGGGCAGCTGCAGCAGGGAGCAAAGTGTGGCACGCAGCGGCAGCTGTCTCTGCCCTGTGCACAGATGTGGGGGGCATATTCCCCCCGGGCTCCCAGTGGTGTGTACGCAGTGGCGGGAGTGCCCTCCCACCCCCACCCCTGGATGAACCACCCTGACCCCGACCATCCCATCACACAGCCTGGCCAGGGCCCCTGCCCTCACCCCTGCCCCACTCCCTCCCCCGTTGCCAAGACCCAGATTCCACCCCCCACCCGCCCCTGCCCCTTCCCCTTTACAGACTAGATTGATACTTTCCTGCCCTGCTTGGCTGTGCGTGCACCTCCCCGCCCTTGCTGCAGCTGCCCAGAGCCCACAGTCAGGCTGCCTTGTGGCCCAACCTGCTACCCCACGTTTGCGGGGGCTGAGCCCCATTAGTCCCGGCCTTCCACTGCCTATGGCTCCAATCTGCTCAGAGGTGTAGCAAACTCCTTCAGTACCCAGGGCAGGCATGGGGCAGGTGATTATGTAGACCACTGGGAAGTGGAGAGGGGTGGGGGGAAAGGCATAGAGTCTTACCTGTCTGTGCTCTCTGCCTTCACATGGCAGCTTCTATTCCCATGGCTGGGCTCCTCTGCTTGGTGACCTTCCATTCCTTCTTTTGTTGCCAAGAAATCAGTGGGTATGCAACTAGTGGCTTCCCTGTGATCATACTTCTCCTGGTAAGCCTAGGTCCGCTGCCCATGTCTGTAGCAAATAGGCCTGCCTTGGTGGCCTGTGAATAGAGTTGAGAAGAGTAGGAGAAACAAACAATCCTCAGGCTGTTCCCAAAAGGGCTCTCCCTGCACAAGGAACAGGACAGAGCGCAAGGTGAGTATAAAATGAACAGTAGTGCTTGTGCCTCGAGACCCCACCTAGGCTTAAGGCTTCAATGAGCAGTGTGCTGTACGAATACATAGTAAGAAATCATCCTGGCCCTCAAGAGATTAGTCTCTTCAACAAGGGCAGGCAGTTATTTTGGGTGGAGGGCTGTTTACTGAGTTTTGCCAAGCCAACGAGGGCCTTATGACAGGCAGCCTAGGGCAGATAAATATTAATTTTCTAAATTTTTTAGGGGCCCCACGGGCTGGATAGAATGGCCGGGTGGGCCGCATCTGGCCCGCAGGCCGCACTTTGCCCACCCCAGCTCTTAACAGACTAACATTAGGCAGAAGGGGTAATTTGCTCAAAGTCACTCAAATTAGGAGCAGGGCCAAAACCAAGACCCAGGTTCTTCAGTCCCAGGCTGCTAGCCAAATCGTGACCCCAAACGCTCTCATTCTGTCTGAGCCATGCTGTACAGCTCTTCACCCTGGTGTTTGGGAGTACAATAGAGAACCAGGCTCAGAGTCTCCTTCCCCCATGAATTCAGAGCTATCAAATCACAAGAGGATAACTTGGGCAAAAGGAACACATATCAGCTCGGAGGTACCTCTGGGATGGCAAGGTAAGCTGTCTGCTAAGTACAGCTCTAAAGCACTCTAGTCTGAGGCATGTTTTGGAGCATCTTTGCTTGATCCCACTTCTCAAATAGTGATCTCTGCCTGACATGATGTCCCATCCCTCTGGCTTCATGTGCCACTGACATGCTAAGACATGTCTCTTCAGAGAGAGCTCAGGGAGATGGGGATGGGCAAAGCTTCCACAGGGGCCAAGGAGGATGAGATCAATTCATCTAGTCCTGCTGCCATAATGTCAGAGCATAACAGAGCCAGGCTCTAGTGTGCACGTGTCTGTGAGTGTGTGCATGCACGCTGCACTCTCCTGACTTTAAAGTATGAGAAGTGGCTGGAATTAGACTTCCTAGCCTGCCAGCTTCTGACCAAAGCAGCCCATGTGGCACAATGGTTATGGACTGTAGTTAAATACAAAAGGAGGTCAGAGACTCAGTCATTCCTGATGAGGCTGCAGATGGAATTTGCCCTTGAAACAACTGCAAATCAAAGCAGAAAAATGCTGCTCTTCTCCTCTCAGGGTGCTTGTGAGAGTTTCCACACCACTAAAAAAGATGGCTTCTGCCACAATTTTGAAGTGTGTTTGCTTGTGCCCACGGTCTGCTTGCATGGCCAACTAGTGCCTCCCGAGTCTGGGGGGGCAGGCAAGCACCCACAGAAGCCAGCACTGGCAGTGCGAATGGCCCTGTCATGGGGGGCACGTACCCCCTCATGCCCCTCTTCCAGTCTCCTATGTCTGCTTGCATTTGAGGCCCAAGCCATTTGGACTTACCCTTGGTCCACATGCCAGTAGAAAGGAAGGAGGGTCAGTGGGTAGGGAAGGATTTAGAAAACCCATGTTTAATGCTATTCTCTGCCACTGATTCTGATGGGACATGACCTTGGGTGAGTCAATTACCTTTCTGTCTTGTGTTTTTCTCCATCTCCAAATTAGGAATAGCTCTGACTTAGCCTACATGGATGGGGCTTTTGAGGTTAAATCCATTAAAGGCTATATGTGGGACAACAGAAATGGGGGCAAAACAAAAAGATGTGCTTTGAGATCCTTGAAATGATGTGCTTGAAATGTGCTAGAGAAAAAAAGGACATGAGGATCATGGCTACAACTCCATTTGCCAGACAGGGCTCAAATTGAGTGGTCTGCGCCTGTAATGGATTGATCCTCCCCCTTACGAGGTAGGTGATGATCAGTCTCTTCCTTTTATGCAGGCTGGAACTGAGGACTAGAAGGGAAGTGAAGCCATGACCCAGTTCAGAGCCACGGTTCTCACCAGGGCTATGGGAGGATGCTCTGCAGCCGGTACCAAGTCTCTAAAGCCTGACTTTGCAGGGCTGAAAACCCTGTGGAAGCAGTCGTGATAGGCGGAGCCTGCAGCTCAGACAAGCTCCTTGTTGTGAGGTTGTCAGTACCCAGTACAAAAGCTGTCTCCATTGTGCTTTGCCTGTGGCTTGTGGCAGATGCAGCCGCATTATGCTTGTGTTTCTGCAGAGTGAATTCTTAAGCATCACATCTTGCTGGGTGCACACGGCTTGCTTGCAGATTCTGTGCATAATTTATAGCGATGCTACTGGGCTGGATGGTTTTTTCCTCCTTTACAAAAGTCTGATACACAAGCTTGTATTCCCAGAACTGAAGCATAAAATATCCGTGGCCTTCACCTTTTCCACTGATTATTTTTCACCGTTGAGTGGCTGTTGTCACGACAACAGGTTAGGTGCAGTGGGATAGATGGTACCTGATTTAATAATTTTTTTCCAGATCAGTTTGAGGGAAAAGAAACAATGAATTACATTTAATGTACTCTGTGGTTGCTACCTTCTGTCTCTCTCTCTCCCTGCTTGTGACTCTCTCTCTCTTTCAGGATGAAATCCTGGCAGCTGGGGCATCAGAAGTACTGCACCCATTAGGTTTTCTCCTGCCACTGCGGGTATTTTAAATCGTATTCACCTTTGTTCCTCCAGCTTGCTATACATGGCCTAGCCACTGGTGTATACAGGGATCAAAATGATTCATAGCTTTGCTAGCTCCCATGCTTTTTATTGCTAGTCTCATAATATTTAGGATTTTTTTTCAAAGCCTCAGCTCCTGGAGTCATTTGATTACGGGAAAAGTTTAGTCCTCGTGTGACCCCTAAAGACTTAAATAACCAGAAGGCCAATAAAATCAGCTCTGCAATGGTTATTTGTAAAGCTCTGAGTTTTAATCCAATTTCACAGCATTTTACAGCTTGATTCTTCAGTGTCTAACAGCTTTGATCAGTGAAGCTGAAGCTGTCTGAAGTTGCAGGGAGCTGGATGTATGGTAAAGTCTGTAAAATGTCCAATACTTGGTGTGGGAGAGGCAGGGGGGAAAGCGCTGACCAGATATTTTGTTGTGTGTATGAAAAAGAGCAAGCAGGATGCTGCCAGCTGCCTAATTCAAGCGAATTGAGCAGGTGGTAGTAGAGGGTTCATACAACTTCTCCTGGCTGGCTGTGGCACTGTGGTGGGATGGGAGGATCATGACATGCAGCCATGGGCTTGTCTCTGGATGTGTGTGAAGAGGCAAACAGAAGGCAGGTAGAGTTGCATCTTGTAGGCTAACCAAAGTGTGTATAGACACACACATGCACACACAGAGTCTATAAGGTGCAAATGTATCTATCCGTCTATATCTATATCTATAGACATATATCTGTAGATATATACACATGCATATTATGTATCACAAGCTTTAATGACCTGAAACTCACTTCATCAGATGCTGTACAAGAACATGCAGAAAGCAGAGTATAAGGAGAGAGAAATTTGAATACAAAGGACAAGGTGGGAAGAGAAGATGGGAGTTGTGGAGGGTGCAGGAAAACGGAGAGGAAGACAGTGCTTGGAGAAACAAAGAAACAAGCAATAAACCCATCTGGACAAACGAGTCACAAAAGCTACTCCAGATAATGGGATAAGATTCTATAGTTCCTGTTTAAAACATACTTAATACAATTCAGTCTTTGTATGGTCTTGTCCTGCAATTTCCTGTTTAATCAGTTTTTAAAGTTTGCTGTCTGAGAACAGCCAACCTTGGGTCAGCCGAGTGTCCGGAGAGGTAAAGTGTTCTGCAACAGGTTTGCGTGCCTTTCTATAGCTGATAACAGAGCGGTGTTCATTCATTCTGTCACGCAGGCATCACCCAGTCTATCTAATATACACAGCAGAGGGGCATTGAAAGCAGATGACGGCAAGTACAACACTGGTAAAGTTGTATGCAAATGAACCTCAGATGCTATAATCTGTGTTATTCAGTCCAGTGATGATGGGGTCAGTATTGATACTGGGGCACAGAAGGCATTTGGGTCCGCTGCAAGGCCTAGTGCCTCAGTAGGAATAGGAGTTAAGTAGCCTGTTGCTTGAGAGACACTGTTTGATGTTAGGAAGCTGCCTGTAAGCTAGAAGCAATTTTCTAATTGGAAATAATGTCCTTTCTGCTTTATAATCTGTCTTCATGGGGGATGCTGGTATTCAAAGATGCTACATCCATGGTAGTTAATATAGTGTTACCTGGAAGCTTGTCAATGGAGGCCAGTTTCTTTAAGAAATCTTTGGTGTCTTTCAAATAGCTGGCAGGTCCAGTGGTAAACTGGAGTAGGGTAGAGACACTCCACTGATGACCTTCTTAGACAGCACACACATTTAAAATAGATCTACTTTGGTTACTCTATAAGGTACAAATCTACCTTACTTTCTATTTGACTTCTGACTAACACAGTTAATTATATCTCTCTGCTCATGGAGAAGCAAAGTCAGAGCTGCTGTTATCTGGGCGACCTGAGCTCTGTGTTTCCACTTGTCATTAAACAGTGTAACTTCAGTGATGCATCACTCTATTTAATTGGCTTTTAAACAACACTCAAAGAATGGCTCTTTCTTTGTTGGGTCACTGACATATTTACTGTCTTGAACTTCAGCTTTACTAAGAGTTTGAGCCTGAGAATTTTCAGTGTTGTTTAAGAGCAGATTGGTAACGTACGAACACCTGTTGCCAGCATGCAGTGCCACAAGGATAGCTGTTTCTATGCTCATGCTGTTCAGATAGGTAACATCTAGGGTAGACTCCATCCTAGCTCTATGTCTGCTCCTCTCCAAAAGCCTTGATCCTGTAGCAAAATCACAGCAATTTGGCCTGTACTAAATCCACTGTTTTGGAAGGTGAAGGTAGAAATTAATGTTCTGAAGAGTATATCAGAGCTAGGACAGCCATCCTTTGCTCAACTTGTTTTACTAGAAGACTTAGGACTCCATCACCAACCCTCCTAACTTTAGGGAGATCATATGTGATGTTAGGAGCTCCATGGTCAGTAAATTTCCCCTGGTCCATCAGGGCTTCTGGTGATACTGGCTATCCTCACCAGGGGTCTGTGGAAAGGTAGCTTAACCCTGCTGCAGTTCCCAAACAAGAAAATCCCCCCAAATTAGCCAAAAATCCAACTCAGCCCAGGCATAGGACTTTTCCAGAGATACTCTGATAAAACAAACCTGGAATTTCCAGGCTGAGCTGTAGGAGTGATCTGATGGGCCTGAAAGGGGTTTAGAAGGCCTTTCCAAGAATAAATGACTCTTCCTGACTACCGGTGCTATGTTTCCAAAGCAGCCTGCCAGGTGTATCTTTAATTTCACAAACAAATGCTATGTTGGCTGAGCAGCAGGCCTACCAAATGTGATGAACAAAGTCACTTTGTGGAGAAATGTTCAGAGATATGGGGTGGAATCCAAATCCACCTTTTAAATCGACACCTTGCTGGTACCTTTGCTTGGAGCAACCAGCAGCTTTCTATAACTGCCCTGGTCCCAGCCCCTGCAGCCTACGAACCACGTTCAAAACAGCCCCATCTTTGCCACAGTATTAATTGCTCCCAGTTCCTAACCACAATGTGAAGTGTGAAAAACAACAGCCCCTCTCAGAAGATTTTTCTACAAGTCTCTGCTGAATGGAAAGTGACAAAGAATAAATAAATAAAGCCGTGGGAAGGTGTGGGGCAGAGAGGTGTCTGGGAACTGATTTCAATTAAAAAACATGTTTTTCTTGTAAAATCTTGCATGAACTCTCCCCATAAAACAGAAGCCACAGGAAGTGTATATGCAGGATAAAGCTGTACATATATTTAAAGGCTCTGGTGACACCCATGCAGCTGATTCGTGTGCCTAGTCTCATAGCTCCCAGTTACCTATAGTGTCCTATAAATTACTGGCTTTTAGAGGCTTATATTTTACAGTGTGGTGTCTAGAGACATAATGATGCCATGTATCATTGGCAGAGCTGATACGCAAACTGTTATGGGCTGTGATGTATAAAAAGCATCACATGAGCATTTGCCTGATTGGCTGGGGAAAGTCTGGGAACAGGTCAGGAGTTGATAAGCAGTTTGCCAGCCTGTGAGTCAGAGGTTCTGGACTGCGCAGCGCGTGCACAGGTGGCATGCCGACAGCTGGCTCTCCAGACAGTGCTGGCTTTCCTCTCCACTTCCCACTGCTAAGTGATATTAAAAGACAGTTAAAAATACATTAGGCATTTTCCTAATGTTGCTTTTTCATGGAAGTGATTGTGAATTGGGTTATGAATGGGTGGGAGGCAACCAAAAAAAGGCCAATGAACAGGAATTGTCCAGGAGATACACCCTGTCTCTGCTTCTGAGGATGCAGCCTGGAACATGTTTCAGCTTGCCTTGTCTAAATCAGGTATGTCTAGAAATGTCAAGATCATGACTGCAGCTGGCTCATCTTCCCCTGAGATCCTGATAGCTAGGCTCAGTTGAGCCACATGAGTATATAGGAACATGGCTGGAAGGGCCTAATTATTTAAGCGGGAGCATTTACTCTGTGGTTGTGGGTGGAGCTTGAGTAGAGTACTGTCTCTTTTAATTCACAGCTTTGACCCTGTCTCTTTCTGCAGAAATTTGGGCTGTATCTCTTACTTTTACTAATCCTAAATCTGTTTTCTTGGAAACAAGCCAAGGTTCTTGGGGCTATATTTGCCCTGAAGTGACAGGGCAGTAAATCTGATTGTGTTGAGCTCCATGACTCCATGGCTAAACTCCTCCTGGTATCTGAGTTACCTTGTGTGAAGATGGTTTGGGTATCTCTCCACTACACTGCAATCACTGTGTAGATTTACCCTCACAATCAGCTTGAGAGACACAATATCACAGTAATCTACCCTGGAGGATGCTAAGATCACAATGGCGTGGTTTCCATCCAGCAGTCTGGTGCAGTTTGACAACCAGGATAAAGGCCACCTCTACACTCTGAGACTTCAGGGACAGAGATGAGTTCAATGGGAACCTGGGCTGAACAATGTCCTGGCAGTCAGAGGATATCTGCTTTCCACAAAGGATGAGAACTCTATGCCCACCAGCTCTTCACAGCTGCCTTGGTCAACAGGATCAGCTCTGATTTTCCTGGTGTGAACTGGAGTCATGCATTTTTCATCTAGACTTTTTTAGGGCTCATGTGAAAATAGAAGTTATTCTGTATAATGAAATTCATGATGCTGATCAAGTTTAGTTACACTGGCACCTCTGTGCATGGAGATGAGGCCTCAGAGGCTGGGCTACAAGCAGAGTGTGTTGTCTGTGCTAGATGAGGACACCCAGTACTGCTGTTACCAGTTGACCAATAGGACTAAAACCTTCTTAGCATCTTACAACCTCACTTTGAAAGCTCATGTCATCTGGGAGATGTGAGGAAAGCTCACGATTCCTTTTCACTTTGAATAAGTAGGACACCAGGGGCCTTTCTGGTCTTGGCAGCATCCTCTTGGCCTCTGTTTAATATTAAGAAGCAATATTTCAGGCAATGGCAGCTCCAGAAAGCTAAGCCTGTGAGGGTTTTTTGTGTCAAAATTTGGCCAGTGGCTAAGAACAGTACCTTAGAGTTTAGATACAGCAAGGAGGGACTCATGCCTCAGAATAGGGTGTCAGAGTACTCTTGGAGGCTGTTGCAGGAGTGCTGCAATTTATGCATCACTCCTTGCCCCTACATCCACCTGAAGACAGTCTAGCCCTTGGCAAGCACTCTAGCTGAAGCACTCACATCCAAATTAATTAATGAAGCCCAGCGACAAAAATCACAGACCGGGGGATCCCCTGGACTGAAATTCTGGCCACGTAAAACTAAAGTAATTATGAGCCTAAATACATTTTCCATAGATAGAGCAGAGTAATTGATCAGAAAGCTGTTAGTGAAATCAGCAGTGTAGCCATCAGCTCCTGGAGACCTGCCATAGCACTATTTTGTCAAGGTATTTTTAGTTTCTCTTTCAATTAGGAGCTCTCTTCTTGCAGTTAAGTTTGCTGCAGAACTCAGATCTTCCCAAATATATTTCTGTTAATTTTTGCAAAGACTGAACTCTCACATGTAGAAAGAATCAACTTTGTGGCTGAATTCTGTTGCGGACACAGAAAGTCTGGGTTCAGTTCCTTGGTCTACTTGCTGTGTGATGTGGAGACCTCTGGTGCGCTGCTGATCCACTCAGGCATGCCTGTGAGGCATGAGCCATTCCCCTGCTTCCAGACGGGGTCAGGGCAGCGAGGGCTCAACAGTGGGAATTCCCAGGTCATACAATAATCAAACAGATATCCTCCCCTACAGGGTATCACAAACTGTGACTAGGTTTGGTTGTACAACATTTTTGGGCAATTGGAGCCGTGATGAGAGGCAAGGATATCTATTGGTTCACAACTTGTGCCGCCATAAAAATTTCTGTGGCAGTACAAGGGCAATATATGTTTGCACCCCTAGACTGAGAGAGTTCTTCCTAATCTTCAACCTAAATTTCCTTTGATGCAATTGAAGACCTTTGCTCCTAGTCCTGTCCTCTTTGGCTACAGAGAATCCTCTGCCTCCAACCTCTGTGTCAGGGTGCTCAACCTCCAGCCCATAGGCCAAATGAGGCCCATGGAGCCATTGCATTTGGCCCATGGGGCTCCCCACGTGTCAAGAAATTTGGCAGCAGGAGAGGAGTGGCCATTAACACCCGCTTCCTCCGGCTGCTAAATTCCCAAGCCCCACATGGTGGGCCAGAGTCAGGTCCTGCTCCCTTCCACCCATGTGACTGAATCAGGGCTGGGCCATGCCCCCTCCCTCCACACAGTTGGACTGGGGCCAGGCTACCCCCTGCTCCCCTCTTCACAGCTAGATGGGGTCCTGCCACACCCACCCCAGGGTCTGGATCAGGGCCACTGGCTGGATTCAGTCTGGGGATGGACTTGGCACTGCCCATCTGTCCTGCCAGGAGAAAAGGTTGAGCACTACTACTATATGTCACACTCTGCACTAAGCAACATCCTGTATTGCCAAGTTCTGTGTTACAACTGTGTCTGTTCTGATCCCATCAGCTAGGATGCACTCTCAGGGGTTTACAATAGGGTTTACCACATGTACAATACAATCCCTAAACCATCGCCATTCAAATCAACAGAGCCAGTCTTAGACTTTCAACATGCTCCAATACCAACCTTGTGACAAGGACAACAGAATCCCTCTAATCATCACTTACAGTCCCCAGCGTGAAATCCTCAGAGGCATCATCAATGACCTCTAAACCTTCCCAGAAAATGACTCCTTGCCTAATCTGTATTTGTGCAGGTGATTATTCTGGCCCAAGTGCAGGACTTTGCACTTGTCCTTATTGAATTCAATTTGATTGATTTAGGACCAGTTTTCCAATTTATCAAGGTCATTCTGAATCCTAATCCTATCCCCCAAAGTGTCCGCAGTGCTACCCAGTTAGTGTCATCTGCAAATAAATGATAACAGACCCAGGACAGACCTCTGGGGAACCCTACTTCCAATTAGACATTGAGCCATTGATGACTGCTCATGAACATGATGATCCAGCCAGTTATGTACTTTACTTCATTTTGTCTGGACTGTATATCTTTATCTTACTACTGAGAATGTCATGAGGGATGGTGTCAAAAGCCTTACTAAAATCAAGTTATATCAGATCCATTGCTTTCCCCCATCCACAAAGCTCATCACCACAATGTTAAAGGAGAGTAGGTTGGTCAAGCATGACTTGCTCTTGATAAATCCATGTTGACTGGGGTTGGGCCTGAGATTGCTAAAGGAAGATCAACTTCTGTGTAGTGTAATGAGCTGAGGCCCAGCTGGAGCAGAGGCAGCCTCAGGCCCCAGGTGGAAGTAATCAGAGAATCAGGCTGCATGATCCCCCAGATAGAAGGACCTGCCCACAGTGGCCTATATAAGCTCAGACCAGATAGCAAAGATGTGTCTAGGCAGCATAGCACTTTGTTGTGCATCTGGTCTACCTAAGCCTGCCCTAATGCTCTGGGTCTCCTTCTGTGTCCGTGTCCGTGTCCGTGTCCGTGTCCGTGTCCGTGTCCGTGTCCATCTTCATCTTGAATCTCCTGGTCTGCATCAGCTGCTTCCCTTGACCATGATCTTGTCTTGATTCTCTGCTTGCTGTCCTGAACTGACATTAATTTCCACTTCTGCTGACCTAATGCAATCCACTTGGGCTAAGTGTCTTGGCCAAACCTTCTATAGAGAGTGTAAATAAATAGCTGGCACTAACAAAATGTTCCATGTTACTGATTTATCCCATAGGAAATGAGCTTTAAAGGCCCCATCCTGGTATACCTATGCAGAGTGGGTTTGGGTCTCTTCTTCTTCCTTCCCCCCTCGCTTGTCCCCACCTAAATTAGTTTGTTGTTGTGGATCCTGGCTCTCCACCAGCTTTGGTTTTATGCATCATCTTTGGTTTTGGATATTATTATCTACTCAAAATAATCCATTTTGGGGGGTATATTTTCAGGATTTTCTAGTTTTTGACATGTTCTTTTTTATCACAAGGTGTTTTTTTCTAGTTACTGTTTAATTGAATTTGCAAAGAGCATCCCTGCTTTATTATTGTAATAGAATTCCTGTTGATACACAAGGGAACAGATTGTGTAGCAGCAGAAATTAGGGACCCCAGATCCTTTCCAGTTCCTTGCAGTTGCTTATGTATTGGAGTCTGGTGCTGGGATTTTCCAAGATGCCTGAAGGAATGTGTACTTACAAACCCCATTAACTTTAACTGTAAGGCCTTGAAAATCTGAGCTTGTGGGATCATCTTATTCCTTTTATCTGCTTCTTAAATGTTTTTTTTTCCTTTACTGTATTACACTTACTGGCAAACTGAACAGTTCTTTTAATTCCTTTTGGTTATTAACTGTGCCTGGAATAAAGGTGGTCAAAACACTTCCAAAACCGGCTTTTGTTGGAAAATACCATGACATGGAGACTGAAACTTTCTGCAGGATTATAGAGATTTTGATTTTTCATTTAAAAAATGTGAAAAACTGCATTTTAGTAAGGTTGAAAGATGATCAGATTGGAGTGGAACATTTCAAGTCTTCCTTTTGAAAAGTATTTTATTTGATATTATATTATAAACAATATAGGCAAAACCAAACCAAAACTTTTGATTTTTGTCATAATAGAATGGTTGCATTTATGCTAATTAAAAAAAATATTTAAAAAATCATTTTTTAGAAAGTTGCAAATGTGTCTGGTTTTGAGACACTTCAGAATACTTGCATCCAAAAATATCAGAATTTCCTGCAGAACAGAAGTGCCAGATTTGATCAGCTCTGTCTGTAATAATTTGCCTTCTAATAAAAATTTTATGGAATTTTTGTGGTCACACAGATTTGTTCTTCTCTTGTGGGTTGTTAGTAAACCCATTATAGAGTTTCCTATTTGAGGAATAAATTAACTCTTTGGGCCAACTGTTTCCTAAATTGTAAATAGTGTAGCTGCATCTGTGTGGTGCTTTGGGCTGCTAATTAACACAATGAATGTCAGTGTCAATTAGTCTGCTGTCAGGCTAATCAACCTGCCTGTGGCACTAAGTAAACACAACTATACTGCTTTGAGGGGCAGCCTAGAACAAAGCAGTGTGCTTGGGAACCCCAGGCTCTCATACTTACCATTTGCCAATGCCTAGTACACAGTGATCTTACCATATAGATATGGGCTTATGGTTTGATAGCCAGTTTTTCTAAGTGCTCTAAAATTCATATTCTTATTTGGATTATCTTGAAAATTGCTGTGCCTTATGTGGGCCTTGGGTATGACAATGATCTAAAATTGTGTGTTGGCAGGGGGAGGGGGAGGGGACTGAGCAACTTTTTTTATATCAAATTATGTGATATCCTGACCCCTACAAATTCCACTTTGGCTGGACTCATCTTGAAACGTAAACAAATGGTGAGCTCCCATCATGGGTAACAGCAATAACTGAGCCCAGGATGTTGCACTAACAAGACATCTTATGCTTGAGCTAAAGGTCCCCATAGCTGGCAGTAGTATTGTTTGTTTTTTTTAACTTCCTATATAGAAGAGCCACTCATGGGATATTTCTCTGTATTATGTAGGGCTGATGATAGTTCCTCCCAAGTATCTGCCTATTTCTAAGTATTTATATGGCTCTTCTTGTGCTATCTGAGGACTCACATGTATTGTGTGAGCTCAATTCTGTGAGGGAAGGAAATGCCATTATCCTCATATTACTGGTAAAGTAAAAGAGAGGTTAATAAGTGGCTTACTCATGGTCACAAGGAAAGCCCAGAGCTGAACATGGAGTCAATCGTTCAATCTGCTCAGCCATCCTTCCTCTCTCTTTCCTAAGAGAGGTGGCCCTAGTGACAGAAGAAAAATATGGGATATTATTTTCCTTCTCTACTTTCTGGATTCCCAGGCTCTGGTTTCTCTTTCAATTTCTACAAGTTTGTCATCTAGCTGGCTGCTTGCTCTTCTTTCTCCACTGACTCATCCTGCTCTGTGTTGATTCACCTCTTGGGGTCAGGATCCATCCTACCATTTCCCTGGATTTCACAGAGGTCTTTTTTAAAAATTTCTTGTCTGCTTTGGCTTCCTCCTTGGCAAATGGGGAGATCCAAAATAATGCTAAATGTCTGTTATGTTTTTCACAGGAAGGATAGACACAGTTCCTTTACAACAGTATTATAATTCATTGATTGGTTTTGTTGTACTGTAGGAGTCCCAGCCAGAGCCCTAATAGAGCAGCTTCACGCTTTAGGCACCTTTTGTGCTTGGACAGCACCAGCTGCTGGTGGCAGTGTGTGGCCAACCCATCAGCTATGGTGGCAGCTATTTTTGTGCCCTCACTCTCTGCAGTCACTAAATGGGGCTTCTGCCTGTGTCAGGGGCCTTAACAGGCAGCCTAGTCTGGGTTAACTGCCTAGCTGGCTACACTTGCCTGGGATTCTGACTGGCAGCCCTACCCTCGTCCTACCACGATTCCACCTGGCCACGGTTAGCACCTCCCAGATGGCTGCTGGGGACAGCAGCCTTTCTATTTAGTCCCACCTGCAGCAGCAGCAGGCAGCAGGCTGCAGACTAGTTAACTGTTCGTCTGAAGATTGCTGTGATAAGTGTGTTATTCTCAAAAGACCAAGGAGTTAAGTTTATAAAACAATAAAGCTTATTTATTCAGAGAGTCTTCTTAACCTACTGATCTGCTGTTCCCTCCGGCAATCCCAGGGCCAATGTCATCTAGCTAACAATTTACACATAACACTTTTAAAGGTATCTACACATCTGCCTCCTTCACATGTGACATATCCCCATGTGATACTAATATTGGAAGTTTAGTTGAACCCATTATTAAAGCACATTTTAGCAAGTCTCTATTTGTCTTTGTGTTGGCTTTTTAGCTCTAAGTGATCTTCTCAGTTTCTCAGTAGTTTCACTCCTTATTAGTTTAGTTCTTGTTTGGTTTCCTTGTTCAGATGTCTTGGACTTCTATGTCATTTTCAGTCTCCTCTGTTGTTTCTTGTTGCTTTGTTGTTAACTCTGTTTCCTCTGGTGAATTTCATGATGCTGCTTCTTTTCTTCCCTCTACAAGCTGTAAGTGTCATCTGTTCTTTCTTAATACCTGTCCTTCTGTTGTGACTACTTGATCGGATTTGGGAGCTACTTGATGGGAAACTAGTACTTTTTATTTCCACGTTCATCCATCTGAAGTAAGCACCATATCTGTGTGGTACAGTTGTGATAACTCCCTGGAACCCCTGTCATAATACCATTTTTGTTTGAGTTTGTTGATTAAAAAAAAAATGTTTTCACATTTTGCTTTTCATTCTGATGAGCATCATCCACCAGATTTGGTAGCCTGGTTTTGAGTTTCCGGTTAAACAGCATTTGTGCTGCGGACCATCTCTGTTTCTTGGGTGTTGCCCTGTATTTTAAGAGTGACAGGTAAACATCTGTGTGTGAATCTGTAGCTTTTTTTTTCAACAAGGTGAACATTACTTCACTATTTGTACTCCATTTTCCACCATTGGATTGTGGGTATTTAGGACTTGAAATGTTGTGACAGAATCCATATTTGTTTGCAAACTCTTTAAAATCAAGATAGTTGAATTGAGGTCTATTGTCTGTTCTCACAATTTGTGAAATCCTATGTCTAGCAAAAATTGATTTGATGTGAGTTATGATATGGTTTGCTGTTGTGCTTTTGAGCAATGCAATTTCAAGATAGTGAAACTAATACATATTTTTTTCCTGTATACATGAATAAGTCAATACCCACTTGATACCATGGAGCTATGGGCTCCTCCATGACCATCATGGGCTCTTTTCTTTGCACTGATCTGTACTTTAGGGACACTGTACAAGCCGTTACAGCATCTTATATGTCATTATTTATATTGGGCCAATATAGAACACACATTGCTCTCCTTTTGCATTTTTCAACGCCTAGATTCCTTTCATGTATTCTGTTTAAAATGTCTTTCTTCAGCACAGCTGAAACAAGAAGTCATGAGCCTTTGAACAAAATGCCATCCAGTATTGACAGCTCTTCCTTGAAATGAGAGTAGGGGCTAAGGGTGTGTTTTCCAGGCCGACCAGCACAAGTAGCTGTTATCAGTTTTTATAATGTGGTGTCCTGAGCAGTAGCTTCTGCAATTAGTGCCCACATTTTATCTGTGACAGGAATCACTCTTAATTAGATTACCATGTACTATGTCTGAGTCTGGAATTTTGTCATTTTCCATGCTCTGGATGATGCATCTACAATAAGTAGATGGTTTTTCTGGCATGTACTGTATGTCTAAGTCATATATTTGCAGTTGAAAGGAACATCTCTATAATCTGGGTGGCATGTCTGATAACCCTTTATTTGCTATAGTTACCAAAGATTTATGATCAGTTTCAGCTATCACAGGCTTCCCATAGATAAATATATGAAATTTCTTACAGTCATATACCAGAGCTAAACTTTCTTTCTCAGTTTGTGCATATAGACACTCTGACTTAGAGAGTGCCCTTGATGCATATGCTTTTTGTCTTTGGCTATTCCCATGTTTTTGAAGGAAAGCTGCTTCAATGCCTTTAGAAGCATCTGTTGGCAATTTAATGGGTCATTTAGAGTCATAGTATTTTAGTACCGGAGCTTCCATTATTTTTTCTTTCAAGTTTTAAATTCAGCTTCATATTCTTGTTCCCATATCCACTGAGCATTCTTTTGTAGGAATGATTTAAGGTGTTTGCTCTGCTCTGCTAAGTTAGGTAGATTAGGGTTACCATATTTCTGGTTCCAAATAAGAGGATACCTGTGGGAGGAGAAGGGGAGGGGGTGATGGACGTGGAGAGAGGGGTGAGTTTCTAACAGTTACAGTAAATAACAAGCGTTATTGCCTTAGAAATTTAATGAAAAACAAAAGCATTAAGTAAATGCTGAAGTTGTACTGAGAGGGTGGACTGCGCTCCTGCTTTATGCAATGTTTGGTCCATCAGTACAGTAAGCACTAGGTTTTCTTTTTCAGTCTAAAAATTGCAAATTGTCTGATTAAAAAAAATCTGAATTCATGGATTAAAAAAACTCTGAACTCACATTTTCCATGATTAAATTGAAATGCCACTATATATATATGTGTGTGTGTATATATAAATATATATATATATATATTTGTCAATTTAACACAATGTTTTATTGATTTATTTACATTTTTAAAGCAATTTGGAAGCCTACCAGTGCCTCAATCATTATAATAAAAAAATTTGAAATACCTATTTTTTTAAAACAGAAAACCAGAGCTCCCCTGCCCCCTTGGCTCAACAAGATGTGGGTCCAGCTGTGGCTGTGTCCCTCCCTGCCCCTTGCTGTTTTGTAGCACTAAGCAGCCCTGAGTGATATACCAGGGCCCGGACTATGCCCATAGCAACGCCCCTCAGTCCCAATCCAAATTCCCCACTCCCCTCTGGGCTCTGCTGGTGCCCCTCAGCTGCCACCTGCAGCCCCCTGTCCCATCCCAGCTGAAGCAAGTGCAGTGGCTGCATCAGGAGCTCTGGCTCCTGTGGGTGGTGGTGGAGCAAGCCCAAACTCCAGAGCAGCTCTCACACCCTGCCTGGCTGTCTGCGTGCGCACGTAGAGAAACACGATGAGTCCTGCCTCTGCCCCCATTAACTGAAGTGGTATTGTATTTTCCATATTTTGCCATGATAATTTGAAAACTCGGATCTTCTAGCACATCATCTAATGCTATTCTTTTCTAGGACAACTTGCCAAAGATCAGGAGAGGCATCCAAAGTGGAGAAGCATGGGCGACTGGTGCCGCCTTAGGGTGGGCACGTGCCCCACCAGTGACCAGTCAGTGTGGGGGAGGTCCCCTGCAGCTGATCCTGCCAAATGGGGGGCAGTACCCTTCAGGCTGATCCTGCTGACCAGGGAGGGGGTGCTTCCCTCACAGCTGATCATGAGCTGGCCACTCACTGCGGCTGATCACTGCAGCCACTTCTGGAATTGCCATGGTGCTCCGTTCCCTGGCTGGTGCTTGCAGGGGGGGCATTGGCATCCCTGCCTGCCCCCGCCCATTGCCTAAGCGGTGATCATGGCTGGCCAGGGGGTGCTCTTAGGGGGTGCATGTGCACCCCTGTGCGCCCCTTACACATCGCCACTGTGGAGAAATATTTAGCTTCTTCCACATTGCCAAAAACCTCTTTCCTGGTTGGAATGGGAAAATACTCCCTTCTGATGTATCTGTTCATTTGTGTCTGGCTCCTAAGCAATGTCAAGGATCCATCTTTTTTTTTCTATTATGACCAGTGAATGATCCCAAGCAGCTCATTGCTCTACTTTTTCTATTATGACCATGTTAATGAATCTATCTAATTCCTTTCTCAGGTTCTCCCTTAGTACAAGGGGAACATTTCTTGGAGCATGTACGGTGGGAGTATTTGGTTCTCTTAATTCTGTCTTGTTGACAGTTTCCCTATGCCTTGAAACACACCTTAAAACTCTTCTTCTATATACTTGCTTTCTAATCACTCAATAGCATCTATTCTCTTAATCAAACCTAGAGTTTTACACATTTGCAACCCAATAATTGTCACCAACTTTCCTGGGACTGTTAAAAACTGAATTTTTACTATATTACCTTTGTGTCTAACAAGCAGTGCACAAACACTCCTTGTTACATTATATGCTGTGTTCCCATTATATGCTCTTAGTTTCACTTTCTTCCTTTAATAGTACATGGGTTTAGTTTTCATTTTTTGAATACTGTATTTTGGTATTAAATTGACCTGTGCCCCTGTATCTAATTTAAAAGTTACCATTAATCCATTGGTGTCCAGGGTGACTTCCAATCACCAGAAGAATGAACTTGCATTGTACTAATGAGGAATTCTTCCTCTTCCTTGTTGCATAGAGCATGCATCTGCTGTTTCTTGTGTGGTGCATCCTGCTCCTTTCTGCAAACTCTTGCAAAGTGATCGAATCTTTTGCACTTGTTGCAGCACTTACAAAATGCAGGGCATTGCATGGATTTGTGATAACCCCCACAGCATCTGCAGCTGACCATTGTTTCTTCATGCAATTCTCTTTGGCCACCAGTTGCCTGCTTCATAGTAAGGTCCTCCTTTCTGTATTGTCTGTGTGTTGTCTTAGGTTTTTGCAGTCTTGTAATCCTGTCTAGTTCAGCTTGTTTTGTTTTTTTGTGCAGATTCTGCAGTCTGGCATTTGTTATCTCAGCCACTTGGTACATTCTAACTTCTTTTTCCAAATTAAGATTAGGATCCTCTAGCAGTCTTTTCCTGAAGTTTGTATCCCTTATACCTAATCCTCTTTGGTCTCTGATCATGTGCTATTTTAGGTCTCCAAAGTTGCATGTCGGGCTCAGCAGCCTGAGGTCTTTGATAAACTTCTCTATCGTCTCACATTCTTTTTGCTGTCTCATGTAGAAATAATACCATTCAAAAGTTTCATTTTATTTGAGTTTACAATATTCCTCAACCTTTTTTATTACTGAGCCCTGGCTTTTCTGTTCTGCTTCTGACAGTTCTAGGTAATTATAAAGAGATGGAGCTTCTGGGCCTGCTATATTTTAAAAAATAGCTACCTTGAGTGGATCTTCCTTCTCTGTAGCTCCACTGGTTGTCATATATGAAGCTGTACTTAAATTTCTTCAAGTTTTCTGCTGCATTGCTAGGCTTCAACTCTTCAAGAATTCCAAGATGCTCCATTTTTCTTTCTTCATACCTCACTTCTGGTACTATGTCTTATTCTCAAAACACCAAAGAATTAAACTTATAAAACAATAAAGCTTTTTATTCAGAGAGCCTTCTTAGCCTACTAGTCTGCTGTTCCCTTCTGCCCTCGCTGGGCCAATGTAACAACTTATATATAGCACTCTTAAACATATGCATACAGTAAGTCTCCCTGATTTTTGTGCTTTCTGGTTTCCTGGCCCTGGCTTTTGGATTCTCCCTTGAATCTGGTAACTTGGTCTCTGACACCTAAACTCTAACTTAGCTTGTGATTTGGACCTTGCTGCTGGATTTTTCCTTGGATTTGGTAACCTGGTATCTGACTTGCTCCTGAAATTTGATTCAGTCTATGTTTTGGACCCTGCCCCTCTCTCAGGCCCATCTCTGGTGGCCTAACTGCTAAGCCAAACCACCCATGACCCAGTCCCCCTCCTGCTGTAGTTACGTTACTGGCCTCAGTCACGACCCATTTGGTTAAGTGCTGCACAAATGTGGAACAAGTGCCTGCCTTGGGGTATTTGCAGTCTGAATTAATCCTAAATGGCTTCTTGGCACAATTATTTTTATGGTTATTCATGTATTTGTGTGTCTTATGCATTGCTAGTGCTTGTGAAAATGCTGGCAGTGACACAATCATGCCTCGGCCCAAGGACAATCAGGACACTGTAAGGCCAAGAAGAAGAATTGCACCAACAGAAAAAATGCTGCCACATATCCAAGAAAATGATCTGTGAAGTTCCAATTACTGTGAATTAATATCACTTGAAATCTTCAGTATCATGGAGTAATTTGTATGTCATGTACAAAGTCTGAAAGGCACTTGAGCTCTCCAGTACAATGAAGTGCTTAGACACAGATTCATAGCAGGCATAGAAAAAGGAAATTAGTGATGGGTAAAGTGAATTAAGTAAAAATAAAATGCCAAGTTAGAACATTTATCTGTCATATACATGGTTTTAAAGCTTGGAAAATCTTGGATTAAGGGTTGTATTAAAATGCTGCTACAGCAGAATATTGTTCTAAAATCGTGGTCTAGTCAGAGGTGAGGACAAAATCTCTTCACAGAATTTGCTTCTAACAAAGTATATTCACATGCTGTCCCTGCTGCAAGATGTTGGAGCAGCCCTGCACTGTCACTGCCCCAAGATCCTGGCTCCAGCTTCAGCCCTGCTTACCTGTCCTGCTCCTGGATGCCACTCCCTACCTGCCTGCAGCCCCTTTCCATATGCTGGGCTGTGCACCCTGCCCATGTGGGCCAGTCTCCATGGAGACCCCATCTGCCTGCTTCATCTAGTGCCCCTTGTGGTGGGGACAGGGCAGATGGGCTGGGGTGTCCAAGCAGTGGAGCCAGGTCCAGTAGTGGCAGCAGTGGAGACTGGCAGCAGCAGCTGGAAGGAGCTGTCACTGCAGGGGCTGCCAGGAAGCAAGCCCAGCTGCCTCAGCGCCCCTTGTGTGCTCAGGGGTGTCAGGACTGGCTGCTTGTGTCACAGCCTGGACTGCTTCTCATGCCTAAGCCAAGCAGGGCTGAGGGACCTTCCGTGGGCCAGAAAAAATCTCTTGGTTGGCCAGCTTTGCCCACCCTGCCCTAGCTGGACCTCTGTACAGTGCACAGAGACGTGTAGTGGCTGGATGAAATACTGCAGTTCAACACACTAGGAAATAGGAGGAAAAAAATGTCAGGGGCCTATTTCCTTTTCCCAGGGTCCTACCAGCGTTTGCTTCTCTTTTTCTCCATTGCCTCAGAGAAAGCATACTAGACAGAGCCAGGCAAAAAGCAGGTGGGATATCTGCATGTGTGATAGATTAAAATCATGTCTGATAAAAGTGCTTGCTGAAGACTCTGTGAAGATTAGACCAAGTGTTTTTCTGTCATTCATTCAGATATTAAGCTATATGTTGTTGTTAAGAGCTTAATTAAAGTCTAAGATGTAGTGAGGCCTTGTATGTAGTATAAGGCCTAGTACATTTAGCAAAGCCTTATAGAAGTGATGGTAGGCCCTGTGGCATAGTTAAAATTAACCTTATTAGAAGAATGCAAGGCCAGTTGGTCAGTCTAAGGACAGTTAAAGTAAAAAGAATCTGAATGGCTGTAAGTTATCAGCATAGCTCAGAAGTTATAAATTGGCTGGCATATCCAGAAATCATTTAGAAGGAAGATACAGCTCTGTGAAAGGAACTACTAATTAGCTATTGACCTGGATCAGTGTGTCCATGAATCTCAAGGAGCCCAAAGACTGAATACCAGGGTCCTTCTCAGTACCTCTTGGACAGCGCTGATTGGGGATGCCTGACTTTGCTGAGCTTTGTGGAAGAGAAACTTGTCATACATCAGAGGGGAATGCCGATAAGTTGCCGATGCAAATTATTATTGTCTGTCATTATCTGTCTTAGTATATTATGCATAGTTGTGTTTTTGTTAAGTCAATAAACCTTTCTTACCTTTCTACCCTCGACCATACTCTCAATCCTGAACCCTCTGAAGGCAGCTGGGAAATGTATGCTGAATGCTGTCATATCCAAGTTCCCCCTGTTCCTGCACATGATAACACAATGAGAGATTTTTTTTCTTCACTGTTTGATTTAGTGTCCAGGTTGGGCAAGCCATTGGAGGCTTGCTGTGTCAGCACTTCTAAATCCTGACCTGTAATGGCTCTAGATATTTCAGTCTGGAGGCTCTCATGCTGCCCTGGAGGTGCTCCTCAATCCTTACACATGGTTCCTGGTACTTTTGTCCTGGGCTCCCTACACAAATCCACTGATGCCCCTGAATCCTGACTAGCAGTGTCCTCATCTTATTCAAAATCTGGGTCTGTCAATATAACCCAGTCCTCCCTTTATTGCAATCCTGGGCTCCAAAATCTCTGCCAGTGTATCTTGATTCTGTTCTGTTGCCTCATGGGCCACTTAGCCTTAGCACTGATAATGCCCCTTTGCCCTAACTGGCAATATCCCTTGCTAGTCTAGTGAGTTAATTGTCCAAAATAGGAAAGCCCAGGACTTTAAAGTTTTATGTGCCTTACTCCCACTGAAATCCACTGAGATCCTACCTTAAAATCCATGAGGATTAGATGCCTAAGGCTTTCTGAGCATCTGAGTCCCAACACCTAATAAGCCACAAAGACCTCCCTTTTTCTGGTGCGCTGAAACCTAGTCCCAAGCTAGCATGTTGCACTTCCCATTTCTTTCCTCTTCAACATTTTAATGGCAATCCCATAAATGAAATATACATGGAAACCAGCGTATAGACACAGGGGAGCAGGAATTAACACTGACTTATGCTAACTGCTTGTAGAGTTACCATGTTTATATTTATTATTTTAATCTGTTTTCCATTAAAAATACATTATTTGAGGGATTAAGGGAAGATTATCCATTAGGCTGGAGGAGGAAGCCCCCCTTGGAGTGTATGTATAAATGATTTTTTTTAGGTGTTTTACATAAACAAGACATAATTTTCATTAGTGAAATGTTGCTGCTCAGCTTGAACGCAATATGTTTCAAGGGTGGAATTGTTATACAGCAAAGGCATTGGGGGGGATTCCAATTTGGTTACAACAGTTTAAGTTTGGACATTAAGTTGACATCAAGGGGCCATGTTATCATCTTTGTTAGACTGACATAAATCTGAAGTAATTTTGCTGATCGGATGGGGCAAATTCTACTTCCAAGGGCCCTGATTCAGCAAAACACTTAATGAGCACTCATCATGTGTCAGTTCCAGTGAAAATCAACAGGATTTAAGTATGCATCTAAGTATTTTTCCAAACAGAGATCAGATTATTCAAGTGTTGAAAATCAAGAAAGTGCTTTGCTAAATGAAGCCCCAAATCTGAAGTCATATCTTTGGGCTTGATTCTCAGTTGCAACCAAGGCACACTTGACACCACAAGGAGAGATGTGCTCCTGGTCCCAGGGTAATTTACAGCTGCCTAAGGATGCTTTAAAATATGCCCAGCTGACCTTGTCTCAAGAGACCTTTCCAGCAGCCAGGAATGACTGGAACACAGAAGTGATAGAGCTTCCCTTTTCCCCCTGGAAATACTCTCAATGCAGATGACTGGAAGAGGGACTGCTTAGAGTTTGCTAATCCAGCACTAAGCCAGGCAGGGATCCCAACAGATGCCTAGCTGGGCAGATTTGCTGAACCAAGATGGAGGAAGAAGAATACAACTATAGCACCCTGACTTTTAAAGAGTGGTACTAGATTTACATCTCTGGGACTGTGAGCAGAATCCAGCTCACTTTTCTTACAATATCCAGAAGATTTATAAATTCCATTTATTCAGTCTTGCGTTCCCACCTTCCCCCTCTCCCTCTTGCTCCTTCCCTTTATATATTTCTTCTTAAAAATCCTTATGTTGGTTTATTTTGCATTTAACAGTCTGATTGGGGAGCCTGGCTCCTCAGTATTTTATTTCCATCCCTTTTGAAGGCAAAGCTAAGTGACTTCTGAACACTTTGACCAGAATGTTTCCATTTGTTTTTTTAAAGATAGTTCCCTTTATGGGATCTTGTCTGCTCCCCTGTGGCAGGTTCTCTTGACTATGTTAGTGGTATTCAGCACTGCCCTCTCAAGTCAAAAAAGCTAACCAGTGGCTCTGGAAGAAGCAGCTTGGGAAACGCGGGTCAATCCCAAACAAATTAACTGTTTTGCTACTGCAGGGATGCACAATTTTCTGCCTCTGCAAGTCAGATGAGTGGCATGGGGCTGGTCTGTGGGCCAAACTGCACGCAGAACCATGCATGCACGGTTGTTTTGTAAGTGCAAACCCACACAAGGCCCAGCCATGTGCCTGCCTGACCCCACATGCTGGTGTGATCTAATGCACAGGGACATATCATTTGACCTGCAGGGCTCCCCACGGGTCAGATCTTTATTAGAAGAACCATGTGCTCTATACCATTGCTTGCAGTCATGAGGTGCAGCATGTGCTCGGCGCTATTACAAAATTCTCCAAACACGTGGAGCTTCCTGGGGTTTTAGAATCATAGAAAATGTGGATTGAAAGGGACCTCAGGAGGTCATCTAGTCCAACCCACTGTTCAAGACAGGACTATCCTCAACATTGGCATTGCTCCACAGTTAGCTGTGGCAAAATGCCATCTCAGTCTCTTTCCAGACCCTGCTAGTAGGTTTCTCCTTGCCATTGTCTCCTCACCTGTCTGTCAATCTGGTTGCCCCTGGTTACGGCTACTACGTGATCTCAAGCAGGTACAGGGGAGTGAACCTGGTCTCTTTTGTTTTAGCCCTAACCTCATGGTAGACAGGTAGTGGCTCAAGAGGTGTCAACCTCTGAATTGTCCGGTGATGGTTTTTAAATTGATTGGGTAACACCATTGGTGATGGTGTGAAAAGCTCTGCCGATCCTGCCAGCAGTGCCTATGGGCAGTTGTCACTTGCCACCCTACCACCCCTTACTGCTGACACTGCCAGTCGCATCTGCAAGCGGTCTTTGATTGGCGGTGGTGTCTGTGGGTGGTCGCTGACCACTGGTCGATGCTTGCACCTCCCCCTACTCCACCCTGCTTACACCACCATGGCTGCCTGCTGAAGCTTCCTGCTTGCCACCGACACCACTGCCTGTGGGTGCTCACCATGCCCCCCAGCCTCCAGGGGCATGCGCGGTTCATGGGTAATACCCAACAACACCTGGTCTCCATCGGGCTCCAAAAGTGAGGTCATTTGGAAGCACCAGGCATCAGCCAATGGGGCTGCTTCTGGTGGCACCTTAGCGATGAGGTCACAAAAAGTTATTTAAGAGCCCTTCTTCTTGGAAGAAGGGGTGAGAGCCATATTGGGGAACATATGAACAGCTGACCAGGTGAAGAGATGGGGATCTCTCTAGAAACTCACTGACACACGATGAACTGCCTGCTTTCAGAGGAAAGCTCAGTCAGCTTCTAAATGATACTTGTGAGTAACTTACCCGAACCTTATCTAGAAATATAGCTTGCTATAAAGAAGATGAGTGTTCAAAGGCTACCAAGCCACACTGTTTCCTGTAAAGTTATTCTGTGATACCTCTCTATCCTGTGCCCTTCCCCAAGCTTCCTCTCTCTAACCAATAAAGTTCTCCTCTGTACTAAGCATGGTGGACTTGCTGGGAGAGGGTTTGGGTATGCTTTACTATTCCCTTGGTTTGGATGACCAAGGGAAGCTGTTTTTTGTGCTTCAGGCTAAAGGAAGCACCCCCAAGTAATGTCCCTCAATTCATTCCTTGGAAAAAGTTGAAGAGCTTGAACTAATGGAGAGAAGCTTTTGTTTTCTTTGTTTTCTTGATTGGCTGATAAACAATGAGTTAGGGGCGATAAACACTGTGTTATATCAACTGCCTTCTGGGCTGCTGGGTGGGGGCACTCCTTCCTAATCAGAGCATCCTGCTGGCCATGCACCCCCCTCAGCTCAGTGTTATGGAGGTGAAGGGAGGGCAGCTCTAGGCCCCCTAGCTTCTATCCTGAGCCAGAGCAGGCACGTGCCTGCATTTCTGGGATTTCTGTTTTTTGGAGCTAATCAACAGGTTTCTGAGCCAGGAGCAGTTGTATGTCCATGCTTTTATGTCCAGGATCCAGTTACATGTCCATGTCTGAGCTTGGGGCCTGACCTGACTCTACCCAGCTAGGAATACTGAACCAACACCATAAAAAAATCTTGAAATCCATCCTCCATGGAAGAGATGCTGAGGCAGGGACCCAAGAGCAGCTGATTCCTTGTTGTCACTTCAACTGGCAAGAGCTACTGAGCCACTGATCTCATTAAGGCCAGGGTTTGCAGAGCAGATATGCACACTGAAAGTCCCCAGTCAGGGAGGGTGCTTAGAGATATCAGCCTGGCAGTTTAGGATTGCTGAGTGGGTACACAGACAAGGGGAAGCATAAGCGTGCTTTAGTTCTCCTAGGTTTGGGGTCTTGGCTCCCCAAGATCTTCCCTTACTCCCCAAAAACTGCCCAAACTGCTAGAAAGAAGGACAACCAGGTAAGAATCCGATAAAGTAATCCTGGCCTGGCAGCTACTGCTGATATGTATAATGCTGGGTGAGGAATAGTGCCCTCTTAAGTGGATAGATCTCTTGACAATTGGACTAGTTTTCTGGACAAAAGTTGCCTTGGTGTGGCAGCTCCCAACCCAGGTATGGATATGGTGGCCCCAAGCAGTCTTCAGGCTTTGCTGTCTATCTAATTCCAGGCCTGTCTGAGGTCCCAGTCATGCTAAGAATCCCTTTCTGGTTGGCTAGCTCCCCATATATTGTTGCCTTTTTTCAACTGGGCTAGGACACCTGGGTTTACCTTCCTTCCATTTCCAGGATTTTATCATTAGCTCTGGCAAATGCTCCCTCTCTCTAGTAGCTTGCAGTGCACGTTCCCTGGCTTTAGGTACTTTGTAAGGCAAATAACCCTAAAATATTAATCAAACATGAACATGAAATATCAAGGCTTAGGGAAAAATCAGATTCTGCACAGTTTGCGTAATACACAGGGAAGCATGGGATCCATAGCAGAGTAGATGAGAGCTGGGGCATTAATGCGCTTGCTGCTGCTCCTTGCTTGGGAAGTGAACAATCTGGATGTCTGGGTTCACACACCCTGGGGCCTCGGGCAGCACAGCAAGTATGCTGTGACTGGAGTACCTCAGTATGGTAAGCACAGTAGGTCGATCCTACATGGATATACTTTCCACACTGACCGGCATACAAAGCATACCCAGATTGTACCAGATACATTCAACAGCTCAGTGGACACATTGTAGCGGGTGTGTTGCACAGGTTAGCATGCTTTACCTGGCACGTTTCTGAGTATGGTGAGTCCCCATGCCAGAAAGGGCACAGCATATTAAGCTAGTAGCCTCTACTTAAACCATTTCTTGCATAACAACCAGTACATAAGGAGTGTTATATCAGGCACAATCAGCAGCTACTTGCTACAAACTTGTGGTGCATGTATGTGTTTATATCTGGGAGATCCTGGGCCTGTTTAGCTGCACAGCAAATGATCCCTGTAATACTTACAGTCTTGGTATATAATATCTAGTCCCTTGAGTGTAGGAACTAACATTTAATCTAGTTAAAATAAACATATTACATTTCACACTGAATTTCACTCTGGTGGAGCATACCCAACCACTGATCACTGCAGAAGCTGAAATCCTCCATTTACTCACAGTGTATGGTCAGCAGAGGAATTGCCAGAATGCATCAGAGCCAATGCCCATCTTACTCAGTGGCCAGCACAGATGCTCCTGAGGAAGGTCCATGAACTCACCCCCTATAGGATCAGATATGGGGTAATATGTCTCCCCACATCAGCCCTTATCCTGATGTCTGGTAATTAGAGATTATTAAACCCTGAAGTGCCACATTTAATATCCTTCTCAAAATTTGCTGTCATAAATGCATGATTTAATAATGTTGTCCCTTGCCAGTGCCTCAGTCCTGACCAGAGGTGACACAACACGAAGAGTGCAGCTCAGTTTCCACAGTGCTTTTAAACCCTCTGTCTTTCTGTTGACATGTCTATCATTATGGAGTGAATTAGGCTGAGCCCTACCGGCTTCTTTCACCTGCTTGCTCTGAATCATTAAGTGGAACAATTTATGCTCTCCAAGGACCTACTTGGAACCAAACTGGCAGCACCACGTACTTCATACCCCAGCCCCTGGCCCTGATCCATGAAGTTTCCCAGCTCTTCTTTCACACTGGAAGGAAAAGATTTCCAATTTGCTTTCAGCTAGTTCAAAAACCAAAGTGCCTTCCAGTGGAGTCTAGGAATTTTGCAGTCCCAGACAAACTGTGACCTTTGGAATCACATTGTGCTTTTTATATTTAAGGCACTTCTGCTATTGCAAATGATTTCTTTTTTTTTTATGGTGAAAATGAGCCAGTTTTCTATATAAGGGTGAAATCTGCAGCTGGAGAGAAAATTAACAAAGCTTAATGACTAGGATGCTGTACGCAGAGAATAGTAAGTGAAAGGGCTATATACTGCTATTGGTCCACAGCAGGCTTTCCTCTGGGGATGATTGGGGGCTATAAACTGAGAATAGCACCCAAGAGATACTGTTATGAATAAGCATATTGCCTGAATGGGTCTCAATAATGAAATCTATCTACAGGCTCCATCGCTGCAGTACAAGAGTATTCCATCTAATGTCCGTCTCCTCTCAGCCCCCCACGCTCCATGGCAGGGAAGTGCTGTTATCTTCTTTGCGCAGCTGGGGAGCAGAGGCACAATGCTGTGCAGAGGCCTAAGCTAGTTCTGATTGAGCCAGCTCAGGTGCTGGGACCAACACAGCCTGGAGAAGCAGTGGGAACTGGGACTAGCTGGAATGTGTCTAAATCCAAAACTGCAATCTTGGAGACCCCTGCTCTGCTGCTGCCAAGCCCTGGAGGCAGATGATTGCCAGAGAGCTTTTCTGTGTGACCTGCAAGGTCCCCAAGCCTCTGAGTGGTGCCCCAGCATTTGCCCAAAACTGCCTGTCTTGATGGAGCTGAGCACCTTGGTGTCAAGCTTACAGCTGGGCCATATGAGGATCCAGGACTGATGTGCTCTCTGCCTGAGTCCCCTGAGGGCTTGACTTAGTAAGCATCCTCAGAGCAAGCCTAGCATGTGCTGACAGCTTTGGGTTCCCTCCAAAATGCAGTTGCTGCCATTGCTTTCTCTTAAAATGTGGCTGGAGGCAAAGGCTAGGGGTTAAATCACTCCCCCAGGAAGTGAGAGACCTGGGGCCAGTTCTTACCTCCACTTGAAACGATTCCAACCCACGTGCCCCAGGGGTAGGTCCTAACCACCAGGCCTTACCTGGGTGGTGCAGCACCCACCTGTTGGAGTTTGGCTACTGTGTGGAAAAGGATTCAACATCCATTGGGCCTGAGGGAGAGAGAGCACACGAGAGGGCCTGTTTTCTATTCTGGTAGTTAGGACACTTACCTGTGGAGCGGCGTTCTGGGATTTAGTCTCATCTCCCGGGTCTGGTTTGAGTCGTATTACACAATTCTTTAATACACGTTCAGAATAATCCTGGGAGCAGATCTGCAAGACTTGTTATGGAGCTGTGTTATGTGCCCTTGTATTGGGGCACTCAAAGGTCTTTCTCTCTGTCCCTCATGCAGAGTGGGGCAGAGAAAGAAAATGCTGCAGAAGCTTCTAACAGATGCCTGCTGTTGGGCTCCCCGGGCTCTGCAGCTATCCTTAGTGATCTGCACCCATACTTTGGGTCCTGAAAGTTACTTAGCTGATGCCAATATTATCGTTTCTTAGCTCCCATTGTATCGTTTATTAGCTCTCATTTATTTATTAGTTTTGACATGCCTGGGCAGAACAAGCTGCTGGTTGTTCTTTGTTGATGTCATGTTCTGAAATGGTGTCATCATGAGTCTTGTTCTCAAGCCAGCTGTCTAATCAGACTGCACAAACCTTATGTAGATAAGGGGCACTGTTCTCCAGTCAACTTGGAAGAACAATCAGGAGTGCAGTCTGGTCAGAGTGATTTTGGATGCTGTATTGGCAAAGGCAGCTCTGCGTTACAGAACATGTTGCTGCCATATGGGGATGGGATGAGGCTGTTCTGGGATATGATGGCCTAGAAATCTCACTGGAGTTGCTTAATGAGCTTATCTTAAGAGACCACTCACTGCTTTCAAAGGCATGGTCACTCAGAGTACAGTCAGTTGCAGAGAACTGGGACCAACATCACCTCTCCCCACCCTGTATAACCAGCCTACCTCCCACTGCCAATGCACTCCTACCTTCATGCTCCTCACCTACAGCTGCATAATTCCTATGCCTACCAATCTTCCTGTACAATACTCAGGGCTTGGCCAATCAATGCATACCTTCATTCCAGTCACTTTCCTTTGCAGCCATGCAGAAATGCCTCACTTGCCTGAGACACCCATCTCCCACCCCCTTGCCGCACTAGCTATCCTAATTCTCCAGCCCTTCCTCACTTTCTCTTCATCCACTCGCCTTTGTGCCTACACACAGACCCTGATGCAGCCTATAGAAAGCCCTTTGGATGTCATGGGGTCCACTCCTGGACTCATCATCTAACAGGATACCTCCCTCCCCTCCCCTCAACCTGCCGTTCATTGCAGCCAGATCCAAAGGAGCCCAGAGCAGTTTATAAATTCCATTTTTATTTGGGTTGGGGGAAAAAAAATGAAAAACAAACCAAAATCCAAACCAGTCTGATGAACAGGTGGATGCTACATACAGGCTAGAGGGTGTGTGACCATGTACAGTGTTCAGATACAGATATGGGCAGGGAGCAGGTACAGGTGATGGGAGGCAGGGTGAGTGTGTGTGGGTATAGGGCAGTTCAGAAGTGCTCCCTCAGACAGGACATTCACTTACCAGACCAGAGAGGTGGCAGCCATCTCTGGAACTGGGATGAAGCAGCGCTCAAAGGCAGCTTATAGTCAGCAACCTTTGGGGATGGCTGATTAATATCAGTGGGGTCCAGCATTTCCTGCTGGTTAATAACCCACCTCTTATCAATTGTAGATCTCAAAGTGCTTTACAACAGAGGTCAGTATCATCACCCCCATTTTACAACAGGGAAACCGAGGCACAGAGAGGGGAAGGGACTTGCCCAAGGTCCTCCAGCAGGTCCGTGGCAGAAGCAGGAAGAGAACCCAGGTGCCCTAAGTCCTGCTCTAGTCCTCTACTCAGTGGTCCACACTGCCTCTCTGGAATGTACAATGGATTGGCACTGCTTCTAGTGACAGTGATGATGACCATACCCAAGAGACAGTGAGATCTTGAGTCAGAGGGGTGCTTCCAAGGCCAAAATCAGGTGTGTCACACCTGCCGTGAACTCCTCCAGGGTGCTTTGATTCCCATCAAGCACCAGTCACACCTGGTTAAGAATAGCTAGGGAATGTCCCATGTGTGGGTTCTCTGATGGCAGCAGGGACTGAGCTGCAGTACAGACTAGACTATAAACCAGCAGTGATTGCTTTCTTCTTCCATTGGCAGCATACCCTGGTTCGCATAGAGCAGGCTTAATGACAGGACGAGGGGAGATATGGTGAAGAGTGTGAATTTCTGGGAAGGAGCCTGCTAGGAGGAGGTTAGAAGCATGGAGGTGGTTCTGGGTGGTGATGCTTCAGCAAGTGGTGGAATCCAGCCCTTGTTACTGAGGTCCATGCAACACCCAAATCTCCAATAGAAAATCTTGACAAGTGTGTATTGCTTTAGGGACGATTTGGTTTATCATAAATATAGAGATATAGAATATATTATATATCTGATAGGATCCTAGTACCCAGTTATAAAAGCACACGCTATTGCATCACTCAGACAGGAGGGGGGTCCATGCACATTGCATGCACTTTTAGTTTAAATGTTCCGCAAACAGCCATGCGAATCCAGGTGACCTCTCCAGCCCCAGGGCAAGGCAGGTGATTTGCAGACAACGGGCCCTGTCTCCAGGAAGGGCGTTCCCATCAGAGGCGGAGTCGGAGGAGGGAAACAAAGGATGTCAGTGAGGAGCTGGTGGGTGTCCCCAAGACGTGTGCCATGGAGGAATACAGTTTGCTTTCTCCCCCCATGGTGTATAGATTATATATATTTTATATATATATATATTTATATAGGTATCTCTGTGTTTGTTCTTCTGGCTGACAGTCTCTCTGTCTGATCTACTTCATCCCACTCCGCAGCACCTGGTTGGCGGCGATCAGCATGACGCTGATGATGAAAGCGATAGCAAAAGCGCAGATGAGGCTCTTCCGGACACACGTCTGCCTGATCTGCTGGTTTGAACAGGCTGCAGAGAGAGCAGTCAGGGAGGTTGGGGCAGAAGAGGGACAAGGGTAAACAGGAAGGGAGGGATTGGACAGAGGACGCATGTTAGTTTAATGTCCCCTGCAGCCCTTCATTCTCAGGCTGATGTGGAGGATCCATCCCCACCTGCACCCCAAGGGTGCCTTCAGACATCCCTGTGCCCTCCCTGCTTGTAGTTTGCAGCGCACCTGCTAGGAAGACCCTCATACATGAAGCACCATCCTCCTTGTCTGGCAAGTGCTGCTAAGGATCGCACCCTGATGCGAGGCGGGTGCTGATGGGTATGCTAAGAAGCCCTGCTGCAGCCCGCTGCCATTTGGCATGCAGAGCAGCAGCTCTCCTGCATGGCACCAAGTGGTTCCTTCCTGTATTAACATTCAAAGCAGCCTGGAGCCAGAATAGAACTGTCACTTTCTTAATTAAAAAGAAAAAAAAATGGGGTAATAGGACTCAGTTGATCTGGCTTGCTTGGTTCATGAATGCTTGGGAGGCGGGTGGGGGAAGATGGCGTGTCACCACCAAGGCTGGTGGTGCCCGAGTACTCAGTACATTCACTGTGTTTTATACTGGGGGTTGGTAATGTTTTCTGGCAGCAGGCTGGAATGACCCTGTTTTGGCTGAAGGTGGGCCAACATTGGGACCTGGCCACCACTTCTCGCTGCCACTTCTCCCTGACACCCAGTCTTAGCGTGGCATAGGTAAAATCCCCTGTCATCAAACACTGCCAAAGCCCACTCTCCAGGGTCTGGATTCAATGGCTCTAGTCTGTGGACCATGGGTTGTCAACCCATTTTCTATGAATAAAAATTCCCGTGACTTCCACAGCGAACTAGTATAGAAAATGTGCCGCTTCTATTGGCAGAGGACTTGTGATGTATGCATGGAGTTCTGTGACCTCCACAGCAACATGCTGAGGAATTGCAGCAATCTTCTGTGTCAATGGGAACAGCCAGCGTGGTGTACCATTGCTACATGTACACAGAATGGGATCAGCACAGCTGTTCTCTCCACATTTGCACCAAATCCACCGTCCAAGCATATGTGGAATACAGAGCTCTTTACTGCATATGCATAAAATGTACTAGCAACTGTGCTGCCTGTGGTGTGTGCATGTGGGAGTGACTAGAACAGCGCTCATTAACTTGAGAGTATAGAGCAGGAGATTTGTGTACAGAAGGCAGTGACATTAAGGGGTTGTGTACAGAACATGGCAGCTCAGTGGTCTGTGTGTTGCCCATGTGCCCAGAACATGAGGACTTGACTTGTTTTTGAGTTTGATGAGGAGTAGGATGGGGGCAAGGGAGCCTGGTATCAACCAGTCATATTTGCAGATGTGATATCAGGCACAGAAGCCAATAAGAGCAGAAGAGTTTACAGTAGCCTATCAGAGTAGATATAGTCACATAATTTCGGTGTACTGAGTCTAAACTGAATGTGCACATTCCTGTGTGTGTTACTTAACAATGGCTATCAGTTAATTAGAATCAGCTAATTTGCTTAGAAAACAATTATTGGTAAATAGTTGTCAAGAAAATGTCCTCCAGCTTTACCAGCTCACAGTGCCTAAGGCATGCCAGAGACACGCACAAAGACTAGCATCATGTCTGGCTGCCTTCAAATCCCCAGGCTGAATGAACAAGTACCCGTTTGCAACTGGGTCACTGAGGACAGCCTTTGGCACAAGAACAGAGTGGATCTCAAGCTCATGCTTCAGTGAGATTCCCCCATCCCTCAAAATAATAGTGCAGTCATGCAAATTGGAATGCAGCCAATCAGAGTACAGGAAATCACTCAGTAAGATAACTTATAGACCAGTTAATGTTCTTAGCATTTACACGGCAGCAGTATAACTTCGAGCCAAAATGCAGCCACCTTTGGAGTGGGATACAACTATGATGAACCCTCTCATTTATTCTCCTCTTTAAACTGAACAGTCTTGGCTCCTTCAGTCTCTCCTCTTAGGTCATTCTCTCTGGGCCTGTAATCATTGTTGTCATGGTCAGCTTAGGGTCACTTTTATCCCATGAGACAGTTTGATGGACAGATGTGTATGGGAGACTGCCTTCTGCATAGGGTCCTAGTACCACCTGCACTCAGTGCCACTCCTGGACCACCTGCACTCAGTGCCACTCCTGGTGGAAGGGCAACCAAGAATTTTTTCCCACACTTAGGCATTCCTGGAGGTCATGATCAACTGATTCCTTTTAATGGATCACAAATGGCTTTCACCTTCAACTTACTAATGTTTCTTTTCAGGTTAAGACCCAATAGGGCTGTGTTACATTGCTTGGGGCACAAGAAGGAGCCATAATCCCAAGTGCAATAGCTGCAGAGTACCATGTGAGCAGCAAGGAGGACAGAGGCCCTACTCAAGAACTTGTTCAAGATCAGTAAATTCCCGTGGGTGGCACCACACATCCTGGCATCACTTGGCCACCCAGACAGCATGCACAAAACTGACCCTGGGTCAGAGCATGGGACAAAGCACATGGCACCAAGCCATACATCTCAGGACCACCCTCAGAACGCTTGGCTGCCCCAACCCGCGCTTCAGTCAGTCCCTCAGCTAAGAGAGAGTAGCTGGTCAAGGAGAATGGTGCATCTCCCTGATGTTACCCAGCCCTGCATTAGCTTCTGCTGTATCAAAGCAAAGCCAGATCCTGCTTCCGGTGGAGTCAGTCATGCCTCTTCCACAGGTAAGGCTTGTAAGGGGGCAATATGGCTGGTGAAGGCTGGTGTCACAGTGGGAGCAGAGACAGCACATTGTGACTGCTCACATGTGGAGGTGGGTGCCCCTGCACGGCAGCCTGTGAAGGGAGCTGGGGGAAAATTGGCTGATAATTTTTTCAGCAAAAAATGCAGATTTGACAACAGAAATGTTTTTGTGAATTGGGGTTGGTTTCACTGAGTTGTTGCGCAGAATTATCAACACAATTTGCTCCAACATTTGCTAAACAAACAGTTCCAGCTTCTTATTCCAAACAGCTTTTGAAATTTCCTTCTGTTTTCTTAAAAAAAAATAGTTCAGAACCACGTGAAATGGGGCACAGAGCCATTTCTTTGGCATTTCAGTTCAGGCTGACTTGAAAAAGAATTCATTTACATTTTTTGGAACTTCCCAAAATCTGAAAAAAATGGCTGTTTGCATTGATCTAACTGTGATCTCCTGGGCACCCTGACTATCCTTCTGTCCTGTATCTATACAGCACCATAGGGTTCAGGTCCATGACTGCAGGGCAAATACCAATAAGGAGAAGCTCTGCCTGTGTCTGCAGCTGTTGGTGGAAGGGGGCACTTACTCTCTACATCAACGGGGCATTCCTCAGCATTGCCCATGTGGCTCTCCTCTTCAGTCATGATGATGTTCTCAATGTCCTTCATGGACAGATGCTCGCAGAAGGTGTCATACAACAGCCTCTTCAGCTCATCAACTGTCAGTTTCTGCATGTCGCACTGTGGTGGAGGGGGAAAGATCATGAAGAAGTTATGGATCTCTCATGGGGGATGCAACCCTTGCATTATTGTCATGGAAACTCTCACTGGAATCATGTGACTTCTATTTGCATGTTACAGGGCTGCCCTCACATGGGCTGCCCAACCCTTAAGCACCAGCCCCCATCTTACAAGGGGTGCAGATTGTCACTGCCACCATCCACTCACACTTCAGCACAGTGGTCCCCATCATGCCTGGGTCATAGTTATCAAAGAGTTGCTGCCTGTCACAAGTCATGTCAGAGCTGTCACATGGTCAACAACTATGTCATGCTACAGGGAACAAGATGAGCTGAAGGAACAAAGCAACAGGGCACAGCACTGTATACAACCATGACAGAGGTGCTTCAGGCAGGGGACCGTGCTGTCTGCAAACACAAGATGACTATTTTCCATCTCTTCCACCCCCACACCCTTAGTCACACTTAGTGACACCAGGCTCCCAGACACCTAGAGTGCTGGAGACAAATGCTCTGCCTGAGCCCCAATTTCCCTTCTGACCATCCCTGCTTTGGAGCATGAAATGCACCACAAGGAAAATTAACCCCAAACTGGAAACTGCAAACCAGCTCCTGCCTGGAGATCTGTGCCGTGAGTAACAGCCTGCGGGGAGACCCAGCTAGGGAGGCCCGAGGAGTTGCATAAAACAGGGGTGATGCTAGGCTGAATACTGCTCTGACTGTCAGTGCCGGGGCGTGCAAAAACCAGAAGAATCTGGCTCCCAGGGAACAGCACTGCTCAGAAAGAGGCCAGAATTTAACCTGCTGCACCTCAGTTTAGATCAGTGGTTTTAGGACAAGGATGGATATGGTCAGCAGCTATCAGCTACTCCTGGCCCTCTAAAAACACATGTTAAGTTTCATCTACAAAGAGGCTCCTGTTGCGATGTAATGCAGGGTCTCAGAGACACTCAGTGGAGCCTTTGATAAAGGAGGCAGGTTCCAAGCCAGATTTCCCTCTCACTGATCACCTCCAGGACTGCCAAGTCATTGCTGTCCATGAGGCTTAGGTAGCTGCAGACACAGGTGTTGGGGCAAGGGCTTACAGTGGAGGAGCTGGTCACTGGTCATTGCTCCTTTAGGATGCTCTGGTCAGGCTAGCGAAAACTGAAATGTCTCAGTGAAATGCAGCCTTTGATGTCCAGCAGCTGTTCCCTAAGACTCAGAACCGACCAGGCTGTCATGTGAATCTGCTAACCGCACAACAGTCACGTTGCCTCAGCTGGGACGTGGTTAGCATGTTGGTGTTGAACTATCAATTGCTACATAGTAGGGATCTGTATGCACAGGAGGTGGGGGATTTGGGGTCCAGATGCATGAACTCAAGCAGAGGTTTGGGTTCATTTTGCAGCAGCTGCCACTGGTGATGTTTCCTGTATTGCCCTACTAAGTGTAATAAGAGCACACATTCCAGTTTGCATCATGTCAGCAGTTCTTGTGCATCTCACCTGTCCTCACTCCTGTAGTAAGGGACAACATTTCTCTTATCCATCCTGCTCCAGTGCTTGTGGTGCCTGCTGATCTGATCCCACCGATATCATCAGCAGTCACTTGGTGCTCTGGATAACAGTGATCTACACTGGAGTGTACTGCAGCTGTAAGGGGCAATGGATTTTGGTGGGTCTCTATAAATGAGGAGCATTAGCGAGGTCTGCGCTAAGCAAGGCCTCCTTCTTATGAGTAACACCTTTCTCTTCATCCCCTCACTGCACTGGCTGCTCCTTCCCAGGCAGATCCCCAGGGATTTGAGGGAAAGACCAGCAGTGGTTTGTACCGCTGTGATTAAAATAATTTCTAGAACTGCCATTCCTCTGTGTTCCCTGTCTCCAAGGAGGACAGTGTCTAGCTCAAGGCTTGGGATCTAAGGATGAGGCTGCAGTGGTGTCAGGGAGAAAGGAGAGCGTGGAGACAGTCCCGGGCAAGGGGTACCTCCTACCTTCCAGAAGACAGTGTCGAAGTCTGTGCCGTGGAACTTCTCGGGGATCCCCGAGGTGGAGAGCTTGGGACCCAGTAACGTCACAAACTCCTCAAAATCCACCTGCCCATCCCCTGAAAAAGAAAGAGACTGGAGTTATTGCTCCACAGCGTGGCGAGCAGCAGCCCCTGGTTGGGCCAGTGGAGCCAGGCTGGCTCCCTCCTTCCCTCCCTTTACATTGAGCATCAGCTGTTTACCTCATCCTCTCCCACCTCTTTCTCTTTCTGTCTTGTCTCTCTTCCTTTCTTCCACCTCTCTTCTGTGTTCATCTCTCCCTTTTTCCTCCTATTTTCCCTTTCCTTCCTGTCTAACTCCCTCCTTCTTTCCATCTCTCTCTCACTTGCATTCATCGCTTCCCTCTTTTCTCTTTTTGCAGCTTTTCTCCCCCTTTTTTTCTCCCTTCTGTCTGATTGCTGGGTGGTATCTGAGTGCTTTCCCTGCCTTCTCTTTTGGAGTCACTTTTCCAGTCACAATACACTTGCTTTGATTTTTGGTTCATTTCCCCGGCTCTTCCCCTGGGTGATTTGCCCTCTCCTGGGTGCATTAGCTCGGATCCATCCAGAACTGTGCAGGATCCTTTGAAGGAGTGATTAAGCCTTCTAGAAACCCGCCAGGTAGCTTTTGGAGAATGAATGTAGGTGGAATGCATAGGAGGGACCTGCCTTCTCCCTCCATCAAAGTGCCAATCCACTGCCAATTTTTCCTCAAAGCCTCAGCCCTTGAAAAAAAACCCCAAACCCCAATATATATCAGGTGCTGCACAAGCACAGAACCAAGACATGGGCCCTGATCCAAGAAGCGTAGAGTTAGAAGTTAGAGCCTAGCCACATAATCTATTTCTGTCATTAGGAAATTGTGCCTGTTCTTCCCCACCCCAATTCTTTTCTTTCATTTTTTTCCTGAACACATTACTGAGACTTTCGGTATACCTCTAAAAAAATAGATGAAATGTTGGTAATGGTGTTTGGGGCCCATTTGCTTAATTAGCTTGAAAGAATCAGAATGCAAATCCATGCAAAAATTAGAAAAGGCAGAAAAAGATCTGTTTGCAACCTTTCCAAGTGACAATATAATACTGGCAGTTCTGAGAGGCTCTAAGAGTATGGTAACTGATGATCCTGTCCCCACACAAGCCTTCCCCTTCTGGCCCGGGGGGTGCTGGGGCAACTGGAGTATTGCCTAGCGAGTGCATAGCAGGGTGCCAACAATGAGCCCGGTGAGTTCAAAATAAAGCCCTGGAGGTCTTCCATTAATGGATGTCTGGAAATAGAGGCTTCCACATAGGGCCCATATGGGAAAACTATATGCCAGGTTGGGGTATAAAGGTAGCTCTGTAGCATGGAAGCTGTTGCTAATCCCATGCCTTAGGACTTTGCTGGTTGCCAGCTGGGGCCAGAACGGTATTCCTCGCTTCATAAATGCCATCTGCCTCTGGATGGGGAGATTTTACTTTCCTCTGTCATTGGCCACAGATAAGACTATGGGGTTTTGACTGGGGTGTGATGATAAGCCTGCAAATGCCAGAAGCCCAGAGGTTCCTGGCTAAGGACTCTTATTCTTCCACTTGAGGTCAGGAAGGACTTTTTTCCCTAGGCCAGACTGGCAAAGACTGCAGGGTTTTTTGCCTTCCTCTGTAGTGGATCTTCTGACCTTATACCAACTTGAAGAAGAATGCATTGCATCTAGAAGCTTGCCTATCTCAACCATGCAGTTGGTCCAATAAAAGATATCACCCACTGAAATCCTTGCCTCTCACATATATATTAACCATCTATTTCCCCATCATAGCAGTGGCAGGGCATTGACAATTCCCTTATCTCCCGTACTTGTACCACACTATGAAGTGCTCTTGGTGTTGCAGACATAGTTCCATGTAGTTGTGGGTGAGCAAAGTGGTGATTTGGGGTTTGTTTGTTTTTTTGGGGGGGAGTTAAAACAGCCTGTGAATGCAGAGGTCTCAGTAGTCTAGGAGGCCCTTTCCAGCCCCACATTTCTGTTACATTGACGTGTCCTTGCCCCTGCTCTGTGTAGCCAGGAAGGGCAGGTGGCCTGCAAGTTGGAAGCAGGGACTGCATGTGCCACAAGGACAGGCCAAATTAAGCCATCAGTCCTAGCAGAGATGCACGGTCAGTCACTGACCTGAGTGTAGTCTCCATATCTGAGGACTCAAAGAGTAAATGAGAGGTACAGAGAGGCAGAACAGGATGAAGGAGAGAGAAGGACAGAGAGAGCAGAGAAAAGGGAGGCAAAAAAAGATCTGAGTGAGAGACATGTGAGCACAACTGAGGGTGAAAGTCCTGAACTGGGGAGAGACACTTATATCAGCAACCTCACCTGTGTCCCTGAACAGCCGTGACCCTCTGCCCATCTCTACTGCCTTCCAGGCAACCTTCTTAAAGTGCTTGGCATGCCCACGTGAATTAATCCTCACTGTCTGCCTCACAGTACTGTAGCACGGGGGACAGGACAGGCATACATACCTGGATGCCATGAAAACTACAGAAAGCCTCTGTTGGCACTGCCTCCCCCTGCTCTGTTCCTTCCCATCCCTCCCAAGAAGAGTGGGAGAGCCTTACCCTGCTTATGGGCTCAGCACAGCAGGAAAGTTGATACCTTGGGAAATGAGAGACCTGCAAGATTGGGCTGCAGCCTCTGTCTGGCATTTGCAAATATCTACCCCTATGATCTGGTGCTTTTGCCAGAAGAGTCGGCAGCCTCTGGGTAATTATTAGGGGATGCCAGGGTTAATTATCTCCTTTATGCTGCTGATAACTTTGTTTCAGCTATCAAGGGGGAAGCTGGGCCTCTCCAGAACTGCAGCCAGCAGCCCGATCCAGCAGTAAGTGGGACACTCAGTCAATAAACCATAGATCTGAGGGCTCTGTGAACCACAGCCAGCAAAAGGTAATGAGAAATTCAGTCACACTTCACTAGTGAGGCCTGAACCTCACAGCAAGGGCTGAGCCAGAGATCAGCATCCCAGGGTAGGAACCAGGGAAGATGGAAAGTCCAATCAGTACCTCTAATGCTGCAGGAAAAATGTTGCTACAAGGGGAAACAGGACACCACTAAGGTTAACCAGATAAGGTGGGAAAGAAGTTGACAAGGTTTGGTTGAATCTCCACTGGAAATGGAGTGATGTTTGGCTCCCAGTACCATGTGTCCCATCTTTACCCCAGCTCTTAGCCATTCTTCATCATAGGATCACAGGAAAGTAGGGCTGAAGGGGACCTCATGAGGTCATCTAGTCCTGCCCCAGGATCATCCCATTCCCTGACTAAAGCATCCCAGCCAAGATAACTTGCTCTTGAAAATGTCCCAAGATAAGATTCTACAACTTCTCTAGGCAGCTTGTTCCAATGCTTGACCACCTTCATAGTCAGAAAGTTCCTTCTAATCTCCAACCCAGATTTTCTCTGCTGCAGCTTGAGGCCATTGCTCCTAGTCCTGTCCCCATATGGGTACAGGGAATAGTCTATCTCCATCCTTTCTACAATCACTCTTCAGGTATTTGAAGACTGTTATCAAATTCCTCTCAGTCTTTTCTTCTCCAGACTAAATAATTCTAGGTCTTTAAGCCTTTCCTCAAACATCTTGCTTCCCAGGCCCACAATCATTTATGCTGCTCTGCACTGGACTCTTTCTAAACTTTTCATATCCTTCTTGAAGTGTGGAGCCCAAGACAGGACACAGTACTCCAGCTGAGGCCCTCACCAAGTGATGAAAAGAGTGGAAGAATCACTGGTTGTGGCCACACGAGATGCTTTACTGCACAGTAGACTAATCTATTGCACAGTAAAGCATCACTATTTAACTGTGCGCTAGGCTACTGTGCAATTACATAGGCTAATGCACAGTTATCTAATACCTGAAAATACAGGTAGTAGATTAACTGTGCATTGGCTACTGCACAGCAGTGCATGTGTAGATGCTGGAGGCTATTTACTACTTCTTTTCTGATGCCCAGTAACCTTACTATGCACTAATAACACATGTAGACGTACTCACTGTTGGCTTTTTTGCAACAGGAGCACAGTGTTGGCTTATATTCAACTTAAGGGCTCCTGTAACCCCCAGACCCTTCTCTGCTGTACTGCAGCCTAGCCATTCATTCCCTAGTCTGTATCTGTTCCCGCAGTTTTTCCATCGCAAGTGCATGACTCTATTTGTCATGGCTTGGCTGCTGGTGTGTGTGGAGCCCCTTGCTCCCGGAACAAACTTAGCTGGCTCCTATAAAGGGCTAGAATCAGGACATGCCAAACTCTAAGGGGTCACGTTCTGGTCCCATCTTGGTGGATCAAGATCCTCCCCAGGCTGTGTGATGAGGTCTGACATGAGAAACCAGGGCCATACTTTTTGACTAAGCTCCGCTTCCTTCAGAGAGGCCAGAAGGGTGGTTATACATGTTGCTGCCCTAACCTGAAATCTTCAGAGCAGCCTCATGCTGCCTGCACCTCCAGTGGGCTCGACTGAACACAGCTTTGTATCATCATGTGATGACTCTGTTCCACAGGATAAAGATCTTGGGAAAAGGGAAGATGAATAAGTTGTGGAGCTGTGGGTGGGGCTGCACTGGGTCTGGAAATGCCCTCACACTAGATCCAAGGGAATGGGGCTTTGCAGTATAATTTCCCTTTCTCCTATGACTGGCATTAACAAGCTACTGTACTTTGTAGCACCAGCCAAGTACCAATGACCCCTGGAAGTTGAACTCTCTGGAACCAGAGTCCCCATGGCATGGCTGATCTATATAGCCTGGGCAAATGCACTGTGTTACTTGCCCTGCATTTGCCTGTGCTGGATCTGTCTTGTGGATAAAAAGGACTTCGGTCTCCAGGGCTGTCAAGCCAGCAGTAAAAATGAATAATGAAGGGAGCTGATGACTTGGCAGCCCTGCCCAAAAGGCTTTTAGAAGAAAAAAAATCCAATAAATTAACAAGCTGTTTAAGAGGATCAGTAACAGAGTGATGGGAACAGGCTCCAATGTGATCCAGAAAGGAGGAAGGCTGGTTTTGTTCGCAGTCATTCTCTCTTTGTACGGTGGAGCTGCTCTGGATTTACACCTGTATCAGTGAGACAGGAATCCCATCCCATGTGGGCAAAGTAAAGGGAGTGGTTCTGTCCCTCTCCCTTGTCCCTAAGCGAAGCTGTGGTAGCATACAGGCACTGAGCTGTGCAGCAAAGGGGTTGGGGGAGAATTTTCCCATTACAGGTATGGAATAGGTCTGCTGTAAGCAGCCACACACTGCAATCGTTGGCATAGTGAGGATGCTGAGACCAGGGAAAGGGAATATCCATAACACAAGCATGCTGCTGTGCAGACTCTGGATGCTTCAGACAGTGGAGGAGCCCCCAAGCAGCTCTTAGGAAGCAGCTGTAAATTAGAGCACCACCTGGGCTGTTCTGGTTAATAACAGGGTCCAAACCATTAAAGATCATTGAGGTAGCTCTGAGGATGCAGCTATAAAGTAAAGCAACTCCTCAGCTGCTGTAATTTATACCAGGGGCCACTCAACCCCAGAAGGGTCCAGAATCTCAAGGGCACAGAGAACTCAAAACTGTCATAAGACCTCTTTGATTAGGGCTGTCACTTCCGGAGGTGCAGCCCCAAGTCCTTCCTTTACCTACCTGCCATATCACACCCAGAGATTCCTCCTTTATATGCCTGCCAAGACCTGAGACCAGGGTTTCATATTCATATTCCTCCTATAGGTATTGCTAGCAGGGGTGCTGCTGGCAGCACACTCCCTGTAGCTTATATCAGTTACATTATCAGCTGTTGCAAGGAAACATATCTGACAGCAATAGGTCTCAGGCATATGGCTGCTCACCTTGAAGTCAAGCCATGGCTCTAACTGGGATACCTGCCAGCCTGTGGCCCTGACGGGGACACCAGATGTACTTTTGACTGTCCAGAAAGGCTGGGCTGTCAGGAGTGCATCAGAGCAAAGCCCAGCTGGTGGAGCTGGGCTGGAGAAAGAACACCTGATTGTTTGCAGTCTGTGAGAACCAAGCTGCACATTGGTAACAGCCCAGCATTATAGCTGACATGATGGTGATGATGATTAATAATTATAGTAGACACTCATAGAACATTATAGGGCTAGCGGCTCGGTACAAATGCAGCAGCAGAGATACTGTCTGCCTTGCCCAGTGGAGGTGAGAAAGAGACAAGACCTAGGGCTGGAGAATGAGCTGCAGGACATTCCTTCTCCCTGAGGGAGAAGAGAGGGTAAAAGAAGGCTTTTGGGAAGACATGGGGTGCAAGGAGAGGTTTGCAGCAGGTGGGAAGAAGATGCCTGGAAGGCAGGAAGTAGAGAGAGTCTCAGGGTTTGGGGACAGGAATATGAGGAGCTGAGGACAGCAGGAGGCAGCTGCAGTAAAAGGTGAAGATAGGGAAGGAGATGCCGGACCTAGAAGAGCTGCCTCTGCAGCAGCGGGGTAGGGGAAAAGAGAAGACTTCTGGAAGAGGTTGGAGCTGGCATTAGAGCAGGCACCCATGGGATAGTCTTCAGGGGAGAAAGTTACAGTGATGAAGGAGAGGGGGAAAGTTTTGGGAGGAGTTCAGCCATGATAATAGCACAAGACGCTTGACACTGTGCTGCCTAGTACGCAGAGTTAGACAAGGGGAAGTGAGAGGCCCCCGGGTGCTCATGGGAGGGCAGAAGGCAGCCCTAAGGACTGAAAAGGGAAGGCTGCAGAGAGGCTTCTGAGTACAGACAGACCCTGGAGTTCCTTCGGGCTCCGGAGGCTACTAACCAGGTCCCTCTGCATCCTCGCTTGGACCCAGCTGTCATGGAGCAGGATGCTGACTGCATGACAGATCCTGTTCTGAGGTGTGGGCAGGAGGGAGCTATCATACCAGTAACAAACTGAAGGCAGGTGACCAGGGCTGTAGCCCTGGATGCTGACTTAAAGGAGGGGCAGAAAAATAGCAGCTGCCACTGCAGCTGTACAGTCACATCATGGGCATCAGCAGCCAGAAGTCATTGGTACTCCCCTGCATGGCCTCTGACCCTGGTGCCCAGCTGCCCTGCCCCACTTCTGTACTGTGCACTAACAAACCTAGACTAAATGGTTTCAGCTGGCTCAGGTGGCTGACTTCCTAAACACAGTCCCTGTAAGCACATAGAGGTATTTGCACTTTTCCCTTTAGCCCTGTTACTAGCAACCCTTTTAAGATTAGATTAACTGTGAATGGTTTTGAACTCTTTTATTTTCTACCATTCGTGTGGTTTATTTCTTCCCTGCACTCAATTTTGACTGTTAAATCAGTGTATCCCGGTTCCCATGCCCTAGTACACCATGCTGATGCTCATGTTTCCCATATACTGTAAAAGGAAGGCTGGCTTCAAACCTCACTTTCATTCAAATAAAAACATACACCTGCATACAAGCAGCTACTTCTGCCATGGCTCTTCAGCATAGCTAGAGCCCTTTCAGATCTACTGCACAGCTCTCTACTACTCTCTCTCTCTCAGGAAGTAATAACATTTGCTAGTAGCCATAGTAGGCTACTTATCCAGTGATGGATGAGTCATTGGAGGGTGACAAGGTACACATATCTGCCGTACGTTATATAAATGTTTCTATTCCTATTAGGATTTTGTAAATCCTGTTGCAAAATCTGAATACTAGATTTAAAACTGACTACCTCCTGTCTCTTTAACAAGCATTTAAAATATAGTGGTGTAAAAACATATCATGTGCTTGGAATGAGGAGATGGCAACAAAACTGGGAAGGAACCGCACCCCATGGACTGCAGATCAGCTGCATTCTTCCTCCACAGTGGTCCAGCTACTCAGAGACAAGGTCTAGCTAGCCTACAGCACAGCACACTCCTCTGCAGAGGGCAGAGGTAGTGAGTGGCTGCAGAGGAAGGCAGCTCTGACAGCACGTCCCATCCCAGACAATCACAGCCCTACTCAGGCACCTGAGTGTATTTCATGGTGCTGTCACCTTTTACAGCAGTAATATTATATTCATTCTCAAACAAAATATTCTCTTTAGCAGGTGACATCAAATTTGTAATAACTTTGGCAATGCTGCTTGCATTAGAGTTAAGCCAGCCCCATACAAGCTAAGCTGGAGGCAGAGAGGGAGAGAATGGAGCACAGCACAAGGGAGAGTGAGATGGAGGGAACAAGACAGATAAGGAGAAGGACAGAGATAAGGGCCATAATTCTTCTCTTGCAGGATGCATCTGTGGGAGTTTCTTGTCAATGGGGACTGCCTGTATCTCTGTGGGGGGGACTGGGCAGGGGGTGTCAGAAAGCAGAGGGAACAGATACATACTGAGGGATGAGATGGAGACAGTGAATGAGGGAGGTGAAAGATGAGTGATAGGGAGGGAGGGAGAAAATGAAAGAAAGAGGGGTAATGGAGAGAAAGCAAACATGAAAATGGGGAGAGAGAAGGATGGAGAAAAACAGCAGAGAAAAGGGGGGAGAGAGAGAAAGATGGCTGGTTTGAGAGCAGGTGAATCATTTAATGGAGAGGAAGAGGGAAGCGCCACTTTGTGCAGGGCAGAGTCCTGCTCTGCTGCTTCCCCTCCTCCACGCTGACATGAGGGACTGCACATTGCACACAATGCTGGGCCTCAACATTTGGGTTGGGGAATCACTCCCAAAGTATTTCTGGGCTCACCTCCCCTTTTCCTGATCTCCCAGGGTGACCACACCTGCTCACAATCCTGCTACGTCCATTAGTGGGAAGTAGTACCCATGTAGCATAGCCCCAGCAGGACTGTGCTGGCTGCCTCCCTTTAGTGGGCTTTCTGACTGGCTAGCCAGTGTTGAATTTACCACATGGCTTGCAAGCAGAAGAGATAGGATCAGAGGCAGCACAGACAGAAAGAAGGGTGATGGGAAAGGGCTGAAAGAGGAGAGAAAGGACCCTGAGGGGATGTGGGGGAATCTTGGAGGACATACTAAGCTCCCTGCCCTGCGCAGCACAGCTCTGTCCTGCTTTGCCATCCATAGGCCCCTGGAAGATGCTGCCTGAAACAGAGGTGGGTCTCAGAAAGATCTCAAGACCTACGAAAATCCCAGGAAGAATGAGAGGGCAAGGCTTACCGTCCATATCCAGCCGCTGGATGATGACCTCCAGCTCCACCTCATTGGGCATGTAGCCCAGAGACCTCATGGCTGTGCCCAGTTCCTGCTTGGAGATGAAGCCATTCCCATCACGGTCGAACACCTTGAAGGCTTCCCGGATTTCTGCAGGGAGGGAGGAGAGCAAATATGCTCAACAGCTGGTTTGCCCCATCATGCACCTTAGTCCTGGCTCTGAGCCCAAGGAATAAACATAGACATGAAACAAGATCCCCTCCTGCTCCCCAAAGCAAATCTGACCCCCCGCCATACTCACTGGAAGAATCAGCTGCCTTGCCTGGGTAGTATCTCTCAGTGGGAGAACACAGCTTCAGCTTGTGTCTTTTATTCACAGCGGACGCTCACTCAACTCCCATACCAGCCTTTAATAGATTGAATCCTCCCAACCTTTCTGTGCAGAATGGGTCATTCTTCCCATTACACAGATGGGGAAACAAAGTGGAAGGAATCTCCCAGGTGGCAAGGGAAGTCCATGGCAGAGTAGGGAACTGTATTGAGGTCCTGAATTGAACGAAGTCCAAGGTGAGTGTCCTTAAACCTCCCTTCTTCTTTCAATGGCATTCTGTCTACAGCAAGTACATGCCATTAGAAAACCATTTTCTAAAGAACTAAGCCACCAGTCTTAAAAATGATTCCGGCAGCCAAGACTTGGCTGGACGGGGCACAATAGTAGCATTGTCACAATGATTTCTGGCAAATCTTCTTGCAAGTGTCTGATTCCCTGGTAGTTTAGAATATTCATTGCCTTTTGCCAACAGCCAGCATCTGTCATTTAGATGCAGACCTTTGAAATAGCCTTATCACATTTTAATAGATTCATTTCTAATAACCATAGAGCAGTGGCCAAGCTGTTCCACCTGCTCCTGGTGGAGTTCTTAAATGATGAGTGAACAACATTTTGAAAAATAAAGTCTATGTGAATTTTTAAACCGTGAGCGCCCAACACCCACAGGCCTGCACCAGCTGGCTTTGAAAGGGTGCCTCTTACATGCAGGACCCTTTGTTCTATGTACATGAGAACTAATGGGAAACAGGTATATCAGACCCACAGCAAGGCTACCAATTTCCAGTTCTAGGTGCCCTTCTTTGTAAATGTTAGAGGAAAGTGAAAATAGGACTAATAAAGGGAATTAGATTGCATCATTTTCAGCAATATAGAGCAGTTTCTTGGGTCTGATCATTCAGCTGTAATGAGCAGGCCCTTAATGCATAACTTGTAAAATATCTGCCTAGGAGGGTCCAGATCATTGTCCCTATTTTACAAATGGGTAAACTGAGGCACCAGGAGGGAAAGTGACATGTACAAGGTCATGCAGTAAGTTGATGGCAGAGCTGGGAGGGGCCTGTAGGTCTCAACACTTTTAGCCACGCATGATCGCTTCAGTCCAAACTTTTTGTTGTTTAGAAAGGGCTTTGTAACAAGGCCTAATTTGTAAGGAGAACAGGGGCTAAAGCAGCCAGGCTGTCGTGTGACACATGCAGGACCCGTCACGACCCATCATTTTGGAGGACAGAACAAAGACACAAATGGTCTGTGGGAGCTCTCAGGCTCGGAGGAAGTTGGCTTTCACTGGAGAGCTGTGCTGCAAACACAATGTGTATGAACACAACAACACCCTCCTGATTCCATGCAGGCGATTAAGTTTGTAGACAGAGTTATGTCTTTACTTAACTATCAGCCTCCCTGTCTCATCAACTGCTCTCTGGGCACTTGTCTGTAATTATCTCTCATTTCCCATTACTGTTATTCTAATTAATAACTAGACATTGCATTTCTAGAGCAGGGACATGCCCAAAGGACTCCCAGGGAATCTGCTAAGGAGAAGAGAGAGAGAGAGAGAGAGAGAGAGAGAAGCATGACATGGGAATGAATCTGTGTCCATGTATGAGAATGAGTGAATATTTGCATGGAGGTGTATGTGTTTTGATGTACTTTGTGTGCGCAAGGGAGTCATGTGCCTGTGTGAAGGTGTGAAAGTGAGTACCCAGAGGTGTGTGTCTGGGCACTAGCAGTGCATTTGGCATCTGACCTCCCTTCTCTCCCTGACTGTCATCACACCCCACAAATGCCAGGCCGGTGGGGTCAGTCACCTTGGAGAGATTCTAGCATCTCTCACACCTCACCCTTTTGGACCCTGAGCTTTCTGCTCTGGTACCTAGGCTCAGAACAAGATAGTGCTGCATCCACCTGCCAGTTTGTAGGGCTTGAGAAGAAAGAGGGTGCTTTATAGGCACCCAAAGGAGGCTGACATTTCAGTCTGGGCCTTGGGAGGGAACCCTCAACCATCTTAGATCTCCTCCTGCCTGTGGCTCCCTCTCCTGATCCAGGTAATACACCACCCTTACATTCAGGTAGCAGTTCCCCTTGCCCCTTTCCTGCCCCTTCCTCTCTCCCTACCCACACCAGCACTCCTATGAGCTTCTTCTCTATCCTCCTCTGCGCCCTTCCTCCTTCTCTCTCCTGCTAGCTCCTGTCTGCCTTCTGTACCCTCCCATCACATCTGCTTTTACTACCTTGGCCTGCTGGTCCATGCTTCCCTTTCCCTCCGCACAGCCTAGTTCCTCTGTAGCCTTCCAACACAGCTCCCACTCTCTGCCCTGTCTACTCAGCTGTCTGAG
>JAGPOW010001167.1:4022470-4063307 GCA_030014935.1 Caiman crocodilus | reverse complement strand
GAGGCAGTACACACAAGGGCTGGGGACTCTATACCCGGAGTATAACTTATACATCATATAGAGATGGCAGCACCTTCATCCAGGTGAGTGACTTTCAAGCACATCAGCACCTGCATCCAGCCTGGATCCCCAGGGACACCAGGTGCTCCTTCTAAGGACATGATCCCAACTGTTACAAAAGCTCCAGCCCCTTGGGAAGGCGACTTTGAGGAAGGAGCAGGTGATGATCCAGGCATGAGTCAAGCCTCACCCTGAGGATCTCCCTCTGGGAGAGACAGTCCTGACTGGCCACTTAGAACCCCGGGCACGTGGGAAGGGGGACGTGCTGGCATGCCCAGTGAGCACACACAGTTATAACTCCCCTCAATTACTGTTTCCATAACCATAAATGTCGATAGGAAGAATTATACCAGTTTCTCAGGGAAAGAGATTCTGAAACCAACCTAAAAGGTCTTTGCCTTGACTCCTTCCTGCCTGGACTACAGCAGGGAATCTGGGTTCATTTGCCACCGAGATGCAACAGCCATCCTTGTTCTGTCACAGCCCAGCATGTGGGAGCCTCCAGCAACAGCACATGTCTGCATTGTTCTGCTGTAGCATAGTCCAGCACCTGGGTACCTCCTGCACTGAGGCAGGACTGCATCCCCTCTACTGTTTTGCAGTGCAGCACCCAGGCGCCACAGCACTGAGGCATGACATCACACCCCTGATAACCCAGGAGAGCATCCACCACTGAGACACTATTGCATCCTGTAGCGTTATGGTCCCTGCTTCACAGACAGAAGAGCCCAGACAGATCTGAATGGAAAATGGCATCTGTTTCATGAAAACAGTTGAGGTTTCAGATTTTGTTTTTGCTCTGTTGAAAGGTGGTCCATAACTACAGGATGGCCAGGGACCAGAGGCTGCCTTGGGCTGAAGAAGGGCCAGGTGCAAGTCCTTCTTTTCCTGATTAAAGCTGCTGATTGTAAGCACATGGCAGTGACCACATCCAAGGTGAGTACACTGCTCGTTAGACTGTAGTCACTGCCATTTACCTGATAAATATGTAAAGGTTTACACTAAGTAAATAGCTCTAAGAATTGTTCCAAGATTGATCTAATAGCCCTGTGGCTAAAGTGATGTGGGATATACAGGTTCAAATCCTCTCTTATAATAGCTGTAACTCCTACTGCTTTGGGGATTGCCTTAACCTCTTGGCTATTCTGTGTCTTGATCTCATCTCTCTCCCTCTCTGGCTCTTCTAGAGAGAAGAAAAATGAAAGAAAGGAAAAGAACAGATAAATCAGGTGAGAAATTGGCCATTTGAAATAAAGAGGAACATAAACATAAATTAGAAGTTGCATAATGTGAGCTTTCAGCTCTCCCTCTTTCAAGGGAATTCAATGCTGATGAAAGATGCTGGATTCACAGCCCCAAGCCCAAGTCCAGGGAACAGATAGCAGCTACATATTTCCATTCCCCTCTGCAAAGTGCTGCACAATGCTGCAAGGCTCATGCTAGGGATGCAAGGGCTTCACGAATGCAAGTAACCAGTATTGCAGATCATGGGCATCAGTGACCTTGAGGCAGAGTGCTGGACTAGAATCAGGGCTGTCCAATTGGTGGCCCATGGTTTGCATGCATTCTCACGGCCTATAGACTCTCACCATGGCCTCCCCAGGGTTTGGATGCCGCTCCTGGCCATCCGTTGACTTACAGCCCTGTTTATGCTGTAAACACCTTCCAAAGCCCTTCCCCAGCCAACCAGGGTCTCCAGGCTTCCCCTCCTTCCTCCAGCTTCTGCTTCCTGCTAGTACCCTGGAGGCGGAGGTGGGGTGTGGTCTGTGGCCATTCAGAAGTTGGACAGCCCTGGACTAAAGATCTCTTGAGGTCTCTTCTAGCTCAATTTGCTACAATTCCTTGGTATTAAGGGAATTAACTAAAAAACCTACCCACTCACTATCACTGCAAGCAGAACTTGAGTCTGACTGGAAAAAAAAAGTGATCCTAACCATTACCAACCCGTCAATGTCTGCAATCCTAAACACTACACGTATGAAGAAAAAAAATCACCAAGGCAAGTAGAGCAAGAAACTGTGAGCAGTTAAGCAGAATGGGTTATAAAGGAACAAATCTTGCTATGTAAGCTTGACTGTTTGCTTTTAATAGAAAGGCAAATTACTCGATGAAGAGAATGCAGCTCCTATAATACAGAAGGATTTTAGTAAAGTGTTTAACAGAGCGTCTCATGAAATGTTATCTGTAAAATTAATTTGGCTTGGTTAAGAGCACTGATATAGACTGGAAACTTGGTTGAGGGACTGTAAGCCAAAGGTAGCATTTGAATGGTACTAGACTGAACCACATGGAGAGGTCTGGTTGAGCATGGCAGTGATCTTATGAAGATCTTATTTAATATCTTCATGAATGACCTGCATAAACACAAAGTTAACCTTTATGCTTCAGGACAGAGAAAGGGGAATCATTTTCGTACCAGATGAGGGCTCTGAGGATGAAAGGCTTGACCCTTCTCTTCCTGATCGGTCTAACTTATTCTCGTCCTTTGCTGCAAACTGATGCAACAGAACCTGAGTGTAAAGTTCAATGGACTGCACTCAGTGAGGTCTACAGTGATAAAAGTTACATGCTGAAGGGACCGGAGGAAGGTGTAAGTGCCAGCATAGCTTTTAAACAGATGTCTCACTTGGACTGAAAGGCTCCCATTGATGGAAATTCCACGACACCCTTAGGTAGGTAAGGTCACCCCTGAGCCTGCGCTTTTCCAGGCTGAAGAGTCCCGTGGCTCTCAGCCTCTCATCATAGGGCCTGTTCTCCTGCCCTCTGACCACACATGTGGCTCTCCTCTGGACTCTCTCAAGCTTTTCTCCACATCCCTTTTAAATTGTGGAGCCCAGAACTGGATGTAGTACTCCAGCTGCGGCCTCACCAAGGCTGAATACAGTGGGAGAATGACATACTGAGATTTGCTTGAGAAGCATCTATGCACGCAAGCCAGAGTTTTGTTCATTTTATCAGCTGCAACATCGCATTGGTGGCTCATGTTCATCTTGTGTTCAATCATGACCCCCAAGTCCCTTTCAGCCATGGTGCTAGTGAGTGTAGCACCACCAAACCTGTAAGTGTGATGTGGATTTTTTCCCTGAGGTGGAGTACCTTGCATTTTTTGGTATTGAATGTCTTCAGGTTTTTATCCACCCGTTTTCTGCACCTGTCAAGGTTGGCTTGGCTCACCAGCGTATCCTCAGTTGTGGATGCTTTACCCCAAAGTTTGGTGTCATCAGCAAACTTGGCCAGTCCACTTCTGACACTAATGTCCACGTCGTTAATAAAGATGTTAAAGAGTCCAGGTTCACAGACAGAGCCTTGGGGGACACCACTGGTCATGGTGCATCATGATAACTTACTTCCATCGATTACTGTGAAGAACTGGAGACTATATACCCAGGGTGGTCCCCTGTCCAAGAGCATGTGCCCGGCTGGAGCATTGTGGCCGTGCTACAGCAGGAGCTCCCGATCTGCCCTGTCTTGACTTTACCACCTCTCCAGGTGAGGCGGATTGGCGTAATTAAGTGGCCGGGTCTATTCCCGGGATGGAGAGGGGAACTGAGCAGGAAGTGAGTGAACAGATAGGACGACACAGGCAGGTAGGGCTGTAGCTGTCCACTGCCCAAAACTGTAGTCCCCAGGAACAGGGCAAGAGACTGATCTGGTCTTACAAACTTGGAGGAGCTCTCACAAAAAGAGAGAGAGATGCTTTCATCGTTGGGGGTTTTTTTTTTGTGCTAATCGATTGCTGCAGGAGGTCAATTAAGCCAGAGCAGTGGCAGTTACAAAGGAAGGAAAAGAGCCCCATTTATCCACAACTCCGACAGCTAAATGTCTGGGGTGAAGACAAGAAAAGAGAGGGGTTGCTTTGAGTCCCTGCAGTTGGGGAGAGAACTCGGCATTGACGACAAGTCATTTTTTTCTTTTTTTTAATTCCTATGTTTTTCTTTCTTTTTGCACAGAACTGGACCTGGCAACGTGAGTTAGGAGCCAGTCATTGTTGGGTTGGGGAGTCACCACCCCTCCCTCCTTTACGCAAACCATCAAACTCATGGCAGGCGAGATACGAGAGAAAGAGAAAGAGAGAGAGAGAGGGGGAGAGAGAGAGAACCAACCCAACTATGCTGGCTGGGGTCAGCATGTGGAAAGGAAGAGGACTGCTGAATGTCAGCCGGGGGCAGAGGTGTGCGCCCGTACTTGGTGATCACCTGACAATTACCATTCTCTGGGTTCGACCTCAGAGGCAAGTCCCCAGCCATCAGACTGTGATGTAGCTGAGGCTGCAGTTGGCCATTTTGTCCATGAGATCATGGGACACCAGATCAAAGGCGTTTTTAAAATCTAGATATATGACATCAAACTCTTCTCCCTTGTCCAGGTGATATGTCACCTGATCATTGAAGTCAGGACCCTCTGCTACACATTGGTGGCTTCTAGCCTGAAAGCCCACATGGTCAGGGTTTATTTTCTTATGTCACAATCTGCCTAATCAGGCAGGCCAGCTAGGGCTAATTGCCTAGGCAGCCTCTGCTGGATTCCCAATTGACTGCTGGAGTGCAGTCACACGTTTAGTCCCGCCTGTGTTAGCAGACTCCAAGCCAGTCACCAGTTCTGACCTAGTCTGCTGTGGCCAGCCATCTGGTTCCTGACCCTGGTTTTGGCTTGTTTCTGGATTGTGGCCTTGGATTTCCCTGAGGATCTGTTTCGTGGCTCCTGACCCCAGTATGGCTCTGCTCTCAGACTTCACCCCGTGGGTTGTCTCTCTGATTTGGGAACTGAGCATCTGATACTTGGATTCTGACCCTGGCCTGTATTATGGACTCTACCTCTGGATTTCCCTTAAGACCTAGTCATTTGGCTCTTGAAATCTGACCGGCCCCTGGCCCCCACCATTCTCAGCGCCTAACCATTAGGCAAGACTGCCTAAGACCTGGTCCCGTACAATCAACCCCATGTTGGATGGTGTGGTAACCTACTCAGAACCAGCAGGGCCAGAAGAGCAGTACCCACCTGGCAAGATGTCTAGACTCTCTAGAGCCCTAAACTGAGCAGACTCATCTGAGCACTGAGCAGCTTCCACAGACTGAGACAACCCAACCTGGAGGAAATGGCAAAAGCTGAACATGGTGAGACTGAGGCAATGCTGGCAGGAGGAGGGAAGAGCTATGAAGACTTTTCTCCTCCTACTCCATCCCCCGCTCTTGAGGGAACCTTCCTGCTGATTGCCAGTTCAGTTGCTGCCTTGGGATCCTGCCAGATCTTCTGTGCTGCTGGCTCCCCAAATATCAGGGTAGCACAAAATGCCATCACTTCCCTCTGTGCCTGGCCAGACCACCACTCCCCATCCTGTCAGACACAGTTTTGGCCACAATGAACTGCACAGATGGGGCCTCCCAGCTCATCTGTTGCAGTGCAGGTGTCAGGATGAAGCCCATGCACTGAGAAACCAGAACCAATGCAGCTGCCAGCCTCCTTTGTGACAGCCCACTGCCACAAGCACAAAACTCCATCCCTCAACACCCTGCACTTGCTCTCCACTGAACAGAATCCAGCCCACGGTCGTGATGGCCCAGGCCCTCCACTGGGCTGGTCCTGCTGCCTGAGAGATACCTCTCCCTCTGTGACCATTGTCACGTGTGTTCCTCTGGGGAACAATTTTATCCTGGGATGAAAACACAACATCAGCCTCAGCAAAGAGGGAAAAGGGCACAGCTGTATTCCAACTTTACTCAGTCCAATCATACAGCCTCATCCCCTACTCCTACCCTGAGCTACAGTACCAGGATAACTGCACCAAAGGGCAAGACCAAACATTGATAGGTTGGAAGACTGCATATCTCCCCCTTAAAAGCCAAATTACGTACTTGAGAAATCTAAAGACACAATTTATTTTCTATCTAGTCTCTGGGGAGGTTTTACTAAACTAGTTTGACTCCCAGCTATTTCTGAGGATGTTCAGGGATATTGATGGCATGAGCATTTCATAAAATCAAAGGGTTGGGGGGTTCTAAAGGCTATTTTGTACACCCCCTCTGCATTTATATAGGATAAGCTGCTCTAATACAACCTTAAAAGCCTTTGGTGAAGAAGGTTCCTGTAGGTTGCTTTGCTCTTGCAGGAATATCGTACAATGTGGGACAATCGTAGACCTTGTAAAGGAACACCTTGAGAGGCTGGACACCTTCAAGTCAGCTGGTCCTGACAAATTGCACCCCAGAGTACTTAAGGAGCTGGCAGGCATCATAGCCCAGCCACTGGCAATGACATGCAAGAACTCATGATGCTAAGGCGAAGTACCCAAAGATTGGAAGAAGTCCAGTGTGGTGCCTATCTTCAAGAAAGGGAGGAAAGTAGAGCCAGGGAACTACAGGCCAATCAGCTTGACTGCAATCTCTAGGAAGATTTTGGAAAACATCATCAGAGACCATTCTTGACAAGCTAGCTGATGGCAACATCCTGAGAGACAGCCAGCATGGGTTTGTTGCAGGTAGGTCTTGCCTGACCAATCTCATCTCCTTCTATGTTCAGGTGACGTATCACCTGGACAAGGGAGAAGGGACTGATGTCATATATCTGGACTTTAAAAAAGCCTTTGATTTGGTTTCCCATGATCTCTTCATGAAAAAATTGGCCAAACTGCAGCCTCAGCTATATCCCAGTCTGATGGTTGGGGAATTAGCTCTGAGGTTGGACCCAGAGAGTAGCAGTCAGGGGAAGTGAATCATCATGGCTCTCGGTGACCAGTGGGGTCCTCCAAGACTTCATCCTTGGACCTGTTCTCTTTAACATCTTTATTAATGACATGGACACTGGTGTCAGAAGCGAACTGGCCAAGTTTGCCAATGACACCAAACTTTGGGGTAGAGCATCCACACCTGAGGATAGGCTGGTGATCCAGGTTGACCTTGATAGGTTTAGAAAGTGGGCAGATAAAAACCTGAGGACATTCAATACCAAAAAATGCGAGGTACTCCACCTCAGAGGGAAAAGCCCCACATCATGCTTATAGGCTTGGCAGTGCTACGTTGGCTAGCACAACGGTCAAAAGGAACTTGGGGTCTATGATTGACCACAATATGAACATGAGCCACCAATGTGATGTCACAGTTGGTAAAGCAAAAAAAATTCTGGCTTGCATCCATAGATGTTTCTCAAGCAAATCTCAGGATGTCATTCTCCTGCTGCATTTGGCCATGGTGAGGCCACAGCTGGAATATTGCCTCCAATTCTGGGCTCTACAATAGAAGAAAGATGTGGAGAGGCTTGAGAGAGTCCAGAGGAAAGACACACACACACATGATCAGAGGGCAAGAGAACAGGCCTTATGAAGAGAGGCTGAGAGCCACGGGACTCTTTAGCCTGGAAAAGCACAGGCTCAGCCTATAAGTATATGAGGGGTGTACATCAGGATCTGAGGAAACACCTGTTCACCAGAGTGCCACAAGTGATGACAAGTACCAATGGTCACAAACTCCTCCAAGACCATTTTAGGCTGGACATAAAGAAAAACTTCTTTACTGTCCGAGCCCCCAAGGCCTGGAATAGACTCCCTCCAGAGGTGGTGCAAGCTCCTACTTTGGTCTCTTTTAAGAAACATTTGGATGCCTATCTTGCTAGGATACTTTGATCCCAGCTGACTTCCTGCCCCTGGGGCAGGGGGCTGGACTCAATGATCTTCTGAGGACCCTTCCAGCCCTAATGTTTATGAAATCTATATCTTCCACTTCAGGTGAAAATCCTTGCCACCAGACCACATGGCAAGTATGTGCCCAGAACTTGGTGCTTCCTTGGGTATCCATGGACCAGGATGTCATCAAGACAGCAGACCAGCCCTACTAGGCTCTGTAACAGCTGGCTCATCCTCTTCTGAGTCCAGGTGCAGAGGATATTCTAAACAGTATGTGTCTGAATGTGTATCTTCCCAATGGGAGATATGCTACATCAGCTACTGGTGGTGTACCCAGCTGAGCTTTAATTTCACAGATGCCTTGAAGACATGACTACCTCTTACACATGTTGTGTTTTTGGCTGCTTAAGTTGATGACTGTGTTGGCCTGTAGTGATGTTGCTGCTATCAGGCTGTTCAGGAGATATGCTGTGGACTTGAGTTGACAATTGTTTTTCCTTTGACAACTGGTGCCGGGTATTGACACAGTCAGTGTTTCCTATGGGTTTACCAGGATTCCACAATGTCTCTTGCTGCTTCTTAATGCTCTCGACCTGTCTAACTGCTGTAATGGCTTTTGAAGTGTTCGGCTAGTGTTGAACTGCAACATCTCCAACAGGTGACAGGCTCTTATGCCAAAAACAATATGATCCCATATCATCTCATTGTGAAACCTGTCTGTGAAATGAGAGCATTGTGCGAAGTCACATAGGGTCATGAATCTTCAACAGATTCACTCTCTTCTTGAAATATTGAAGAGAACATTTATATTTTAAATCCTGTAAACAAAGGTTAAGGAGGAAGAATCAACTATTTGCCAAACTCGCCATTTACATCAGTAGGTGACTGCTTCCTTAGCCATCAAGTTGAAGGATGCCATGATGTCTTCAGACTCTAGACTGATCAGATGTGTGAGAGGGTTGATGTGCCCCTTTTTGGCTTGTTTCTCAGGCCTGGTACTTGCTTATATCCCTTGAATATTGCTTTCTACTTGGTTCAATCCTCACCAGCAAGGAAGGCAAGTTGTTCCAGAGCTGGTGATGGGTAGACAGGAGCCTCGGTGCTAGCAGGCATGGCTTACATATGGGTTCCTCTTTGAACTATGCAGGACTTGCATTGAATTTGCTGTCAGAGCTGCTACTCTTGCCCCATGCTGCCACCATGTAACCTTTTCTCCTCTGGGGAACATTTTCTTCTCTGGGGAACAGCTTGTCTTGCAAGCAGCACAGAAGTAAACCCCAGCAGAGAGAGGAAAGGACACAACTTTATTCCAACCAGTACAACCATCTGCTCCTCAGCAAAAGGAATCACCAGTATCAGGATGGCTGTACTCTAGTGAGCCCTCTAGTTAGAAAACAGATAAAGATTGGACCACTACTTTCGTTGACAGCAACACGCCACTGGACCTACAGAACTACTTTCAACAGGGGTAGGTTCATGTGTGAGGAGGGTAAAACTCTCCTGGGAGCTGGGGATGGAGGTAGAGCTCTGGGGATAGACAGAAGAGACCAAATGTCTCACCACTCAATGCCAAGCTCATTTTTATTGAGCTGTCCCTTTCTAAATTCTTCTTAACGCATGCACATACATTAAGTCAAGCATAAATAAGCAAACAAATCACTACCCCATAAAGCAAACACGCTATTTCTCCTACAGGCTGGAAAGAAAGAAAGAGAAAGAGGGAAAGGGAACTTGCAAATTCCTGGGAGGTGTTCAGACATAACAATGAGGGTGATGGCACTGATCTGGATGGATCAGTGAAGGGGTAGATGGTGAAAGTATCTTTTTCATACAAAACTACTGGACCTGGGTTTGCAATTCTGCTAAAAGCCTTTGATCCCTTGTAGAAATTAAAACTGTTTAGAATCTTTTCCCAGAAAAATTTTACTCCTTCCAGGAAAGCACTTAGAAGCTGTACCATCATGCTTTCCAAATCAGGAGAGCATGGAAATCAATACTGCCTCTTATCCATAAGCCTCAAGGAAAAGGAGTGAGGAAAGAACTGTGTCCAAGTGTTGAGCCAAACCCAGTGTTGAATGTATATAGGTGTGATTTATGCCTTGGCTACTGGAATGGGGAGGCCTCATCAGTAAAGTCTCGATAAAGGCTCAGGGACTGATAAATCTTTGGTGTGCTAAGCTGCTGGACTCAGGACAGCCTTAATAAATCAGGTGCTGTGTGCCAAGAAAATGTACGTGTATGTACATGTCCAGCCTCATGTACAGCACTGGTTCTGTGCGTGCGTGTATGTGTGTATATCTCTTGTACATAATGCTGGCCATTATACAAGGAAGGGTACATGCTGGTGCTGTGAAAAGTGCAAATCCCAGCACTGAAACACTTGGCCATGCTCTGAGTTAGCCCAGTGTAGTACACTTTCCATACTACTACATATACCTTGGCAAGGCCTGGTGTCTGTACAGTGTCTGTATGTGTTCAGGGCTGCCCAAAGTCAGAGTCCTTATCTAAGCAGTGCAAGCCAGTGAACCAAGCCATGTAGCTTTGCAGTTGATTACCAGGATCATTAGTTGTTATGAAATATATTCTCACGATAATACCTTCTAAGTATTCCGCTGCAAGGCTTAGGTCTGAGTGTAGCGCACACTCCCCACCCCCCCAGCCTGTGCTGAGCTTGTTTCTGTACCACCAAGGTTTTGCCAGTCACTTTCCTCCAGCAACACTCTACAGTAACACAAATTATGTGCTCTACTTACAGGCAGAAGGGTCTTTGATCTGAGAAATACTGGGAGATAAAGAATCAATTATAAGCAGCAACAACTCTGTGAAGTAAGCAGTATTATACGTTCTATATACCAGTGTGGGTGTGGGACTATGTGTGAGAGAGAGACAACTATTTAAAGAAAATGTTTGCATTTGCATAGCATTTCTTATCTACAAAGCTCACAGTGTTTTTCAAGGGCATATAAGTGTAATTAGCATACTTTTATAGTTGGAGAACAGGGGAAGTGACTTGTTCAATGAACAACAGTCAACCATAGACAGAGTCTGGAGCAGGACATAAGAATTCTGACACCTGGCTCTGTTCACAAACATCTCTGTACGCCTACCTCTCCATCTTTCTAGGAGGAAGGTTAAGGGACGTGAGAGTCTAAATCACTACCTGGCAGCTGGTTTAAATCCTTTTTTAAGCATTTTTATTAACATATAAAGTTTAATGACCAAAATGAGAATTTTTTGCAGGAAATATTCACTGCCATTGATCTTTTTCTTTTTTATCTCACTAAATTGAGAACAGCGTTTTTGGAATTGCAGTAAAAAGTTCAGTCGGGGATTTTAGTTTTGCAAGCTTTTATTATCAAACTTGTACTGAAAAGAGCTTTTAAATGTAAACAATGTATATCTTTCACTTTCTTTATTGGAAACATTTTCATGGGAAAGCCAGATGGTTTGGTAAGTAGCCCATGAAAATCATTAGCATTTTTTAACTTGGAGGTTTTTGAAAATCCTACTCCTGGCCACTCAGCCTTGCATTCGCATTGTGATCCGTGGGTTGCTTTTTCTCTCTTTCTCTATCCATGTGTCCCTTGAGTGTAACAGTAGCCACTGTACTCTAAGTTGGTTGGGTGTGTTGACACTAGTCTGGTACTGTATTGAAGTCCTACTTATTCCTTCTGTAGTTAACGTGACCCTGCATTTCTGTCATGTCTACAACTCACGGAGTGCCACTTTACTCGCACGCTTCCCCTACGCAGCTGTGTGGTTTGAAGGTAGCCAGAGTTCCTGTCTGATGTATTCAGCTTGCTCTGAAGTTCCCATATGTCTGGACCTCACCAGCTGCAAACAGCAGGGTACAAATTATGAGCCTGAATCCATTGGGGAATTTTATATAGAGTGGAAGGATGCCTCCCATGGAGACTGGCAGCCACATAATGGGGTGTGTGTTGATTTGAAGGCAGAGGTGGGGTTGGTGGCAGGAGAGAGGGGGCTGACTGAGTAAGGACAGGGGAGGATGAAAACATGCTGGAATCTGCTGGGCAGGAGGGAAGGGGACTTAGTCGAATGCGACGAAGACCACTGCAAAGGCAAAGGCAGTCACCTCTGGCAGCACTTGCAGCTTTGTGACTGTCAGGGCGTCATTATTGTTATACTGTTCCTTTAAACTCCCGAGTCTACCTATAGGGGCATGTTGTAGGGCAGAGACCAACAGTACTTTACACCCATTCTGAGCTCTGCCAAGGAACATTTGTTTTCACCCTGCCTTTCTATGTTATGCCCCATCATCCGGTGGCAGACTCACATTAACAGCGGAGGCTTTGCAGGCCGCAAATCCAGTCGCTCTGAGGTTCAGATTTGGGGGACACTCCAAGTCTTACTGTCTTGTTTCATTACATGAAAGACAAGGATATTTTGTGGAGTGGTATTTTGCATTGGACCAATTGCATGGTTGGGAGAGATTTTAGACCAGCTTTTAAGCAAAAAGTTATTTTCTTCAGGTCTGAGAAAGAAGAAACTACAGCTTAAGTTAAACAGCAAATAGAAAGATAGAGTGTGAAAAATTGTAAATGCAAATAAAAACAGTCTGCCTAAAGGAATGGAACGAGTGGCAAAGAGAGCAAAGAGACATTGTTAGACCAAGACAAAAGCAAGAACAAGGGTAACGTGGTAAGTGAAAGAGCAAGACTATTCAGAAAGAAAGAGGGCAGTGCAGGGACATTAGCAGTTTGATTGCAAGTCATAAAGTCAATAACTGTATGTAGTCCTTGATTTTTAGTGTTTCTTCCTTAATTACCCATGTATCTGGTGATGAGAACATCCTTCTTTATTTCACTGAAGGATATGCCAAGCACACTGCTCCCCGAATGCTGGACAGTGGGACTCTGTCTTTCCCTAACACCTGGTTCATGACTGTGGGGCAGAGATGTGCAGTACTGCTACCTAGCATGATGCCCACAGGTGGTGGGTAGTGTAATGACCTTCAGGGAAGGTTAGCTGTGAAATAAACAGGGGTAACTCTGACAAATAAGCAGTTGTGGACCAAGCAGCAGCAGCACCACCAGGATGTAATGAGGACAGCAGAAAGCAATGGTTTCCCTCCTGAAAAACCACATACATTGACAGTGCTGTAACATGGCGAGTACAGGTTCCCACTATAATAAGCCTGCCCAGCCCCAAGCTATGGGTCTACAAGTCCTCAACAGTTGAGCAGGCAAAAGAAGACGTTAAAATCTCAATGGCTGCAAAGGCAGATGAAGGCTGCAGCAGAACAAGATCCCCATTGGATCAGTGCCCTGCTCTGTCAAGAGCCATGTGGAAGCTGATGTGCAGCAGCGTCTCCACAATAAAATAAGTTATGCACAAGTGTCTTCCATGCCAGCACATTCCTCAAACCCTTTGGTGACCAGTTAATGGTGATAGGAATCAGTTTGTGAGGTCTGGAAGCTCTTAATTATGGCCTGGCATGAAGGCAACAGTTAGAAGAAGGTTGCCTAGTGCTTAGACAAGACAGGAATATGATTCGGCAGCTGTAACTGTGACAGAGCAGCCCTCTTCAGGGTCTGCTCTGCTCACCCCACGTGGGGTGGGGGCTAGAAAAGGTTCCCTAAACATAAGCTGTCTAAAAAATTATTCTGTATTTCTTCTTGGCTGGATAACCACGTTCGGAGGGATCACTTTCACTGCAGTTGAAAATACCAGTGAAGACACACCATTATTTTTTGGACCTGGAAAATTAAGACCCTCATGGACAACCCTAATAGTGAATGCTCAAAGCACCATACTGCAATTGTGGCCCAAGAACTTAGGTGATGCACCATTAATGTAGCTGCACTGAGTAAGACCCAGTAAGCAGGAGATGGCCAGTCCAAAGAACATGGAAGCAGCTATACCTTCTTTTGGAAGGGCAAACAGGAAAGAGAATGCTTCATGGAGTTGGTTTTGCCATTAAGAATAAACTTATAAACCAGCTCAATGAGTTCCCTATTGGAATTAATGAACATCTCATGACTCTCCATCTTAAACTGGTGGGGTGCCAATATGCCACTGTCATCAGCATGTATGCCCCAACTCTTGACACCACCGATGAAACCAAGGAGGAATTCTATGCCAACCTTGACTAAGTCCTTCATGATGTTTCAGAAGAAGACAGACTTATTCCTCTTGGTGATTTTAATGCCAGAGTCAGAAGAGACTCTAACCTCTGGAATGGAACCATTGGCAAAGAAGGAGTAGGAAAGGTCAACTCCATTGGCATCCTCCTCTTGAGGATATGCAGAACATGGACTCACCATTATCAACACCCCGTCCCACCAGAAAAACAAGTACAAAACATCATGGCAACACCCACGATCTAAGCATTGGCACCTGATTGACTATGTCATTGTCCGTGCCTGGGATTGCAAAAATGTCCACATCACTCAAGCTATGCTAGTAGCTGATGACTGCTAGACTGATCACTGACTCATCCTCTCAGTTATGTCGCTCAAACTGGCTCCCAAATGATGGCTGCAGCAGAAGCAATGACAATGGAAGATCAATGTTGAAGGACTCAAGGACCCAAGCAAGTGAGACTTTTTCTACCAGTACCTCAGTGAAAAACTGTTGAATTCCAATCAACAACAATGGGAGAATGTCAGCAGACTGTGGGGTGCTCTCAAGGCCACTGTCATCAGTGCTTGTGAAGAGACACTTGGATTCTCTACCAGGAAACATCAAAGCTAATTTGATAAGAATGACTGGGAGATCCAAGCGGTGATTGATTTCAAGTGTAAAGCCTTTTGTGTTTGGCAAAATGACACCAACTACAAGCAAAAGAAACTGAATCTCCAACAAGTCAAGGCAGAGGTCCAAAGGCAGATACATGATATGAAGAACAAATGGTAGGAAGACAAGGCTAAGGAGACTTAACATCTGGTTGACATCCTTGATATGGACAGCTTCTTCAGTGTCACCAACACCATTTATGGTTCAGGGACTAACCCCTTTGAGACCTAAGGATGGAGGAGACCTGATCACAAAAGGGGAGCCATCAATGCCCATTGGAAGGAAAATTTTGAAGACAGTCTCAATTGAGATTCTGCTGTTGATGAGAGTATTCTCAACTTCATCCCACAGCACCAAGTCACAGATGATTTTGGAATCCCTCTACCCCTTGACCAGGTGAGGAAAGCCATCAAGCAGATGAAGAACAACAAGGCATCTGGAGTGGATGGAATCCCCACTGAAAGCTTAAAACAGGGAGGGGAGGAGATCGCATTACAGCTTCTTGCCCTCGTCTTAAGGATCTAGAATGAAAGGAGATCTCAAATGATCTCAGGGACACCATGACTGTGACAGTCTTCAAGATTGGAGACAAATCTGACTGGAAACTATGGAGGGATAAACTTGCTGTCCACCACAGGAAAGATCATTGCGTGAATCCTTTTGAACCATCTTCTTCCACTTGCTGAAGAGTTGCTCCCAGAATCTCAATTTGGGTTTAGGGCGTCAAGAGACACAACTGACATGATCTTCAAAGCTCACCAGCTTCAGGAGAGATGTTGGGAACAACATAAGCCTCTGCACATGGCCTTCTTTGATCTCCTAAAAGCTTTAGACTCTGTCAGCTGAGAAGTGCTGTGGAGGATCCTTCTGAAATATGGATGCACACCAAAATTTGTCACCATTTTCTACCTACTCTGTTTTCAGTAATGGATATATCACAGATCACTTTGTGGTTAAAATGGGCGTTAAGCAAGACTGCGTTATTGCTCCAGAACTCTTTCTGATATTCCTTGCTGCAGTGTTACATCTGACCACTAACAAGCTTCCAGCTGGAGTGGAGCTAAACTACCAAATGGATGGGAAGCTGTTTAACCCAGCTGACTCAGAGGCAAAACCAAGACCACCCTAACCACAATCATTGAGCTCCAGTACACTGATGATGCTGTAGTATGCCCTTACTCAGAAGCACAGCTTTAGGCAAATGTCAATGTTTTTACTGAGGCATACAATTGAATGGGGCTGATGCTTAACGTTTGGAAGACTAAGGTCCTCCACTACCAAGCTCCTAATGAATAGTCCCCAGCTCTGGTAATCCAGATCCACAGTGAGACTCTAGAGAACATTGAGTATTTCTTGTACCTTGGCAGCCATCTCTCACAGAAGGCTGATGTCAATGAAGAAATCCAACAAGTGCAGTGCAACCTTTGGATGCCTGAAGAAATGGGTGTTTGACAATTGTGACATCAGGCCTGAAACCAAGCTCATGGGTTATCAAGCGGTCATGATCCCCACCTTGCTATATGGAGCTGGGTCATGGACAATGTACAGAAGACATCTAAAGTTGTTGGAAAAGTACTGTTAACGCAGCCTGCAGAAGATCCTCTGAATCCAGTAGGAAGAGAGATGCACCAACTTTAGCGTCTTCTTTCAATCAAACATCATGAATACCGAGGCAAAGATCATTCAGCATCAACTTTGTTGGGCTGCCCATGTCATCCGGATGTCTGACTCCAGATTCTTGAAATAAGTTTTATTCTCCCAGCTCAGCCAAGGCATGTGCTCAAGAGGAGAGCAGAGAAAGCATTTCAGGGACATCCTCAAGGCCAACTTTAAAAAATGCAACATCAATCCCAATTCATGAGAGACTATCACTCAGGACCACTCCAAATGGAAGAAGAGTCTGCTGTAGGGATCTCAGTACTTTGAAACCTCATGACAACAACATGGAAAAGCAGGAGTGGCAGAAACACTGTTTTGCGGACCAAATAAAAAATCCAGCACCACCCATCCTATGTGGAAACACGTGTCTGAGCTGCAGAAGAGTCTGTTGATCTCAGATAGTCCTCATCAGCCATCCTTAGACACACAGATAGTCATAGAAAACAATCATCCTCAACTACAAGGGATTGCTGAAGAAGAAGAGTTCTATGACTACCCAGGCTGAGTAGAGTAGGTGATTTAGAGCAGACTTCTTCTGTTTCCATGCAAGTCCTCTAACTGGCTGAGCAGTTTCCTGCTTCCTGTTGCCATGGACCAGTAGGAATCATGGACAGGATAGCCAATCAGGCCACAGGCACATAAGGATGAATCATTCTGTTGCAATGGAAGGAGAGTCTTCCTAGATGGTGAACCCTCACATGGAGGCTGAGGATGAGTCAGATAAAGGGTGAAGTGACTCATCACTGTGACCATTCACATGGTCACTGCTATTCACAATGGTAATTATTTGTATTTTGGTAACGCATAAAAATCCTAGCTAAGATCAAAGCCTACTGTGCTAAGGACTGGACAGATTGATAGTTAAAGACAGACATGTTCATCCCTGCCCCAAAGAGTTTATGATCAAAACAGCAGGGGAATGGTGAGACCAGGACAAGAACCCAGGTTTTTCTTATACCTGGTTTAACACCCTAATTGCTGCTGTGTTGCCAGCTGTTCAACAGGCGACATGTTTTTGCTCTAATGTGGTGCCTGCTATGCATGAAATGCTTTTGATCAGATCTCTGTGTTTTCAATGAGTGAATCTAAAACCAGGCTAATGGGAAATGAGTGAATAGAAAAGTTAATAAAGGGAGCAGCTTTAAATAGGACTCAAACATAGACACTTTGAAATACAAGGGAGTTCCTTTCTTTGCTAGGTAGCAAAGCTTTTGGGTATGAGAGGCATGAATTTCAAGTTATTTTCTAGCCACTGGAGGATTTCTGTGTTTAACTTGCAGGGCAATAGAATTCAAGATAGAGGGCTTTGTACAAAAAATGATAAGAAGGCTTGAAATCTGAAATAAAATGTGCTCCCTCATTCATTCCAAAAATGCAGGATACCAGGCTGACTGGGGGCAAACCCTTAATTGGTAGAAATTGTTGTGGAACCTATTTTTAGATCTTTGGAGGGCTGACTGCAATTTATAATGTGTTTGCCTAACAAACTGAGGCCTTAACTTGGTTTAAGTTTTGGTGTCGATGCAATGTAAATGTTCCATCATCATCATCATCATCAGTAACTGATACCAATATTACTCTGTGGAGATGTCTACATTGCTGTCATCAATGGGTGCAATGTAGTGCAGAAAACCAACTTTAAATTGAGTCAGCTTGCGTACTACTACCAATCTACCAGAGCAGTGCCATTGCAATGAAGTTTGGCACCTGGGCCAAAGCCCACAGCAGCAGCCCGCCCTTACCCCATGCACAGATTGGGGGGCACATGCCCCTTCATTCTTGCCTAGGAGCACAGGCAGAGGGGAAAAAAATCTTATGGGGGCGCTGAGTCCAACTTAAACTTAAAAGATATTTCTACAGACACACACACACATACACACACACACTGCGTAGCAGGAAAATGGTTAGGGGAGAAGGTGGGGAGGGAGGGAAGGGTCATGGGGGGGCAGATTGAGGGCCCTGCAGTGAGGAAGTGAGTAGGGCAGGGGCAGCGGCTGGGTGAACAGGGCCCCAGGGTGGGTTGTGGGAGGGTCACAGCCTGAGCGGCTCATCCAGGGGTGCAGGGGACTCCTGCCACTGTGTGTACCCCTGCGGCAGACATGGGGGGCATGTGCCCTCTGGATTTGTGCATGAGGTAGAGGCAGGCTGCTGATGTAGGCTGGGGCACTGCACCCCACAGCCTCTGTCCCAGCAGCTGTGCAATGCCACATGCCTCCTGCACATTGGCAGCACTAAGGCCCCTGCCTGCCCAGCAACAGGAGGTTTATGGCATCGCGTGGCTGCTGGATCAGTGGCAGGGGGGAACACAGTCCAGCCTACAACAGCAGTCTGCTTCTGTCCCATGCACAGATTGGGGGGGGGTACGTGCTCCCCATGCCTGCCCCGGGGCTGCACACAATGGCAGGAGCCCCCTGCACCCCTGGATGAGCTGCCTGGGCTTTGACATTCCCATGACCCCCCCCAGGGCCCTGTTCACCCCAGACCTTGCCCCACTCCCTCCCTCACCATGGGGGCCTCAATCTGCCCTCCCCTGCAACCCTTCCCCCACCTTCTTCCTTATGCGCTTACTTGCCAGATGCTGCTCCACATGTGGCAGGACTGGGCTGAGTTCCCAGCTGCCTGCAGGCTCTGGATGCTCATCTGTGTCTGTGTGAGCCCCTCTCCTCCTGTTGCAGCCACTGGGAACCTGCACCCAGGCAGCTCTGTGGTCCTCTGTGGTCCTCTGTGCTGCCACCACTGTCTGAGTTTGAGTGGGGGCTAAACCCTGTTAGTCCTGGCCTTCTGCTGCCTAAGCCTGGGAGTGCATGCAGCAGCGGGAGCCGCCCTTTCCCCATCCCTGTGCCCCCTTGGAAATGAGCTACTCACAGCTCCATCCCACACCCTGTCCCAGCTGGGCAGTGCCTTCGCTTTGGCACCCGGGGCGGTCATCCCACTTGCCCCCATCTTGCTATGGCACTGTACCAGAGGCACCACAGATCTCAGCACAAGCTAATTTACCCTTCAAGAAGAAGACATATCCCAAATCCCCTGCTTGTTTGTCCCTTGTACATATGTAAAAAGGTGAGCAAGCTTTCTTGTATTTTAGTTGTACATGATTGCACACATAGGGCACCTTCTAAAATCTAGGCTTCTCCATGAAGTTAGAGAGACCAGGGCTATGAAATGTCCAGAAGAAGAAATTACTGCTACTTACAGTCAGGACAAATTGCTGATTGAGCCCTCAAACCATTTGGGCCCATACTATGAAATGGCACTGATGTTTCTTTGTTTAACATGGCTTTGAGCAGTCATTGTGACTTGTCAGAGAAAACCGTGATGTGCAAAGTCAGGTTTCTGCTGTGTAATGTCCTTGAGGCTTTCCTTCCTGTCAATATATTTCTTTTCAGACTCAGACAAACTCTAAAGAGCCTGAATTTCCAACCCCTGGACCTCCCCAGAGAATCCATCCCATGGCTTGCACTAGCCTAGGTCTCGCATCACTGCCGGCAGGATGTCTGTGAAATGCAGCAGTGACTAGAATTACTAGTCACTATGGAGTCGCAGGCCCTAGCACTTTTAGTTCCCAGCAACTCGAGGCTAGCCTGGATGCCAGCATTGGCTTCTCTTCCACTGAACACTGCACCTGAACATGCACATTCATTGGTCTCAGATCCTGGCCTTGCTGTACCACTGAGGCACAATGAGAGTGGGATATGACAGCACCCATCACTTTGCGGTGTACTGGATACTGTCACCTTCCACTATCTGCCTGCTACGTTTCAAATTCAGGGACAGACTTGCACCAAAGATAGAAACTTTTGAATCCTTATTTCTACTAAGCCAGCATGTACTCAGAGGTCTAGCTCAGCTCTGTGCAAGTCTAGCAAAAAGCAGGTTTTCATCTTCTGCTAGCTTCTTTTATGTCCCAAGACATGAGCTCAAAGTATATGTCTGTGTCACTGTGAGGCATTGCCCCAGAGCTGTCAAGAACTGCTTCCAGCTGGGATAAGCTTCACATGGCATTTAATGGCTTGAAGGATCCCTTTGGGCTCAGCTGGTAGAACTGCCTGCAGCACGCATGGGGCCCGGTTTCAGCCCTGGTTACTTGTTGGAAACATACACAGCCAGCCTGGCCTTGATAAGTCCCATTCTTCTTGGAGGACACGATGACTCTCTGGTCAACTGTGGTATAGCTGGCACCAGCTGAACAGAGCAGGAGTGAACAGATTCATTGCATGGTTTATAACACTAAGATGAGAAGAGAAAGGAGGAATGAGGTGACAGAGACCCCTTGGCTTTGAAATAGATCCACTTTAATTCCCCAGACTCTGACCAAAGCCCTTTGGCTTCTCCATGGGACAGTTCCAGTTTCCCAGCCCCCCTTCTTGGTAACCTTGTATCAGTCCTTTCACTTTCCCTAGTGCCTTTCCAGTTTTGCCTCTGTGTTGGTTTGCCTTTAAAGCAGGTACCAACTATTCCTGTTTCACCTGCCCGCCCTGAAACAAACCATGGAGAATGGAGAATGAGGATAAAATAGTATAGCTCTGTTTGTGTGGTGAGGTGAGAGGGGGCATGCTTTTAATTTTTAATCCTTTATCTCCTCTGCCCCAGGGGTTTGAGAGAAGATGGGACTGTTTGTTTCACTATAACTGAAAAGAACCACATATGTATGTGGGAATTTAGATCAATTAAGCTGCAAATGCAAGCTTATTTGCAACAAAGCTCTGTCCTTCATTCTCCTGAGGAATCTCCTCACCCTGATACAGACTTTTTGACCCTGAAGACCTGTTTATTCTGGGAGAGCCCCACAGAAAATCAATCATTTGTTCACTGCCTTTCAGGTGTCATGTTTGTTCAATCAAAACAAGTTTTTGTCTTTCCTGTTGCCTGAGTTCAGCAATTCACATAATCTGCAGCATGGAGCAGTCACAGGGGACGCCCAGATCCTTCCTTCGCCCACTCCGAGGATCTGACTCATCAGCCAGGGGTGGGAGAGACTCCTTTCCTGTGCCCTCTCTTGCTCTTTTTTGCAAAGCAGGAAATAACTACAGCAGAGTGGCGCATTTCCTGGTGAGAAGCGTTGCCTCCTCAAGCCCCCAGACAAGAAGTAGGAGGGTGTTTCCTGTACCCCATGCTGGGTCATAACACAAGAGGACTCCAGTTTTTGAAAACTGAATTGCCTGGTTTTTAAGAGAGCCATTTACAGAGATATTGTCACAGCAGATACTGCCCAAGCCAGGTGTACCCTTTCTGGTGACTCCTCCAGTCACTTCCCTCCTGTGACCTGATTTCCTCCCTCCAACTTCCATGCACATCATTACAGCTTTTCTCCTACAATATTTTGGCTTTGTTGTGTGGCTAGTAGCCCTCTGTGGGGACGTGAATATGTAGCCCTCCATGTCCACTGGCAGCCCATTGTGGCCCATTAGTCCTCATATTCCTTCAGGCATGCTAATTTTTGAACCAGTCCCACTTGGTTAGGGACTTGCTTCCTGCTTGTTGCTTCATGAGGCTGATGTTGGTTCCTTATTCCTAGTTCTTTTTTCCTGATTCCTTTTTCAAAGCTAATCTGTGCACAATTAAAGGTTGTTAGTGATTTTAATTACACAAAGTTAAAGAGTTATAATTGCATCAAAAATGTATAGTTATGAATAAAGATGTGAAATAATATCATCTCTCAAGTACATAGCCCTGAAAGAAGACCTGAGATGAGGCTGGGTTTATGGGGCAAAATCCTTTTTGAGTCACCCCAAACCACATGTGTCTGCAATCGAGGGACTCTTCTGAAGAAGCCTGGGCAGAGTCCTGCACAATCTGAAGCTTACTTTCTGCATGCCAGGCTGGTAACTCACAGCCCTTCAGGCCTGAATAAGAAACTGAGTTTGGGCTGGGATTATGGGTGGAAATTCTTCCTTTAGCATCCTCTTCAAATGGCCGTGGAAGCCTAGATCTTTCAGATCCTGCCCTATATCAGTGGCAGGCTCTGGGATTTTTTTTCACCTGTTTTTACTATAGTGAATCACCTAGACCCACTACAGAGTACTGTGCTCAGAAGCACTTTTAATCTGAGGAGCTGGCTGAAGAAATCCAGGGAGTAAATCCTGTCTGGAAATCTCTCCCTTTTGTCCACACTTGTGTTTTGCACCAAAATTAAGAGCCTCCCCAATGCAGACTATTGCATGGGTTACAGTGGGGCCGACCTTTAGGCCACCTTTGTATTCTTTGACAGTAACAACAGACTTCACAAATTTGGAAGGGACGGTTGGTAGATACAAAATCTCATCTGCCTTTTAACCTGCCTCACACATTACACTCTCTCACCTACCTTTTACAGCTGTGCTCTCTAACTTCCAGCAATGTAACCCAAGACTACAAACAGTGAAAATGGGCTTGAGTAGCTCTTCAAACCTGTGTATCCTCTGCATACTAATGAGGGCTTGAATGCCTCATGCCTCCTGAGGCTGGGGGCATGGCAACTGCCTGCAGGCAGTGGCAGTGGAGGCAGGGGCATGGCGGCGGTGAGCGGGGACTGCCCTCAGGCAGTCGCGGTGATGTTGGCGGCGAGGGCAGGCTGAGCGGGGACTGCCCACACAGGACCATGGCAGTGTTGGTGGCGAGGGGTGGGGGGTGGGAAGAGACAATCTGCAATCAGTGTCTGCCCACAAATGCCATGGGCAGCGTCGGCAATGAGGGGGTGGCAAGTGGTGACAGTCTGCAAATGCTGCCGGCAGTGGCAGTGGCGGCCAATCCCAGGGGGTGCACGTGCACCTGGGTGCACCCCCTACACGTCACCAATGCATGAAAGTATGCAGATAAGGAATATACAAAGATTTCACTACGGAACATAACCTTAGTCCAACATGCAGAACATAATCAGGGATACACATACACAGAAATATGATTTTTTAAAAAATACCTATCACTATAAGCATGGAACCCACTTCAATGATGTGAGACATCATTGCAATATTTGAAATCTTGGTTTAGGTTTAAACTATGTTAACAGTTACACTATGTTTTTCTTCTTCGGTTTGTCTTATTAAACATGCAACAGTTGTAGCAAAACCTCCAGTTTTTCTTTGTTTATTTAAAAATACGTTCCCTCCCCTTCCCCAACCGTTTCTGATTTTCTCTCTGCCCTCTCTATCCCTTATAAGTGATTACAAGTAGTACTAGGTAAGCTAAGCTAAGTATTGTAATAAGCCCCCTTTTTATATATTGTAAATAGTGGTATGTTTGTGTTGATTTTTAATGTTTTATATTGTATTATATTGTATTCCTATCATTTGTGCATTGATTTTTATTGTTTCATATTAACATTGGATGATTTAGGCCTGCAATGTATGCTGGCATGAGTGATGTCACGTATCCATTTTGTGTGTCAGGTTGTTCCCATCTTGTCCCCATGCTCTGCTGTGTAAGTATGTTGCAAGTATGACTCACATTTAAGTCTGTAACCTCTCCCATGTAAACTGGTTTTCCTTGAATGCCTGAAGCAAAAGAGGGAATGAATGAGTGAAACATAATGATAGCAGGACCCCCTACTAAATCACCCCACCAACGACCCAGCCACTGGAACCACCCTCAGCATTCAAGAAACAAAAGACGAGGCAACCCACCTTTGTGCCAAGGCTGCAGATGCTCAGTATGAACATGCTCAGTATGTATAATTTGTATAACTAATTTGTATATCACACATGATGACACATATATATATATGTCATCATGTGTGATATACAAATTAGCGATCTGTGTATGTGTGTTGGGTGTGTGGGTATTGACAATTGATTTTTGTCTAACTTTTGGTGTGTATAGTGTGTAGGTGCTTGAACTGGTGATAGGTGTGCATGTGCAAGAGTACACCACGTCCTCCTGTCTAACAGCATGATATTGAGATCCTGAGCATTGCCCTGACCCCACAGTAAAACACAGTCTTCTCACACAGAAATATAGGCCAATATGAGGATTCTTGGATAGGACCCTGTCATGAATTTTCACTATGAATGTATGAAGTTATTCATTTAGAAGTATTTTTTCTATTTTGTGCCTGTTGTTATTGTGTATTTGTTTGTTATTTATTAAAGTAAAATAAATCACATATATTTAAATTAGTTTCCAACAGGCAAAACACATTACTAATTTTCTTTCCTTCATTTTTTCTCCTGGAAACATATGGCTTATATATAAACCCACACTGATGTTTCCAAACTTAATTAATTTATTACTGTATTTAATCAAATTCAAGACAAATTTTGCCTCTCATTCAACATGGGGAAAAACCTGGCCCACCTTGTACCAGCACTCTGTCTCCAGCTAGATCCAGGGATGGAGCAGGACCTTGCATTAGGATCATGAGGCATCACACATGAAGATTGGGTGGGTAATGGAGCAGCCGTATGGGTGGGGATTGGGCAGCAGCATGTGCTTATGATTGGTTAGGGGATCAGGAAGCAGCATGTGTTGCGGGAAAGGACAACAGCACACATGGAGGAATTGGAAAGCAGCGCTGGTCATGGGTTAGAGCAGCAGCATACATGAGGGAGCAGGATTTGGATTGGGCATCAGTACGCATTGGGATTGAGAGGCAACAGATGTTGGGGAGCGCAGAGGTAGACAGCAGCATGTGATGGGATCAGGCAGCAGTGTGCATTAGGAATCAGGTGGGGGGGCAGGTGGATGGGGGACCAGTGGTGGGTTGTGGATCAGGGGACAGGTAACAGGGGTGCAGGCTTGGGGAGTGAGTGGCAGGGGAGCAAGGTACAGGAGTCAGGCTGCCTGCCTCCCCCCTCCACAGCTGGGCACAGATTTAAGACAACACTCCAATAATTTGATTCTATAAATGGAAAATTACAGTGAATTATAATGTTATAATTTTTCATGTATGGAATCTACCGATTTAGTGTGGTCATCCTACATTCAAAGTCATCTTTGATTCAGGTAAGTCCGGTATTAATTGCAAAAATAAATAATCATTATCGATGCATACTATTGCATCCAATAACAGAACACCAAAGACAGCTGAGCACAGATGAGAACTGACTGAAAATCACAGTATTAGCACCAGTAATAGTAGTAGTAGGCATCTGTCTCACAAGACAATAGAATTATTATTATTGTCTCACATGACAACATAATTATTATTATTATGGACTAGACATCAGCTCACTGAACATAATCCTCACTTGAATGATTAAGGAAATTTGGAGTAAGCTTTCCAGAACACAAAGCCTGGGAAGTGTATATGGAAACACTAAGCTTCCCACATATCTGTGTCCCCCTCTCACTCTTGCCGGTTTAATCCAAACTAAAAGCAGGTGCCGGTACGTTTGGAACTAGCTTGGCTACAGGAGCTGCTGGAGCAAAGGAGAGCATCCATTTGTCCATTTATAGAGGTTTCACTCCTGGACCAGCTGCCAACTAGGCATGAAAAGCCCAGTCTACCCTATAAGTGCATTTCAGTTCCACACCTTTTTGGTGGCATTTTCTCTGCCAGGGGTAAGACTAGTACCCCCTGTAAGGTGCTTTTCTGCACAAAGTCATTGACACCCTAGAGCAATGTTTCCCAACCTTTTTGAATCTGTGGCACACTTACCTGGCTTCCACCACCCCATGGCACCCTGGCCAAGCAGGTGGCAGCAGCAGGAGGTAAGGGGGAAGTGAGCAGTTGAACACCATGGGGGGGAGGGAGCGAGCGGCAGACTGCGGCGGAGCAGCAGGAAGTGGGTGGCACAGCATTTGAATCCCTGCCTGGAGCCATGCCCCCACATCTGTCTGGCTGCCCATAGCAGCAGCAGGCAGGGGGCATGGCTCCAGCACAAAATGCCATGGCACATATGGACATGCCTGATGGCACACTGGTGTGCCACACTGATTGAGAAACACTGCTCTAGAGCTCGCCAGGTTACTTAGCCACCTCCCAGTAGGGCTGTGCAATACAGCACCGTTTCATTTCGACTTCTGTTTCACCATTTCACAGGGACAGTGTTTCATTTCTTTGTTTCAAAGCACTGTTCTGTTTCATTTTGTCAAAACTGGTTTGCTGTTTCAATGCTGTTTTGACACATTTCACATTTCACTGTTTCGCTCATAGGCTATAATGGGGAATCATGGAAATGCCTACAACTTTTGCATTTCTTGCCTGATTTGGATGAAAATTGCAGGGACGGTAGCCCCTTCCGCAGGCATGAAGCCTGCCAGGTTTCTAGGAGATAGGTGCAGGGTTTTTTGTAAAACTGCACCTCAAACTGTTCATAGCAAAACTAGTACTGCATGCCGGCAGTGGCAGCCTGCTGGCATCCTGCACACGGGTCCGGAGGCCCGCTCCCCCGCAGGAGGAGTCTGGCACAGCCCCACAGCCCTCCTGGGAGTGCAAGCCCTCAGATCTGTGTGTGGGATGACAGCAGGCTGCCGCTGCTGGGGAAAGTGATCAGAGAGCTGGGGAATCGAACTAGATGGCAATATCAGAGCAGTCCTCTCCCTCTCTCCCCCCTCCCTCTCCTTAGTTTCTGTTTAGCTGCAAGCAAGTCTGGCTTTGAAACTCGAAACATTTCAAAATGTTTAAAATGTTTCAAGTTCCCTTGTTTCATTTCAAAGCCTTTTGTTTCATTTCAATTTCACTGTTTTGAGGGTGAAACATGTTGAAACAGCTTTGAAACAAAACACCCATTGAAATTTCGCACAGCCCTACCTCCCAGCACTCCGGGATTACAGTCACAGGTCATGCCGTCTACTGTAAGTTATGGTAGCAGGAGTGTGGCGGGCCAGTAGGGTGTGCTCCTGCCCTGAGCCACCCACCTCACTGTGCCCACCACCTTCCCGGCTCTGAGTGCCTCCCTGGGGGCATCTCACATCTAGCCAACCCCCCCTGCTGGAGCACACCCACTAGCCTGGAGCTAGTGCTGCCACCACCAAGGGTCTGGCCTGATCCTGGCACTGTGCCCCTTGGGAAACACAGACCTAGTAGTCTTTGAGGGTACTCAACCCACTTCAAGAACTTAGGGTGCTTCCCTCAGTCAGAAGCACAAGTAGTGGTCTCCCTCAGTCAGCTGAACCAAGGGGACCCCAAGGAATAATATAGACCCACTCCCAATAAGTCTCCCATGCTAGGTACAAAGGAGAACTTTATTGGTTATAAGGAGTAGGTTTGGAATCGGGTACAGAGTAGAGCAATATCAGAGAAATCCCATAGAGCAAACAGGGTGACTGGGTAGCTTTTGATCACACCTCTGAGTTACTGCAAGCTATATATCTAGTTAGATCTCAGGTAGCTTACTCATGAGTATCGTCCAGGGGCAGGTGGAGATTCCCTCTGGAGGCAGGCAGGTCCTTGATCAGGAGTTTCAAGAGAGAGAGTAAGTTTCAGATGGCCCAGCTATTTTCTCTCTGAGTTTTCATCATGGCTACTGCCCCTCCTCCTAGGCAGTTCTTAACTTATATAGCCCGTATGACCTCATTTACCTGGTCTAATGAAGACCAGCACCTGTTGGCTGCCAGCCAACCAATTTGAAATGTATCACTGGTTGCTGGGCAGACTGGAAGGGTCTCTAGCCCCTTCCCAGTCAGGCTGACATTGTTTAGAACAATAGGGCGCATACACCCCTCACCCAGGTATGTGATGCCAGTCATGTAGGCAGAGGGAGCAGGTTTCCCCCCCCCAGGAATGTATCCAGCTCCGGTTACCTAAAGAGATGGGATGTGTGCCCTCTGTAGGGCCCATATTAACCAAATTGTCACAGAGCAGAGTTTTTGCGGAGAGACAGGGGTGGCAATCTGCCACATGGAGATCCTGACCTGACTGTTTTAGCACCAATACAGTGTTCTTACTTCCCCAAGAGGGAGGCTTCATATGTATTAAGCATCTCTGTGTGTGCTTGCTGATGTCCTTATTGTTTCTGAGGCATTCATACAGCAACAACATGGCTTGGTATGATAGCCTTCCTAAGAGCTTTGGAGTTTTTTCAGTTGCTGGGATATCGCCACTTCCTACCTTTTTTAATGCTAAAATTCCATCAGTTCTCAGTCTCACCAAGTCTGTGGAAACATACATAATGATTGCCAGTATTGTACGTAACCCCAACTACTTAGTACCTGCAATGAGACAACCTTTATTTTTGAGAACTCTGATCAATTTGCAAATATGTCTGATGTTCTTTGTTGAATGAATCAGACTGGTGACAGGTTTTAACTAGCAACGGTCCATCAACTTAATACAAGAGACCTAACTAATAATAAATAATTTTGGGGGGGCAAGGAAATAGGATACTACCATCTCTGAAAAACCAGAGATTGGCATTTGAAAAGGCCTGGTTTAATAATTTGATATGAAGGTAGATATGCACACAGTTTTATTTCAACTTTCTTAATGTCATGACAGCCTCAACAAAACTCTTTTATTACAGTACCAACTTAATGTCTCGTACAAGAATCTCTGGTAGAAAAAGCCGAGGATAAAATGCAGCCTGAAAACACTTCTTCAGGAGTGTGCCCCAGTGGTGGAGAGGCGTGGTTTGAGATGCCATGAAAGAGAACTTTGTCTTCCCTGTGGGCATGTGGGCATGTGGGGCCACATGCCCTGTGGGCATGTGGGGTTTCAGCAGGCTGCTGCTGCCAGCTGGGGCCAGCAGCAACTGCTTGGCATAGCCCTTGCTGAGTGCTGAGAAGACTGAGGTGCTGCCGCTGGTCCCACCCTGCAATGGCAGCCTGATGAAGCCTAGCACAGATCCAGAGGCCCTCACCCCCCAGAAAGAGCTGGGGGTGAGCTGGGATCAGAGAGCTGGGGAATTGAATCAGGGGCTGGGGGAATGTTCAGGTCCCAGTTCCTTGTTTGATTCCTCAGCTCCTTGATCTTTCTCCCAGCTCTCTGATCGCTTCCCTCATCTTTTCCTGGGAGGCACAGGCCCCTGATGATGCAGGCTGCCACTGGCATCTGGGGATGGTAGTGGCTCTGGGTTATTTCCCCAACTAGCAGCAGTAGTCTGCTGAAACCTCACTCACAGACCCAGGGGCTGCATCCCCCGGGAAGAGCTGGGGGAATGATCAGAGAGATGGGGATTCAAACTGAGAGCTCTGGCTGACAGGTGGAGCTGCCCCAGCTCCCGGACAGCACACAGCACCCTGCCGAGCCATGCTGCACCCATATGATGGTGCAGCTGTTGTGCGGTTGTTAGGTCGGGGAAGGAGGGGAGCAATCCCCACTTCCCACTACTGCCCCATGTTGCACAGGGAGGCTCTGTCATGAGTGCCCAGAGGCCCCAGTAGCTGCTGCCAGAGCTGGTGAGTGCGAGGCTTCTTTTTTTTTAAAATCATCGGCTGCGGAGCATGAGAATGACAACTTGCTGCCACTGCTAGCTGGTGCCAGCACCAGCACTCAAGTCTGCCTGGTACAGCCCATGCTGAGGACCGGGAAGAATCCAGTGCTGGCACTGGTCCCAACCCAAACTCAGCCCCTTATTTGATGTTGATTACATAACACATAAACCTGGGGGACTCTCAGCTAGGTGGCTGGCATGCAAAAATCAAGCTTCAGGTCAGGTGCCATTCAGATGCCTGCCCAGACTTATTTAGGCGATCTCCCGACTAATCTCTGCCCAAAATAAGATCCTTATTTGGTGCAATGTACCTACCATGCAGGTATTGAGGGGTGGGTGGCAGATGGCAGGCTGGCACTCAAAAACTGAGCATTAGATTCAGTAGGGGCCTGCCCAGGCTTCGTCTGGAGAGTCTCTCAATGGCAGAGTGATGTGTTTTGGGGGGATACAAAAAGGATTTTGCCCAAAAATCCCAGCCCAAAATCAGCTCCTTATTCACAAGAATGTACATAGCACACAGGTCTGGGGGGCTGTCAGTTAGCAAACAGGCATGCAAAAACCAAGCTTTGGGTCAGGCAGTGCTCTGCCCATACTTCTTTGGGAGAGACCCCAGGTGGAAGAGAGGTGTGTCTTGGGATGATCTGTAAATGGTTTTCACCCATAACCCCAGCCTCAACTCACCTCTTTTTTCAATGCTATGTAAATGGTACACAGTTCTATGGAGCCTTCAGTTGAGAGGCTGTCATGGAAAAACTGAGATTTGGGTTGGGTAGGAGTCTTCCAGACTTGTTCGGGAGTGTCTCCAGGTTGTGGTGATATTTGTTTAGTGGTGACCCAAAAAGTATTTTACCTGATAATCCCAACTGAAATTCAGTTTCCTATTTGGGGCTAGGTAGAAAGCAAACATGCCTGGGGCTTGTCAGTTGTCAGGTTAGTACTCACAAATCAAGCTTTGAGTTGGGCAGGACTCTGCCCAGACTTCTTTGGGAGAGTCCTCTAATTGCAGAGACATGTGGTTTGGGGTGATCCAAAAGGATTGTCACTTGTAATCCCAGCCCAAACCCAGCTTCTTATTCAGGGCTAAGCAGGGGTCGAAATATGGGGAGACTTGGGGGTGGGGGGGCTGAGCCCCCCCATAAGAGATGGGAACCCCCAGCCTGTCTAAGCAGCTCAGGTGGTGGTGGCAGTGGCAGCAGTGGCGGCTCCTTCCAGCTTCCATTGCTATTGCTGTAGACCCCTCCAAAAGAGTCGGAGTATAATTTGAACCCTGGGGCTAAGTATTTATTACAGAGCCTGACGGGTTGTCAGGTTGGCACTCACAAACTGAGCTTTGAGTTGGGCAAGACTCTGCTCAGGCTTCTTTGAGATGATCTTCTGATGGCAGAGATGTGTAGTTTGGGATGTCCTGCAAAGGATTTCCACCCATAATCCTGGCCCAAACCCAGCTTCTTATTGAGGTCCAGTGGCCTGTGAGTTGGCAGACTAGAATGCAAAAACTGAATGCAGGACTCTACCCAGACTTCTTCAGGAGAGTCCCCCAATGGCAGAGATGTGTGGTTTGTGGTGACTCAAAAAGGATTTTGCCCCATAAACCCAGCCCAATCTCAGGTCTTTTTCAGGGCTATGTACTTGACACATGATATTATTTTACATTTTTTTAGTAAATACACACTTTTTGATTAAATTCTCTTTAACTTGTGTAATTCATTACTAGCAACTTTTAACTGTGTAAAGATTAGCTTTGTAAAAAGAACCAGAGTAAGAAACTGGGAATAAGGAACCAACTTCAGTTGCTTCCTCTGGTTGAGCAGCATCCTATTGGTTTTCTGCTGCTGCTGTATGGTGTTTTTTCTAATGGTTCTGTGTCGAGTCAACTAATGGCAGAATATCTCTGCCAGTTCTGCAGGTCCTGGCTCTGGCTTTATCTGTCTCAGTATAAGGATGTATCTACAATGCATAATCATCTATCACTACCACCATGGGACTTCAAACTGACTTCCTGGTGCCATCTTCAAACTCTTCCACTCTGCAACCTAAGTTTCTCCCACCAAGTTCCAAGCAGGTTGCTGCAGAGGGGTTCTGTGATCGCTAGCTGTGGGATCTATGCAGAACCAGTACACTCTAAGCAGTGACAATAGAGTGATTTATCAGACATCACAATAGTAATTGTTTCACCTATACACTGCCTTCTGTCTCACTTCATATGGATCTATGGGGATGCAAATAGTGGAATACATCATCAGCTATAACACAACACATTATTCTCTAGCTAAAAAGAAACTGAAGTATTAACTAATATGTTAGGGGTGTAGGGCTATATTACTCAGTTTAAGATTGCAGCAAAACCAAATCTAACTTTATTGGAATGTGCATTAATGTGCTATATCATACATTTTGAATAAAAAAACCCCCCAGAACAAACTAGACCAAAATAATCAAGAGGCATTGTTTATTAATTTTGTTGTCATTATAATCAAATGTATATCACCTCTTCAGATTTATAAAACAAAATCTAGCCTTCTTGGGTAGCTTAGTGCATCCAGTGCTGCACTGAAAGTTATTTCCGTGCATGAGTTAATGTTCACCTGAGTTAACATTTCCATACCCAAGTTAATGTTTTTAGCTAGAATGAAAAACTCTTCATAGCTGTGAAATAGGAAATAGATTACCAGGAGCAGTTTTGCAGAACTGCAGAAAAAAGAATAGATATCAACTACTCGGACATCTCTTGGGAGGAACACTGAGCCAAGTCGGATCAGTTGCATTCCTTCCTGACCTACATCAAAGAGCTTTTCCTGGCTCAGGAGGTGCACAGGCCAACCAGAGGTAACACTCTTCTAGACTTGGTCCTGGTCAAAGGAGATGACCTGGTGACTGACTTAAGCATAGAGAGTAGTCTGGGTGACAGTGACCATGAAACCATCACATTTACTGTCTGTCACAATGCAGACAAATCAGTTAGCAGGGTTGAAGTTTTGGACTTAAAAAATGCAAATTTCAATAAGCTCAGGTCACTAGTAGGGGAAGTGCTGCAGGATCAAAGGCAAAATGAATGCATGAAGAATGGTCGTTCCTGAAGGACATAATCCTTGAAGCACAAAGGAAGTACATTCCCATGTGGAGGAAAGGTAGCAGAAGGGCTGGGAAGCCCTCTTAGCTAAACAGGATCTTCTTAAGAAAGAAGAAAGAAGCATACAAGCACTGGAAGCTTGGGACAGGCTCCAAGGAGGACTATACAGCTATGGCCTGCACTTGTAGGGAACAGATTAGAAAGGCTAACGCAGTGACTGAACTTAAATTAGCAACAGGAACCAAGGACAATAAGAAGTCCTTCTTTAGGTATGTAGGGAACAAGAGGAAAACACTGCTGAACAGCTCAGGACAGCTGGTTACCATCACTCAGGAGAAGACTGAACTCTTGAATGACTATTTTGCTTTGGTATTTCACCCATCCAAGTGGAAAATCATGCCAGATAGGGTACAGAATGGTCATGGTAGGAACAACCACCTTCCTACTATTGCTGTAGAACTGGTGTGTGATAAATTAAAAAAAATTAGACATATATAAGTCAGCAGGACTGGATTAATTTTATCCAAGAGTGCTGAACGAGCTGGCCGAAATCATTGTGGAATCCCATGGCAAAGCTCTATCAAAACTCGTGGCACTCCGGAGAGGTTCACCTGAGGACTGGAAGAGGGCCAATGTTGTGCCTATCTTCAAGAAGGGGAGGAGGGAGGACCCAGGTAACTATAAGCCAATTAGCCTAACTTCTATCCCAGAGGTAATCCTGGAAAAATTCATTAAGGAGTCTATATGAGATAGGCTTGCAGCAGGTAGGATTCTGCATGACAGCCAGCATGGCTTCACCACTGGCAGGGCTTGTTTTACCAATCTCATCTCCTTTTACGGTCAGGTAACTCCCACCTGGATAAGAGAGAGGAGGTTGACATTGTATACCCTGACTTCCAAAAAGTCTTTGATTTGGTATCCCATGATGTTCTCATGAGAAAATTGGAGGATTGTGGACTTAATTGCTCAACAGTTAGGTGTGTAGGAAGCTGGCTGTGGGGTAGGATCCAGAAAGTTCTAATGAATGGATCTGTGTTGTCCTGGGGAGAAGTGGCCAGTGGTGTCCCTCAGGGGTCGGTGCTTGGTCCAGTGCTTTTCAACAACTTTATCAATGATTTGGATGTGGGGATGAAGAGCTCATTAGCCAAGTTTGCAGATGACACCAAGTTATGGGGAAGTGTGGTCACACTTGAGGTAGACTGCACATATAGATGGACCTAGACATGTTGGCAAGTTGGGTGGATCGGAACCAGATGAAATTCAACAGCAAGAAATGTAAAGTGCTCCAGCTGGGGACTGTGGCAGGGCATTGTTGGTGCCTGCCACTTTAAATGCTGAGCCAAGCAGCCAGCAGGTGCTTGATTGCGGTGGCCATTTTAGAACTCTGTCTGCCTATATAAACAGAGCAGTTTGCTGCTGGCAGGTGAGGCAGAAACACTGCCTGGCTGAAAGCCGGTATGAAACATCTTGGAGGTAAGGGCAGGAGCTTATGGGGATGGTTTAGTCCTGGGCATGACCTAAAACTGCACCCTGCCAGGAGTGGGTGGTCTAGTGGGGCTCCCAGTGGCATGAGAACCTCCAGGAAAATACCAGACCAATTACCACCCCAGTGGAAGGTGGGTTGGAGTTCTTCAATAACCCCTAGCCCCCACATCACTGTGGATAGCAGATGGGGCCAGGCATGGCTAGGGCCACCTGAGCCCCCACTGGGAAGGGAAGCCCCATAGCCCAGTGAGGGAGTTGAAGATGTGGAGTCCCAGTAAAGGTAGGCCCCAGTGGAGGGGTAGGGATGTGAAGCTCCAGCAGATGGGGTGGGTGTGGCGCCCCAGTGAGGGTGAAACCAGAGGACTAGGAACCCGGTGTGTGTGTGTGAGTTTGTATAGTGTTGCCTGGGGAGGGACAAGGGCAAACTTGACCCCGGTCGGATAATTGGCTGGCCACTACCCTGGTGAGAGATGCAGGAGAGGCCCAAAAGACAGTACGTCTGCCACCCAAGGTGTGTGCTAGATAAAGCCTATGGCCGAAGGGGCCCGCTCCAAGAGGGAACAAGGCGGTACAAGTTGTCGATGCATAAAAGAGACCCTGTGAGAGGGATGGCGTGTGAGAGGCCCTAGTGAGAGGAGGGAGGTATGAATGTTTATGTCTGAGGTCTAAACATGAGGGCTAAGCTTGGTTTGACTGTAAGCTGGGAGCATTGTGTCACCTAGATGCCATCTGTGAGGTTTGGGCTCTGGTATAGGGGAGGAATGGAGCTGCAGATACCACCCCCCAGTATTGGGTCAAAAATTGGCAGCCTCCTGCTGTATTAGAACCAATTAAAAAACAACGAGGCGTGGCAGGCGTTGAGGTGGGCAGTTGGCCCAGAAACAGGTGGGCAGGCCAATGGCAGACCAGCCCTGGGAAAGCCCTCTGTTACAGGGATGAACAATCTCCTACATATCTACAGGCTTGGTGGGAGTAATGGCCACAGACTCCTGGAAGACCATTTCAGGCTCAGTATTAGGAAAAACTTCTTCACAGCTAGGGTGTCCAGACTGTGGAATAAGCTCCCTCCAGAGGTGGTGCAATCACTTACCCTGGAAATCTTCAAGAGGAGACTGGACAGTCACCTTGTTGGGGTCACCTGACCCCAGTTGTCTTTTCTGCCTGGTGCAGAGAGGCTGGACCTGATGATCTTCTGAGGTCTCTTCCAGCCTTGCAATCAATCTATCAATCTAAGCTTGATTAGTGGAACATCAAGAGCATTAAAAAGGGAATAAGCTCCTTAATACCTGTGGGATGGAGAGTTTAGAAAGCATCAGACCGATTCCAATGAGCCACGAGGTCAATTGACTCTCTCACTGCTGCCTAAATAAACATTTTCTTCCCCTGCTAGGCAGTTGGTTTTAAAGTTTGGGTGGACCATGATTCAAAGGGGTGAGGGGGTGCAAGTACACCACTGCACCCCACTGGATCTGCCCCTGTTACAGACTCACATGGATAAGTACCTGTTAACAGAGAACACAACAGTCTCTACAGAGCTCAACAGTCTCTGACCTTCCCATTAGCTAATGAATGACACTGACTCCAGTTCAAGAGAAAAGCAATGGCTCTTCCCTTTCAGAAGTGCAGGGAAGACAAGGCATGAAAAGTCAGATTATCAATGCAGGGTGAGAGGAAGCAGGGAGTTTGTAAATGAGGGGGTTGCTTTGGTCTCTTCTCATATTCCCAGGACACAGAAAGAGAAAGGGACAGACTTAGAAACTCACAGCATGCCTAGAGGAAGGTTTGACCTGTGGCCTGCCTCAGATGCAGGGTTGGATTGCAGCCCTGGGCAGTTGTTTTTGTAAATCAATGGATGAGTGAAAGGTGCTGGGTGGTTGTGTTGCTTTTCCAGACAGAAAAGGAGAGAGAGATCTTGGCAATAACCATCCAGCAAGTCTCATTTCAGCAAATGAATTAAACAGAAGTGAGGAGGCAACAAACAACATTAGACATCTTGTTTTATGTACTCCTGATTTGTACAAGCGCTCATGGCCTGAACAGCTGGGCAGTTGTCTTACTCTAATGAAAAGGAGCCATGCCATGAATGCTGCAAGGAGTTGCCAGAACACAGAACTCCTTGCATTACCTTTTTCTGAGCTATCCACCCGAGTGCCCCGGGCACCTGAGGTCTGGGAGAAGTGTGTCCCTGGGCACACATATGCCTAGAAGAGAAGCTGGTGTGACGGGCTAGCTGGCAGCGACCTAGCCCAGGGATTTTGAAAGGGCAAAAGATGATTGGAGGACTTGGGATTCCCTTTCCTCACCAATCAGGCCCCAGAGATTCACCTCTCATGTCCCCTGATTGCCCCCTTGGGTCACCTGGAGGGGGGAGGCTGTGGCCAGCAGCAGGATCTGAGCAGTGACCTGAGGGGTTCCCAGCTCGGCTTCCAGGCCCTCCAGTCAGAGACCAGGCAGCTCGAGGTCAGGCCAGGGCTCCAGGAAGGTCATGACTCTGAGCAGTGTGACTGTGTCACCAGTCAGCTACCACATGGGAGACCTGAGTTCAAGTCCCAGCTTTGGTGACTTGGGGTGGGTGAGCTCACAAGGAGAAATTCTTCTTGCAGGGGAAAGGGGCCACTGTATTTTCCACCTTTCTACCCCTCCAGGTACCTAGGCCCTATATTTCTTTGTCCTTTGACATTCTGTATTTGGTGCCTTTTTATATTTCCCCAACCAGTATTGTTTGCTCTGCTGTTTGTGTTTTATATTTTGTTAACCCTGTCTTTTGTCAATGATTTTAAGTGTCTAACCTTTGTTGAACCCTGCCCCCTGGGGCATTGTAGTGTCCCCTATACCCCCTGTTTATGCTTGTTATGTTCCCAGTATTGTTCCCTCATTGAAAGGTATATGGCTAAGGCCCCATTGGTGGTCTGGCTCTGCTCTATAGGGGGAGGAGAATCCCTACACCTCCCACAGCGCTTGTGTACCTGCTTTGATCCCCTCAGTTGGAGATGGGGTACTTTTTGGAGTACCGCCCGGGTTACACGGGGATCAGACTCCTGGATGCAGCTGAGATAGTTTATTTGGGCTGGGCAGCTACATAGCTCAGCATGGCAGCTAGAGCTCTGGGTTTGCTGGAAAGAGAGAAGCACTCAGAAAATGCTTAGCCTCCTGGAATAGGAGCTACATTTCCTCCCTCCTTGCTTTCTTGCTTTTTTTGACTGCTGGCCAAGGAGAAGCCCCTGCAAGCCTAAAATCTGGGTCTGTTCTTTCTCACTAGCATGTCTTTTTTAAAACAATGATAAGCCCCAAAACTGTAACAGAAGGAAACAGCTTCCCACACTGACAGGGGGCAGGAACCTCTACTGCTACCTTTCCCCAGCAAACACGGAGCTGCAAAGGTTCTGTCAAAACTGATACAGGAACCCCACGGCCCATGAATTCAGACACTCGGGTCTGGTAACTTTTCCAGATGCTCTTCACACAGCTCAGTGACTCACTGTTGGGACCAGATGTGTGTGCTCCTCCGGGACACATTGTACCCAGGGTTCCCTGAGGACATCCAGGTGAACTCTAGGCTCATGGGTTTCAGCATGGTCCTGCCATTTCATTTGCTGTTTGTCTGGGACAGCAAGCCCATGCTGCCTCAGAGTGGCATTGGGAGGGACAGAAGGGTCAGTGTTATATTAGTGAGTGCAATAACACTGAGACTCCTGAGAGTCTTGTGGGACCTCCCTGAAATGATCTGGATTTGAGTGATAGGGGACAGGGCTCTGCAACATTAGCTACGTCCTCTGCAGTGAGACAGAGGGCTGAGTGGCCCATGTTAACAAACCCTCTGTAGCCCTACATGGGGCCCATTCATAGAAAGTTCAAGGCTTGTTGAGATATTAAAAAGCTCTACTTTCTCAGATTGTACCTGAGCAGGAAGTATCTGGCTCGAGGATTCACCTTTACCTGGGAATCCTACCACAGGAGCAGCAGCCAGGGACAATTTTTAAGCTCCCAAAGCAGGTAAGAATCCCTCCTGATTTCCCCTTCATGCTCAGCAGCACATCCCCTCTCCCATCGCCTCCTCCCCTGCCTCCTGCTAGTGCTGTCTCCTGGCTGACCCAGAAGAAGGGGGAACTTTAAAGACACTCCTACCTCCCTCCAGCCCAGCTGCCTGGGGAACTGGGCTCAGCTGAGGACAGCATAGGTGGCAGGTGGGTTTTTCCTCTCTGCTCACCACCAGCCTGCTGCCACCTCTGCTGTCACTGTCCCTAGCTGAGCCCAGTTTTCTGCCTAGCCCAGCGGGAGTGAGCCAGGAGTGGCTCTAGAGCTCCCCCTGCTGAGGGTGGCCATTGGTCCTGTTTTATACTGGACCATCCTGTTTTTAAACCTTTTGTCCCAGGTCCATTTTTGAGAGAGGAACAGATTGCAAAAAGTCTTGTTTTTCAGTTCATTGGTGGAAATACATGTCAAATCGTTTGTCCTCGTGATGCTATTGCCTGTGCCTATAGATAGTGCTGCACAGCCAGGAGGAGCAGGATTAGGAGCCAACCAGGGAAGGTGGGAGGGAGGCGGAGGATCCCAGGGGCTGGTTGCTCTGCACCTGTGTGAGGAGCTATGGCTGCAGTGCATGTACAGGAACACAGAGCCGAAGCGCTGCTGAGCGCCTGAGCTCCCTGTCCCTGGGCTGGGTGCGTGCAGATGGGCCTGGGCTCTGCGCTCTGGGGGCAGCTGAGCTGCCACAGTGAGGCGGTTGATCTGCACACACATGCCCCTGTGCTGCATTGGCACAAGGTAATGACTTTGAGAGTGGGCAGGGGGAGCACTACATTTGTATCCGCTACAATGCCAGTGGGACTAGGAGGAGGCTTTTGTCACTGTCTTTGCACCCACAGAGCAGCCTGGTGAGGCCCTGGGGTGTCCTGCTGTGTGGGGAGGGGGAGCTTTGGTTAGCTGGGTCCTGGGTATCTGGGTCAGCTCATTAAGATGTATTTCTCCTCCAGGACAGGCAAACCTGTCAGTCTCCCGGGGAAGGAAGAGAGAGTCTCTCCAGGCAGCTGGATGCACTGCCACAGGCATTCAATGTCCACTGACCTGAATGCGACGATTCCTGAGTGCCCAGTGTCTATGCTGAATGCTGATGCAGCGGGAGGTGATGTCCCTGTGCAGTGTCTGCCCCTGGCTTCCAAGTGTGGAGCAGGGCTGGAGTGAGACCAGATCCCAATGTGGGGAGGGAGTGCGCAAGCCTCACACTTGCTGTGTCATATTCTCTGTGGGAATCAATGTCATTAAAGGTGCAAAATTAAAGAGAATTAATATTTTATTATAACAGTCAGCAACAAGTCAAGGCTGGTGCCATTTTCCTTGTTTTCTTATGGTAGCCCCATTCCTCACTGCTGATTAGCTGAGGAGGTGACTGCTCCACCCCTCAACACTGATTCACCAAGCGGGGTGGTAGCCCCACCTCTCATCCAAGGGATGTCCTGTATTCTGGGGATTCATCAGTGGCCACCCTACCTCTGCCCCTGTGTCAGCTAGGCGCAGCGGCAGCAGTGGGCAGGTGAAAGGGGAAAGGGGTGGGGGATGGCCGAGCACATAAGAAGGGCAGGGGCACCAGGAAAGAGGGGGGATTCTTACCTGATGCAAGGACTTTTTCTGAAGTCCCTGGCTGCTGCTCCTGTGGTGTGGTCTCTCTACCCTCGTGGGAGAGGCAGGGAAGCTGGAAATGGGGTGACTATTCCCTGCACAGTACCAGTCATTGCTTCCTCATCCCTTCTTACAAAATCTAAGATTTGGCCATGGTCACAGGGGGGCGGTCCTGTATCCTCTACCCTGAGCCATCATGAAGCATCTAGCAGCTCTGTTGTGCAGCACAGTGCCTGGTGTAGGTCTGCTGCAGTGCCTTACTGTTTGCTCACCCACAACAGGTTATTAGTAGCAACTCAGCTCACGAGAAGCAGCCACATGGGATGTTACTGCTCAGGTGCTGCTCCTCTATCCCATGGAGCTGGAGCTGCAGCAGTGGTGTCTGTAAAGGAACGTCAGAAAACAAGGTGGTAGAATGGATCCAAGACTAGGGACTGTGATGTAGGGTATATCTACAACACATCCCCTGTGCTCCTGAGTGCGCCCTGATCACACATGCCAGAACTGGAAGTCTGACTTGGATGCCATTCTGGGTTTGGTTCACAGGAGATCACCAGCTAAGCAGAGTGAGGTTTGTTTAACCCGGTGGATGGGAGCAGCCTTATAAAAGGGATGCTGCATTAAATTACAGAGTATTGGTTGACCCTGTGCCCTAGGGGGTGCTGTGCTACTAGAAACAGGACATAAAATGACTCTCTAGAACAGAAGACCCCCCCACATACTAGGCATGTCAGTGGACTTATGTGATCCTATTTCATCCTGCACCAGGCTTTATAAACCTCTTAATATAAAGGGTAGGGGAGTCCTCCTTGCTGCTTTTTTGTGGCTCAATGTTAAGGGTGAAATGACAGTTGATGCATTCATGGGACTTGAACGGTTGAAATAGAGTCACACTTAGTGCCTGAATCCATTTTGACTTTCAACAGGTGGAACAGAATCTGGCCCTCTGAGTCTTGGCCCCTCAGGGTCATTAAAGAGTCCACATACCTCTTTGTCAGTATAACAACTAAATCCAAGCTCCTTCTGAACCTCTAGCTCTGCCTCAGTTTCTGTCAAATATACTCTTTCTCTCTTTTGGCTACAACCGATAGCCCAGCTGCTCCCCCCTGGAATTTCTGTTACTAGACATCGTTAAACAGCCGAGGGATTCTGCCCCCGAAGTGGCTACACTTCAGTGGGTGGGAATGCTGCTTTCTGCATAGTATATGCAAGACTTCAGCATCCTTCTGAGTGCAAGGAGCTGTACAAAGTACTCATTTGTATTCTTTTCTATACACAGCATCTTAG
>JAGPOW010001167.1:3983035-4021617 GCA_030014935.1 Caiman crocodilus | reverse complement strand
AGGCTTGATCAAGAAATGAAAGCCCTGCCAAGCACCATAAGAAATGCTACCCTCCACCAGAAAATCAAATGTCCATGTGGCACATGCACATGAAGCTGACCTGCCCCAAGGATCAGGGTGCCCATTGCTGCTTAAGCCACAAATCTGCCTCCTGCTCCAAGCCTTCCTGCCTTTTATTTCAGACACTCCTGCCCTTTACCTGCCAGGATTACATCTGCCTGCGTTCCCCCATATTTTGTACCCCATTCTCTGTGTCCCGTCCTACCTGCTTCATCACACTCCTCCACGTCCCTGCCTCCATGCAGTCATGCCAAATAATCTTTTACCCCATGCCTGCCTGCCCCACACCTTGCTGTGCTATAACTGCTCACAGTGTTTCATGTGTCTGCACTGTGCACTTCGTAGTTTCATAGTTGGTAGGGTCAGAAGAGACCAGAGCAGATCATCAAGTCCGACCCCCTGCCATGGCTGGAAAAAGTATTCGGGTCAAACAACCCCAGCAAGGTGTTCATCTAACCTCCTCTTAAAGACCCCCAGGGTAGGAGCCAGCACCACTTCTCTTGGAAGTTGGTTCCAGATCCCAGCTGCCCTAACTGTGAAGTAGTGTCTCCTGATGTCTAGTCTGAATCTGCCCTCTGCCAGCTTGTGACCATTATTTCCCGTCACTCCTAGTAGTGCTAGGGGGAACAGGGGCTTCCCCATAACCTGCTGGTACCCTCTGACTAGTTTGTAAATGACCACTAGATCCCCCCTCAGCCTGGTGGCCCTCCTCTGGACCCTCTCCATGCTGTCCACATCCCTCCTGAAGTGCAGCGCCCAGAACTGGATGCAGTACTCCAACTGTGGCCTGACCAGTGCCACATAGAGGGGGAGGATCACCTATTTGGACCTGCTTGAGCTGCATCTGTGCATGCATGACAAGGTGTGGTTGGCTCTTCTGACCGCATCCTCACGCAGTTGGCCCATGTTCATTTTGGCATCAATAATGACCCCAAGATCCTTTTCTGCCTCTGCACTGAGGAGAAGGGAGTTCCCCAGCCTGTAGGTATACTGCTGGTTCTTCCTCCCCAGGTGCAGCACCTTGCACTTGTCAGTGTTGAAACCCTGTTCTCATCTGCCCACCCCTGTAACCTGTCTAGGTCCAATTGCAGCCTATTCCTCCCTTCTAGCATGCCCCCATACTCCCACATTTTAGTGTCATCAGCAAATTTGAACAAGGTGCTTTTTACCCCCTCATCCAAGTAACTGATGAAGATGTTGAACAGCGCGGGTCCGAGGACCGAGCCCTGGGGGACCCCGCTGCCCACATCCCTCCAGGTTGAAAATGACTTATGCTGGTCATCTGAAGTCCTGTCCATATCAGACTACTCCAGCTGTCAGTCACATCTCAGATAGTCAGGCAGCTGGCATTATCCATTCCCACCCACCTTCCTTTGCTGGCAGAGTTCAAAGGCAGACATCCCAGGGTGTGTTCTTTATCTCAGAGATGCTCCTGCGTTTGAAGGGGAGTGATGAAGAAAAGGTCAGAGAACAGTCTATCTCCACTGGCCTAAGCCTGCATTGTGACTGGGGCTGCTACAGGTGCCTGGATCAAAGGGTTCACTCTGGGCTGAGTGTTCCCTGCACCTACAGCCCCCAGATAACCTGTAGATAGGATCTGAGACACTGCTTTTTGTCCGTCCCCGCAGAACCTGGTGGTGCCTGTCAGCCCCTGCTCTATGGTGCAAGCTGCCTATGCCCCTCCCCGCAGAAAATCCTGTGACCACCCACCCCAGTGCCCCTTCCCTTCTCCATCACTGTCCTTCAGCATCAAACTGGAGCTTTACTCAGCATCATCATTTTATGGGCCCTTCTCTTCCAATCCCTCACTGGCTGACAGCCTGTCCTCTGATGCTCCCAACACCCCTCTTGTTCCTGGAGTGTGACACCCCCCCGGCCACTGCCTTTAGCAGAGGGAAATGCAGACATTTGGCACAGAGTGGAGATCCCAGGTGACCTTGAGTCTCCAGCGACTGCTAGCTCATATCGATCCCTGACATGTGCTCCCTGTCAGGTTAGATTTGCCAAGCACTGACATTGACTGGTGGTCTTTTCTAGTTGTTAGTTGTTCTTTGCCTTGAGTCCTGTCCTCCCATCCCCATTGCCCTGAAGCCAAGAAAGTTCCACATATCACTTGGGCCCTGGGAAAGTCACTGGGATAAATGCCCTCTGTGGGGATGGCAGGGACATGCCTGTAGTGGGGATGTCATTGTCTCACCTGCTTCTGCCTCACTCTGCGGTTATTTCACTGCCATGCCTGAATGAATGATCACCAGGTGCCTGTGCTGCAGAGCAGGACTCAAGGATCATTCTGGCCTCTCCCCTGCCACAAACCCACTGTGTGCAGCTAGCATGCAAGGTAGTGAGGCTTACAGGATAGTGTGTGAGGCTGAGCCTTAGAGTCTTGGATTCTACTCAGGCAAGGCAGTCCACCTTCCTGTGCCTCAGTTTCTCCATCAGCAAAGCGAGGACAGCAATACTGACCTCCTTTACAATTCACTTTGAGAGCTGCTGACGAGCCGTGCTCTACAGGAGCAAAGTAGTGTTATTAATAGGAGGACAAATGACACTGCCCTTCTTTCTTAGGTAAAAGGACCTTGCAGTTCTGCTGGGCCTGGGGTTGTTCGGCATTTTCACGGAGACTTCACTCCTTCCCCATCGTGACATAAGCAATAGTGAGAGCCCTGGGCTAGGAAGTTAGAAGCTAAAGGCCCCAGAAAAGGGGACATGCTTCAGAATAGAACAACCCGAAGAGGCAAACCTCTCCAGACTCTGTATCTGGCTTTGCCATGTCTACAGAGCAAAGGGCTTCAAGTCAGGACAACTGGACTCTTCCAGCTCTGCTGGTGATTCACTGTGCAATCATGCTTTCTCTCTACCTCAGTTTCTGCATCTATTAAATGGGGCTAATGATTCTGAGCTACTGCAGGAAAGAGCTTCAAGATCTGTTGGTTAATAATGCCTTTTAAGTGCATTGCATGGCTATTTATAAGCCACCTGTCTCAACCTGTTTTAAAGTGGGTGTGTCTGAGGGTGCTGGTTTAACCCATTACAAAAAGAGACTTTGCTTAACCCATTGCAAAGGGAGGCACTGGCTGTGAAATGGGGATCCAGACTGAAGACTGAATTTGGCTTCTGCCTCCCCAGGTATCAGGGTGCCTGGATTTGAGGCTCTCAGGCTCTTCTCTTTGTGATGTCAGATACAGATATGGGAACAATAGCCAAACCAGCCAATGTCTTTAGGGATTGAAACCCCCAGGGGGGAAGCAGCAGGGATAGATGGCCTCAGTTAGAGGAAGAAGGGACAGAAAAGAGGGAAATGTGCACCTGGGTTGTGCTGTCTACAATGTTCCAGGCACCCAGGCATGAGCTGCAGTCCCACTAGCTGCACAAGCAAGGCTGAAGAAGAAGGGAACCAAGGACAAATAAGGGACGGAAAACATTATGAGTCCAATCCTGAACACATTGAAAACAATCAGAACATTGCCGTTGGAGGAAGGCTCATGCTGTATGTAAGGGCACCTGTAGTGTCACAAAGATGTAATATGACATAGAAGCCATAATTATGCAGGGCTAACAGGGCCTGTACATTGCTCATGGGGACAGTGAGGTCTACAGGCCATTGCTGGAGATATACTATTGGAGGCAATATGTTCTGTGCGCTATGGGGATAATGGGATCTGTCCATTCAGTATTGTTGAGGGTATTGGAGGCTGTGCACTGATATCACTAAGGGTAATGCTGACAATGCAAAAGATGCAAACCCTGTAATATGAATGTCATGTGTGTAATAGCAGGGGGTAGTCTGCAGAGCTGTGCTGTCTGTTAATCTGGACTACAACTCCCAAAAACCCAGGCTGGGAGGCAAGGGAAAAAGGAAGAGGAAGCTGGAGGCTGGAGTAAGTGAAAAAGAGAGCAGGGTGCCCGTGGAACCTGGTCAGCTCTACGCAGAGGAGTGCGCAGTGGAGCTGGAGATCTCATGGCTCAGTCAGCCAGGACTGGACTGAAGGAGCTGGACTAGACTTGGGGGCAGCTCAAGCTGCTGTTTGAGTGCTCTAGGGACTAAAGGCTTGTTTGGGGACACCTCTGGAAGTGTGTGTATGGGAGGGAAATTAAGGTGCTAAGTGACTGATTCCACAATGTTGATATTTCTTTACCTTTTACCTGTTCCCTCCCTTTGGCCCATTGGCTTGTGATCCTAACCCCTATGATTTTCTGTATAAAAGTGGGAACTCCCTCTTGCTTCTTCTGTTAGTTTCTGGGGCTGCAGGGTTGGCACAACTCAACTCTCCTCCAGTGCTGGAAGGGGAGTAGATAAGACATCCCCGTGTACACATCAGCCAGTGCATTCTTTACTGCTTTTATGTCAGTTAAGCTTAAAACATGATGAAACTGTCAGTGTGGCGTTTTAGAGCCAGAGATAGCAATGACAGTAATTCCTCTTATTTTATATATGAGGTTCTTCCTGTTCTAATCACACACCCCCGCGCACACCTCACTGGGGATTGCACAGACATGCACATGCACTCACACTCACAAAGAAATTTCACAGACATAATCATGTGTGTGTGTTTTACATTTTTCTCCCTCTCTTCACACACACACACACACACATAAACACACACTACATTGAAGATGACACAGAAACAGAAATATACAAAGTCATGGCGATTTCTCTTGTGTATACATATACATCAATATGGGAATCTCTCTCACACATGTGTGCACGCGCGCGCGCACACACACACACACACGGTTGTGGAGCTCTACCTGTCTTACACACACTTTTTTATCCATCTATTTTCTACAGGAGTTCCAACACAAAGAGCAGTTATTGAAGACCGTACCCTTCAGAAAACTAAGCCACAAAAAGAAAGCTTATAAAAAGTGGAAATGTGGATAAATAAATAGGGAGGAATATAAAAGCATTGCTCGAGCATGCAGGGATGAAGTTAAGAAGGCCAAAGGGCTAAAGGGCAACTGGAGCTGTAGGCAACAATGGATGTGAAGGGTAACAAGAAGGGTTTCTACAAGTATGTTGGTAGCAAGAGGAGGATCAGGGAAAGTGCGGGTCCCTTATTGAATGGGGGAGACAACCTTGTGACACAGGATGCAGAAAAGGCTGAAGTATTCAATGCCTTTTTCACCTCAGTCTTCATAGGCAAGGTCAGCTCCCAGACTAACTTCATCTGGCCGCACAGTTTGGGGAGGAGGTGAGCAGCCAACAGTGGTAAAAGAACAGGTTAGGGACTAGTTAGAGAAGCTGGACATATACAAGTCCATGGGGCTGGGCAGGATGCACCCAAGGGTGCGGAGGGAGTTCGCTGATGAGTTTGCAGAGCCATTGGCCATCATCTTTAAAAACTCATGGTGATCAGGAGAGGTTCTGGATGATTGGAAAAGGGCAAACATAGTGCCCATCTTTAAGAAAGGGAATAAGGAAGATCCGAGGAATTACAGACCAGTCATCTTCACATCAGTCCCTGGAAAATTATGGAGCAGGTCCTCAAAGAATCCATTTCTAATCACTTGGAGGAGAAAAAGGTGATTACTGATTAGAAACAGTCAGCATGGATTCACCAAGGGCAAGTCATGCCTGACCAACCTGATTGCCTTCTGTGATGAGCTGACTGGCTCTGTGGATACGGGGAGACTGGTGGATGTGGTATACCTTGATTTTAGCAAGGCTTTTGATACTGTCTCCCACAACATTCTCGCAGGCAAACTAAGGAATTATGGGCTGGATGAATGGACTGTAAGTTGGATAGAAAACTGGCTGGAGCATCAGGCTCAGAGGGTGGTAATCAATAGCTCAATGTCTAGTTGGCTGCCAGTATCAAGTGGAGTGCCCCAGGGGTTGGTCCTGGGGCTGGTTTTGTTCAATGTCTTCATCAATGACCTGGAAGATGGCATAGAGTGCACCCTCAGCAAATCTGAAGATGATACTAAGCTGGTGGAGAGTAGTAGATACGTTGAAGGGTAGGGCTAGGATTCAGAGTGACCTAGATAAATTGGAGGATTTGGCCAAAAGGAATCTCATGAGGTTCAACAAGGACAAATGCAAGGTCCTGCACTTAGGATGGAACAAGCCCATGCACCAGCACAGGCGGGGGGCTGACTGGCTGGGCAGCAGCTCTGCAGAAAAGGAACTGGGGGTTACAGTGAACAATAAGCTGAATATGAGCCAATAGTGTCCCCTTGTTGCAATGAAGGCTAACAGTATATACTGGACTACATTGGTAGGTGTGTTGCCAGCAAGTCAATAGAAGTGATTATTCCCCTCTATTCAGCACTGGTGAGACCACATCTGGAGTCCTGTGTTCAGTTTTGCCCCTCTCCCTCCCCCCCATTACAGAAAGGGTGTGGAAAAATTGGAGAGGGTTCAGCAGAGGGCAACAAAAATGGTGAGGGGGTTGGGGGACATGGCTTATGAGGAAAGACTGAGGGAACTGGGCTTATTTAGTCTACGGAAGAGGAGACAGAGGGTATTTAATAGCGGCCTTCAACTACCTGAAGGGGGGTTCGAAACAGGGCAGAGCTAGACTGTTCTCAGTGATGGCAGATAGAACCATGACAGAAAAAGGAGCAACGGTCTCAAGTTGCAGCAAATTTCAGTTAGATATTAAGAAGAATTTTTTCACTGGGAGGGTAGTAAAGCACTGGAAGGGGTTACACAGAGAGGTGGTGGACTTTCCATCCTTGGAAGGTTTTTAAGACCTGGATAGACAAAGCTTTGACTGGGATGATCTAGTTGGGGATGGTCCTGCTTTGAGCAGGGGGTTGGACTGGACGACCTCCGGAGGTCCCTTCCAACCCTCATTTTCTATGATTCTATGATTCACTTAGCAGATGGCCAAGGTGCAGTCTATGACCAACTTGAGAGTTACCTGACATAAGGAGCAGGTCATTATGCCCACTGGGCACCTTTGTGCCCCCATTATAGGAATAGCATCAGCCTCCAGAAATTTACAGAAGTTTCCTTATTCCTGTAATGGGGGCCTTTACATGCCTGGAGGAGGTCATGAATCCCTCAGAACCCTTTAATCAGGTAACTCAGAACTGGTTACAAAGTGCACTTTGGTCATGTGTTAGGTGAAGCAGAATTGTGCTTTCAGGACTGGTAAGCTCCTTTTTTCATATACTAAGTACAACCTGCTCTGCCTTCCCCATCTCCCTTGACTTAATTTGTTCTTTCTGGACCTGGCTATCTGTTCCCTCCCTCTCATAGCACCTGCATCCCCTTCTCATTGAATGTTTCTTCATGCCACTTATTTGGTAAGATTTAGGAGTCCTGTTGCTCCTTCCTTTTCTCTCATTACCCTTCTTTGTTACTGATTCTGCCTTTCTTGTTTGTCCCATATTTTCTATTAACTCTTCCCTCCAATTTTCGCTCCTCTATAACCATTCTCTCTAGCTCTCCAATCTCTTTAGCTAAATCCATCTTTTTCCATCATATCAATTTTTTCTGCTTCCCTCCTTCTGTCTGCATCTTATATTCTTTCACTAGAGTGCAAACCATTTTACTTCCTCATCTTTCATCTCCTGCTTTCTCTTTCTCTCCATTTGTCATTCACTTCTGTGTTTCCCATTCCCCTTTTCCTCTCTCCCCCTAGTCCCACCTTCTGTCCCCCAATATTCATGTTTTCTGTCGTTCCATCCACTTCTCAGTATTCCCCTCTCCTTTCTCCCTTCATTCTCCACCTCTGCTCCCTGCCCCCATCTTGTGGCATGAATGTGCTTCTTGTGTCTGGCTCATAAAGATGCATCCGCCTGAGCCATAAAAGCAAAGTGTTCAGTCTTTACTTTCTTTCAGGCTGGGGCAGGTGTCACTTCATCCTCTTACCCTGAGAATGGGCTGATCAGCCAGAGGGCCTGCGAATGCCTTGGCTGAGCTGTGGGGAGAGGTTTCCCTTATATACTTGGCCAAATAAGCTTGTTAAGGTCACAGCCATTGCATTATGCAGGGGGATGGGGAGAGGGGAGATGGGAGGTGCGGATAGCACAAATTCCTCTTCCTGCTTTATTCTGTTGGTAACTTCCTCCAGCCTTCAGTGCAACTAGTCCCTTTATACATCTCACTGTTCAAGCTGACTAAGCCCAAGCTATTTTGAAGAGCTGTCCCTGGCTAAGGGATTATTTTCCCACCAAAGTGCAAAACTTCAAGCACATGGGGGTGTTCTGAAGGTGGATGACCCTTCAAAGACTTTAATGTTAAAAAGTCCAGGAACTTTAAAGTTAAGGTGGCTTTAGAACAACGTACCACATAGTCTGGCTCATGGAGCTATCATAACCTTAACTCTGCCCTAGCAGCAAGGGGACAGTGGAACTTCTCAGACTAATCTGGGAGTTACTGGTTAATGTTAGATTCACCCTTGAGGTCAGGGAAATCGGCGGACTCAATTTAGTGTTTTTCAGAGAGAGAAGCCAGTTAGGAGAGCAATGGTAAAAGTGTTGGCTTCATTTATGGCTGAGCTGCCCAGCTCTTGTTCATGAATGTTCGGCTTGGGAAGGTGTTAGGCTTTGCTTGCTGTTGGCCAATATCAGCAATATAACTAGCCCAGTCAATGCCTGTAATTTGTACTGTGTAACCAGGTATTTCCTTGTGTAAAGCTTGTTCTCTGAGAAAACATTTAAAAATGCAAGACACATGAAGAAATTATTGAACTATCTGTGATTAAATTAAGAAAGCACAGTGCTTCTGGGTTTGAACTCCTGACTTGGAAATGGGGGCACAGCATGTCAGATCTTCTGTGAATCAAGCAGTGCTTTTCCCTGCACATAATGGTGTTCATGAAGTGATGTGAGCAAAAATGTAATTTGCAACAGAGAGCCTTTTGGTGTAGCTTGGGACAGCTCAGGTCTTGCTCTGCTCTGACAAGCACCCTCCTCTCCTTACCTAAAGGTGTTTTAGAGGCTCTCATTGACATGGATCTCACTCTTGCTTTCCATCAAGATGGCTGGAGTTCAAGCTCACTTGCCAAGAGACTGAGCCATTCCTCTAGATGGTTGCCAGATGTCCTGGTGTCAGCGCAGCTGGGCAACCAAGCGTGTTATAATGTATGTGGTGGACTTACCAATTCAACCCCGCATGTCCTGGGCTTGGAAAATCTTCACTTTGATTGGTGAGCCCATCCACCGATCAGGTAAGGGCTGGGTGGAGCTGAACCCACGCTGAGGGGCTGGGGCAGGGCAAGGAGCCTCCCAGACCTGCTTGAAGCCTGCATTTTGGAGATCCAGCAAGACTTTGGGGGTGAAGCCTCCAAAGTGAATAAAAAGGAACCGTGTGCCCAGTACATGGCAGACACATTGGGGGACAATGAAGGAAACGGGCTAAGAAGAGCTGGGGAAGAGCTGCCCTGCAGGTGAAGCAGCACCCAGAAGAGCCCCGAAGACCCACCCCCTCGCCAGGACCGACGCCTCGGCCCCATTGGTGCGCAGAGCAGTGCACGGGGCTCAGAGCTTGGGGTTGCTTGTGGCAGTCCGGGTCTGTCCCCTGGCAGGCAGCTAGGGAGCAGATCACAGATCGATGCACAGAGCCCAGAGCCTGGGAGCTGCTTGAGGCGGCTCAGGTCTGCGACCCCTGGCGTGCGGCCAGGAGCGCGGTGCAGAGGTTTGCTGCACAGAGGGTCCAAAAGCGGACCGGGACTCTGGGAGCTGCTTCAAGGTGGCTCGAGTCTTCAACCCCTGGCACAAGGCCAGGCTGCTGATGCGGCAGCACCCTCCAGTGGGTCCAGGAGCTGATTGAGCCCCGGTGTCATACCAGGCAGCCCGGGCCTCCAAACTGGAGCCATGAGGAGCAAGCCAAATGGTGCATGTGTTGATGCACAGAGCTGCAAGCAAGCCTCAGGACAGGAGAGAGCCCGGGCAGTGGCCAGCTACCGTGCCGCAGAGCTGGAGCAGCCCTGCATCACTGTGGGTTGTTAGTGTTGGGAACATGGGTATCCCACAGGGGAGGGAATCCTCTGGAGGGAGCCGGCAATGGCCCCTGTGAGGTAAGTCGTCCTGTCCCAGCCCACAAAGGGTTGGAGGGGCCTGGAGCATCGTCCCCTTTTCCCCTGGCAGAGCTGTGGCCAGGCCTCCCCACACTGAATGGGCAAACCCTAGCATAGTAGTACCCTCAACACCTGCAAGGGTGAGCAAACACCTCATATTTTGTTATTTGTGTTGACGGGTGGGCGGGTGGGGGGGCCTAGTCGACCATCACTGACCAGGGAAGATCCCTCACGGCAATCGCTGACTGGTGGGGGGACACGAGACACACACGACATGTTTCTGACTGAGCCAGTGGCGAAACTGCAAGTGCACCTCCAGTTTTGTGGCTGGAGCTTACAGGGGCTGCACGGCTGATCTCAGGGGGTGCACATGCACCTGTGTGCACCCCCTACACATTGCCAATGGGACTACAAGTGTATTCTTCTCTTTGATTTCCACTTCACACGTGACAATGTTCTTTCATGGACTGTAAATAGTTAATTGCATTTATTCCTGTTGACGTACTGTATTTACCTATACTTACTTGTTCCAGATCTGTTGCTTACCTGTGTGGGTTGAAGCTCCATAGGAGGTATAAGTCAAGTATATAATATAGTCCTGTACCATTGAGTAAGTGATTATATATGTGTGTGTGTGTGTGTGTGTGTGTGTGTAACTTTATTTTATTCATTAATAAATCCGTATATAGTTAAGCAAATGAGTTTGGCCTGACTCTATAGGGAACTGAGGGGAAACTGTGCAGTTGACAGTTCCCTCCCACAGCACCTCTGTCTGCTGACAATCCCCTTCAATCAGAGGTGGGGGTTACATACCCTGTGTACACACGGGCTACACGTAGAAGGAATTTTGCAAACAATGGCATATCTAGTGGCAGTGGCGGCTAGTTTTGGAGCTTGTTTGCAAACCTTGTCCCTTTTTGAGGTTGAACCACTGGAAGTGTGGTAGCTGCACCAGGGATGTTGGGCTAGGAACTGTGCTACAGGGCAAATCCATTTGCTGTTGATTAGATCTCCTCTTCTTGTGTTCATAACCCTTCTTGTGTTCATAACATTCCCATAGCAGCTCTATTCCTGGCTTAACCAGTAAAGCAGCATTAAGACTGGGTTTATAGTCCTTGGCTTCTTTTAATGCAGTTCAGCATCTGGAAACAAGGAAGAGGAGCCAATATGATGACTACCATCTTGGCCATCATACTTGGACTAATCCATGGTGCTCAGGAACTAAATACTTAAGCTACAACAGTGTGAGGTAAGGAGCCAAGGCTAGTGTCTGTAGCAGGTTCATATTTTGAGACTCAGTGCACCGGTGAACTTAGAACACACTTGCACCAATCGGTTACACAACTATAACACAAACAGCAATTTTCCACTGGTGAACAAATGCAGAATACATCCCATATGCAACATAGAAATTGTAGATTGGATATTAAGAAGAACTTTCTTACTTTGAGGTTGGTTAAGCATTGGAACAAATGACCTACAGGGATTCAGGAATCTCCATCCTTTGAAGTTTGAATATCTGCTTACATAAGCCCTTGGCTGGAATGGTTTTAGACAGGGATGATCCTGCCTTGAGCAAGGGGTTGTACTAGACGGGACCTCCTGAGGTCCTCTCATACTTATTTTTCTATGATTCTGTGATTCTTTTGGTTCCCATGGATTGACAAGTGTTATAAATCCACATGCTTCAGGACATTAAGCAGTCTCTGGACTCAGTCCATCTGGTGCCTTCCAGTCATATGTCCCTTTAGCTAATGGATTAAAAAGAAGCTTCTCTTATGAGCAGGCTTTGACATAACAAAATATTTGCCAGGGTTCTTGTACCTTTTTTTGAAGCAGCTGGTACTAGTCATTGTTGGAGACAGGGCGCTGGTCTAGATGGGCCAATGGTCTGATTCTCTGGGGGTGCTGGTGCAAATTTTCAGTATTATAGTGGTGTGAGACCCATGCAGAGGTCTCAGAGCTTTGTCCAACCAAAGCATCATGCCCTGTAGTGGGAGAATATTGTGCCTCCATCTTGAGCACACAGATTTTTTCGTCAGCAATTCCTCCTTTTCTATTAACAGCTCAGCACATGCTTTCCCTGGGAGTTTTAGATGTTTAGCTGCAATGGCAGACACAGTGAAGAAGCCAGAGGGATTAAGGTCAGGCAAAATCTATGTAAGGGATTTTCTGTTGCTAAAGAGCAGAACCATGCTTTGGGATATCTTCAAATGTTCAGAGATGGGGGTTTTGCATTTGTAGGGAGGGTGGGGGTGGGAGTTGTGCAGTCATGTTGACAAAACATATTATTTATTTTACAATAGCAACCAAGGGCCTCAACTGAGATTGGGCCCCATTGTGCTTGGTGCTGAGCATACGCTTGGCAGGAAACAAGCTCTGTCTAGAAAGTTTATAGTTTATGTGGATAGGGGGGAGATGAGAAAGGAAAAGTGAAACAATTCAACTAAGGTCACTTGGCTGAGACAGAAATAAAACCCAGGTCTTGCAAGTAGGCTACAAACAGATGTCACATTTGTCACAGAATAAATCATTTTATCCCAGGAGGAAATGCAATCATTCAGACATCCATATCCATTATTTCAGGATAAATCTTAAGATTCATGGGGTAGGAAACACTGTTTATCCCTGGAGGCAAAGTGCATCTGAATGGTTATCCTGGGATTGCATCATTGAATCAATAGCAAAAAAACAGCAGTGCATTTAGCTGCACACTAAACCCTGATTAGAGAAATGATATCTGTACACACCGATCCCAAGATATTTGTTCTGGAACAAATATGGGCAAAACCTGTCTAGGTGCAAATACAATTCTGTTCCTAGCCATTCTATCCACTAAATCATGCTGCTCTGGGTAATAGTTATCACAGCAATAGGACCTTGTGCCATGCAGCCTGCAGGATTCCCTGGTATTGGTTTGATTGGTGTAAGGCACTGGCTCTTGGATGGGAGCACTAGAAAGGGGTGCTAATGAGTTAAATGATGAGAAATGTTCATAGATTCATAGCTGGAAAACCTCTGAACTTGATTCCAAAATTTCCATTAATAGTTAACTAGTCTAGTATTTAATTACCCTTGCTGTTAAAAATGGGCATCTTATAAAAGAATAAAGCTGTCTAGCACTCATTTGCTTGATTAGGAAACACTTTGTTTTCAAATTTCTGATTCTGTGAAAAGCATTTTTCTGGAATGGGAGGCAGAGCCAGAGTATGTCACATGAAGAGGTGGAAGCTGACCTGGCGGTGCTCTGCTCAGTGCTGTTCCTACATTCATCCCAAGATGGGTGTATGTAGTATATTGCAGGGAACAGTGAGGAGCTTCACTACAGGCAGAATCAGGAACGAACAGTGAAGGCTTTCCAGAAGCAAGGGAAATGGGTTCGCTATTAGGAAAAGAAAGGTGGGATTATCAATTTTTGCATTGAGCCACATGACAAGAAGCCACAGCATCCCAAAGTAGGGTCCGCTCCTGGGTGACATCACAATGTACTGCCATGGAAACAATAATTATATCACAAAGCAGCCATTATGAAATCACTGCAGTATCAAGTAGAAGTAATAGAAAGAAAGAGGGAAAAACAGAGCCAGACATTAGAAGAGTGAACAGATTTGAGCACAGGCTGTTCTGGTGCAAGAGATACCTTGTGAATGGGGTAGGGGAGAGAGAAGAGGGAGAGGAAGAAAGACAAAACTGAAACCAGCAGATAAGAAAAGGGAAATAATTAGAAAAGAATCAGCGAATTAAAGGGAATGTATGAAAAAGAAACTCTTAAATAGTCATCTCTTCTGGGAGTCAGGAGGGAGACTGTGGGGGTGTCTACATGTTCATTAATCCACAGTAGCTACTGCACATTTAATTTACTATTTGCTTAATGAAGTACTAACTAAATCTGCAGTAACTAGAATTACTGTGCAGTAGTGCCAGTGCACAGGTTTTCAGTGATGCTTACTGTGCAGTAGCCTAATACTACCACACACTACAGTAGCCTATTATCACAGTTTTGTCCAGCACACTACTGCACAGTGCTATTAGGCTACTGCACATTAAGTGTCTTGTATAGATGCGCTCTGTTAACATGTGTTGGGGAAGGGGATCTTGGCCTGAAGGCCGTTCTTCAGAAGCCTTCTGAAAAAAGACCTTCTGAATAACCTTTCTTAATCATCAAGAAAGGTTATTCAGAACTTGAAGTGATTTCACTTATCCCTTCCATGTCTCTGACTTGTTTTTCACTCCCTTCTTCCATGATCTTCTAGAATCACACGGGGCAGAAAAAACAAGTGGCTTTGATACCAAGTTCTTACCACTGGCACATATCTCTAAGAAGGCAGAGGCAGCAGGCAGGACAGTAGGTCAGAGTGATTGGTGCCTCCTTGCCTGGAAGGGCCTGTAGCCTCCTCTTCTGGGACCTGCTGGCTGGAAGGATGCAGACAATGCAGGGAAGTCCATGCCCTAACCTGATTTTTTTTCCCCACAGGGCATGAGCAGCTCACATTCAGCTGCCTTCTGTGACAACAAGGCTAGCAATGGAGGAGAAGAGTAAAGGTTTTGGAGAAATGTTTTTATGCCTTTTTCCATGGGGAGGCCAGTCCCATGGGCACAGACAGCAATGGGAGTTGGGACAGCTGTGTTCAGGTCCTGGCTTTACCATAGACACTCTGTATGACCTTGGCCAGATCTTGTACTGCAATAGCTCCCTTCAATGCGATGGATGTAATGCTACTTCTCTGTCTTTGGAAGGCTCCTGAGCAGAAGTGTGATGGTTAAAAGTGTTACCTGATATGGAGCCTGGATAATGGCATTGAGTCCTCCCCAGGATGGGCACATGAGCAAGCCCAGTGCACCAGGCAGCACACTGAGCCTATGCTATAGCAAAGAGATGGTGTGGCAGTGGTTAGGGATTGCATGACTCACTAACCTGTGCACTTCCCAAACTGGAGGTGCTGCCAGCAGCAGAAGGGGGAGCAAGACATCACGTGGGGGAATGGGAATAAGGTGGGACTCAGAGGAGCTCAGCACCTTGAAAATGGTGGCTTTTGCCAATTTGACTAGATAGGTCAGGTCTCCACAGAGCACTGCTGAGCCCTGAGGGGAAGATTTGAAAAGTATTTAGGTGCCTAATGATGCAGATAGGAACCTAGTGGGATTTTCAGAAGTGCCTCAGGCTCCTTTGCTGTAGAGCACCAGCCGCCCCTTAGCTTTGGTGAATGCCAGTCACACACAGCAGTGAGGAATAGAGCCCCAGGAGCCTCTAGGTCCCAGGCCTCTCATCCATGCTGCCTCAGCTGTGAGCAGACACTTCTCCTGCCCTCTCCTCTGTGACTGCTCTGCACATTCTGCTCTCCTAATCTCGCCTCCAGCTGTGGCATCATTTGTGTTACTGTCCTCTGAAGTACCTCCACCAGTTCCTAATCCTCAAATGAGAGAGGAATTGTGCTGCCAGCAATGCATTTGCATCTCTCTGCCCCTCATGGGCATCCTGATTTGAGGGGCGCCTGCAGCTCTTACCAGGATCCAGCAGTGGGAGAGAGAACAGCAGCTGCCTGTGCCCTCTCCAGGGTCACAGCGATGGACAGTGATTGTTCCTGTGCCCTCCATACCTGACAGCATGCTAAAGCAGTGAGTGGTAAGGTGTTGCGGTAGGAAGTGCAGTTGCTGGTCTCTCTTGTGTCTCTAGATTTAAGGAGCTCAGTGTCTCTGCCTTGTTCACAGTCCAGGCTGGAGTTGTATTTACTAAGCTGTCATTTAACTGCCTCTGCACTCCCTTTGTCTCCTGCAGTGCCGGTTCTGAGAGCCGGGGAAATGCACAAGAAAGGGCTTGATCAAATGACTTTTTAAGCCATGAGCCCCAGATCCAGGCACTTTCCAGTGTCAGGGGTTCTGAGCTTGCTTGGTGCATTTAGTGTTAAGTAAGAGCCTGGGCTGAAAGTCCTTTGGACGGAGGCAGTAAGGGTCAAAATATATGTGTCCCTTGCTGTGGGAGAGTTTCCACCTCTGCTTGCTTGCCCCAAACATGCTCCTCACTAGCCAGTGAAGGGAGGGTTCACCAGCACTACTACACTTTTAAGAGTGAGCAACCAGAGCAATCGTCCAGGGCCCCAGGGCACAAAAGCCTTGTTAGGCTGATTTAGTTCAAGGCATCAAATGGGAAGGTGGGATGAGGGATAAGCCCATGCCACAGAGTCTAACAGTGGCTTTCTTCACTCATCCGGAAGGCAATGAAAAAGTAGAAACAGCTGGAGGACAGGGTATGTGACTAGGGCCCTGAGCCTCTCCTGTCTCCAGGTAAAGCAGCAGCACCACTGCTTCACAGCAGAAAAGTCCCAGCCAGGAGTTTCCAAATTTCCCCCTGCTCCTTTGAAGGGAGATCTGGCATCTGTGCCCCCATAGAGAAATAGGGCCGCCCCGCTACTGCTAGTGCCTTCTGTCTCCTCAGCCCAGCACAGGGGCTGGTGTGGGGTGGGCATGGTAGTGCTGGAGGATGGAGGAGGATAGAGGAGGTGAACATGAGGTGGGGAGGAGGGAAGACATAGACAGAACCAGAGAACTGAGGAGTGGATGAAGGGGACAATGATGGGGAGGTTCAGAGGCCGGGAGAAAAAACTGGAAGATGGATAGAAAGAGCCAGGGGTGCAGAAGGGAATTTGGCGGGGGCAGAAGAGAAGGGGAGAGTAGAGTGAATAAATGTGGGGAGGAAGAGGCAGAGCTGTGGTATTTGAGTGGTGTTTGGCGTGAGTCTGCCCTCCCTCACTCTGCTGACTCCTTTTATAAATGCTAACAATGTACCTCCTGCAAATTACCATTATAAACTCAGTGAGTTGCCTTTGTTTCTTTTTTTTTCCTCCACAGAATCAATCTTCAGTCCATAAAGCCAACCCCCAGGAAATTGCTGGGCCATTCAGTGTGTGCTGGGCAAAAGCCTGGAGCTCCCATTTTCATATCAGTCCAGATCCTGCACGGTGAAAGGGGAAGGGAGCCCTTTGTTGTGCTGAGGGGGTGGAAGCTAGTTTGGGGGATTGGGGGTGACCGGGGAATAAGCTCCTTCCTTTTCCCCTGCTGCATCCAGTCTCCACACACTGATGCAAAAAAAACACTGCATCGCCAGGTAACATGCAGAGACTCAGTAAGATGTAACTAGTGGGCTGTCATCACTGCTTGAACTTCAGACTTAAAGCTTTAAGGGCATCAGCCACTCCTAACTGAGCAAAAGAATCAGCCCTTTGGCTCAGACCCATAACCAACTCATTAACCTCCTGCACGGACCAGCCGCTAGAGGGAGACAAAGACCCATGCTCTCCCAGTGCAGGTTTAAGTGCCATTTACCAAGCCCAGCGAGCTCCTGCTCTACTGCTGAAATGATACAGCACAGGCAGGAACAAAATGAGCATCCCTGATGTCTGGCTCCCAGCCCTGGAAGGGCTTGTCTACATGAGGACACCCAGGAAAGTTAAACTAAATGAACAATAACTGAATCAAAATGGATTAGTAAAATCATATGAAAGATGCTATGGGGGCAGGGGAGAGGGCAGAGATAGTGAAGACAGGGAGGAGGGTTAGAGGAGAGCACACACATTCAGGATTAAAGTGGCCTTGATTTGGGTTAGTCTGATTCACTGTGAAAAAGCGTCTTTGTCCAGACAAGCCCTCTGGAGAGGGGAAGTCAGGCTCTGGTGCCTGTTCAGTAGCTGGCATGTCTCCTGAGAGGGCTCATTATTTTCATGCATGGCAGTGGAGGAATTGGAGGACTGTGTGCTGAAAGCTGGGCTGAGCTGTCACCAACTCACTTCACCGCTGAGCAGCTGTCAAACCACTCCTAGCCACCGCACACCGGTTTGTTTAGAACTCAGTGTTTCAGGGCCTGGCTGTGAAATTGGGGCCGGGTTTGTTCAGGCTTCATTTCAGACTCCAAGAGGATGGTGAAATGGGAAACCATCCCTTCTGTCCTTTTCACGGGCCACCTCTTCTGTTTGACCAGCTTTCATGTGCACTTCTTCCTAAAGAGCTGCTCCTAGGAAGCCCCATATTGTCTCTGCTCTAAACTGATCTCCCTCTTTGGGGAAGGTGGGGATTCTTCTACAGTAAAATCCTGTCCACTACTGCAAAATCCCTGTTGACTTAAATGAGACCAGGATGTCAGTGCAGGATTCAGGTACTTTGCTGTTGACTTGCAAAAAGGGCAGAGATGTGCACAGAGTGGAAGCTGTGGAAGCAGTGCAGGGTGACTATTTTTGTTTTAAAAGTAGCCCCTGAGTCAGCACCTCCTTTCTCAATAAACCCAGAAGGCTGGAGCCTCCTCTGGCCTAAAGACCCTCAGAGTTCTCAGTGATTCTGCACAGTAGGCACCCTGGGATGAATATAAACTGCAGTACCCTGACCAGGATTGTGGCACGATCCCAGAAGAGGCTGCCTCCCATCCGGGGGGGTCCATAGAATCACAGAAAATTAGGGTTGGAAGGGACCTTGGGAGGTTATCTAGTCCAACCCCCTGATCAAAGCAGGACCATCCCCAACTATGTCCTCCCAGCCAAGGCATGAGCCATCCACAGGATTTCAGGGGTCCCTTGCAAACTGATGTGTGGCTTTGGAAGTTAGGCCTGACATAGGCACAAAATTTAAGTGCTTTAACTAAACTGGCACAAACCCCAGCTTGGGCATCTTAAATCGCTTGAAACCTGGTTTGTATCAGCTAAGTGTACATAGAGCAATGTACAGGCACAAGCTGAACCAGATAGAAACTGAGACTACAGAGTCCCTGCAAGGACTTGCCTCAGTTTAACTAAATGGGATTTTAAACTGATATCCATCAAAACAAGGGTAAATTCCATGTGTGGACAAGGTCTCTATGATAACTGGACAGATGTCCTCAAAAAACAGTTCTGTGCTTGCCTTTAGTGTCCCATATTCTCACTTTAAGGAACTCCAAGGAATCAAGGATGGGACCTGGATGCTTCCAGTGACAGTGACTCAATTACCCTATCTGTAACAGGGAGCAAATTCTTTCCAAATTCCCATGGGCTTGTAACAATTAATTAGCTGATGTCTGCAAGCACCTTGAAGATGCCAAGTGTAATGACTGAGCTTCATTAATATGATCGATCATTTCCTTTGTGCCGTCTAAGTGTCTGCCTGGTGCTTAACAGACATAACAGAAGATACAGTCCCTGTCCTATTCTTCCTGTCACTGATTTGTACTGTGTGTCCTGGTCCCTCTTTCCCACTGGTGTCCACTCCTAGCTCATCCATATGCGATGGTTTGTAGCTGCCAAGGAACCAAGGCCTAATTGAATTGATCCGTGTGATGTATTTGTATCGACAAACAGCAGATACATAGCCCAAAGTCAAATAACAAGATGGTACAAGTGGGAGACTGTCTTCTAGCCTGAGCTTCCTAGTCTATCATTTGCTTCTGCCCCTAGGTAGGGTGGGAAGAGCTACATGAAAACCTGCCTTGAGCAAAATTCTCCTCTATTACCACTCAGCAGTCTTGGAAACCACAGAGCAAAAGGAACCTGCCTTCTTAACACAATACAGATTGCTGTCCTACTACTGGCTGGGCCAACCAGAGCATTTAAGGAGCCTGCTACTGTACTTGCACAAACCTCCTCTTTCAGTCCAAGCACCAGAGACTCATGCTTGAAGATCTGGAGGTTCCTGGATTCAAATTCTTTGACAATCCATTTAGGGATACCATTCTCATTAGTGCCCTCTCCAGGAATTTAAACTGTTTGGGATTATAAAGCACATGGGGAAATTCACCTGTTAGGGGGAAGGTATAATTCTGGGTAAATTCAGACCCCTGAGCTGAGTATCTGTTGCCCTTCATGTAATGGGGTATGTGGGAACTGACAAGTGATGCCAAGGGGCCTATCTTGGCCAACACTGCTTCCTGATTGTCTTAAACACACCATAGCTTCCTATGACATCCCTAGGATGATCCCTAGGATGTCCTTCTGGACAACACCTGGTAGGGATCAAGTCTCCCTAACTAAAAGTACATCCCAACAGAGCACTGGTAAATTGACCTCCTGGATGAAGGGTGATATCCTAGGAGAATTCCAGGATAGTAGAAATATTCTTCCTTCCACCAGATCCAAGCATCCCACACAGGCCTTTGCCTGACAAATGCTCACAGTTTCACAGACTGTGGTGTTTTCTGGCAGGAAGCTGCCAGTGTGGGTTGGGCATCAGGTCCATCTAGCCCAGTTACCTATCTCAGATGTTGGTCAGCATGAAGTACCTCAGAGAAGGTGTCAGAGCCCTGCAGCAGCTGAAGTTAGACAAGCCTACCCCCATTAGGTCTCATCCTTATCTCTAGCAGTTAGGGATCAACTTAAGCCCTCGAGCACCAGGTTCTGCTTCCCTTCCAAAATCTAGTTCCAGCCAAAATCTTGTTACAAGACCTCTGAAAATTCTCATTATTCATGTAAATATCTGGTCCTGTTGTGACTCTTGCTACATTTTTGGCTTTAATGACTCCCAGTGGCAGTGATGAATTCCTCCAACCCTTCTGATTTCAGTGAATGCCCCTTGTTTTTCAGCTACGAAACAAGGAGAAGAGAAGCTCCCTCTCTGTCTTCCCTAGATCATACTTCATTGCATGTACACTTACTGGATGCCTCCCTCTTCATTTCCTTTTTAATGCAAACAACCCTAGTAATATAACCTCTGCTCATACCATATTCTGAGGGGTTCCCTTTAGCAGGCAGAGTTTCATCAATGCTTGGTGTAGGCTAGATGGGGCACTCCTTTCCTTGTTGACTGAAAATAAGTGGCAGTGGTATGTAATGTAATGGGCACAGAAGGGAGCAAGCAATCAACAGTTTCTGGGGTCTATACCTGGCCCTGCCACTGACCTCAGACAAGTCACTTCATCTCCTTGTGCCTCAGTTTCCTCTCCCCCATTACATAGAGAGTCTTTCCACATAATCCCTTGGTGTTTTACAAAAGTAGGCTGGGGGTTTTAGTGCTGATCAGGAGATTAAACATATCTGGGACATGGGTGTGTGTGTCCTTTGGTCATAAAGCTATGATAGAACTGCCCAGGAGTTTTTGTGTACATGGTTGTGCTGGCTTAGAAGCAAGGGGCTAAAGCCCATTTAGGAATGATCAAAGGATGGTAACAGGAGGGGTACACATGGGAAGTTTTGGAGAGCAAGCAGCTGGTAGTGTTGCATTCTGCCCTGCCATAGTCTTCTCTGGAAAGGACCATTTGTCTGCCTGGTTTATGGTGGGGAGGGAGGGAGGAAGGAGGGGAGAGAAGAGGGTGCAAGATGGGGAGGCAGGTTTTGCAGCCTGTGCTGAACTCTGCATTTCCATTGCTACATTGTGAGTTTCAAAGTAGCTCGGGCATGTCTTGTCTAGGTATATCTACAGAAGCTGCAGTCACTGCAGTATAGGCTCAGAGAGTACTAGGTTTTTCTGCAGAGGCTGGTGAACTGGAGAAAAGGCAGCTCACATAGATATTGCAAAAGGCCTTCAGCAAATCTAGCTGTTGCCTGCCTCTGCATGTTAGCTAAAGCCTTTCTGTTATAGCTAGGGCACAGGCTCAGGCTCATAGTTGAAGCCAACTCCCAAGTATCTGCTCCTGTTAATTTCTCACCTGTTTCCTCCTTCAGGGAGCTGACCAGAATGGGTATGGGCAGCTCAGACCATGAAGTGTTGGCCCCAGTTTGCCTGTGGGCTGGGAGGTGCAGGTACTGTAATAAGACATCCAAGTTCTCTGGATAACTTGCACACGCAAATAATGCAGCAAAGGCCTAGAGAAGAGCAAGTGCAATGATCTAGTGTGGGGGTGAAAAATCTTTTCTCCAACATGGAAACAAATCAGCTGTCCCTCTTCAGGCTGGCAAAGACAAAGGGAAGACATGCTTTCTACACAGAAACAAGAGTAGCCAGTGTTTTACCCTGACTTAGGAGGAAAGGCCAAACAAGCAGTCTCTGTGCACTGGGTGGCAGTGGCAGCCGTTCTTTTGCCCCTGAACATCAGGAATCAGGGCTGATGCCTCAGTCTCCCACCCCTAGTTGCACTATTGCCTATGAGACAGACAAGGAGCCTTCTTGCTGACATGGAAAGCATGTTGGGGAGAAGGGCCCAGGTTGGGAGGGAAACTACAATAAGATTATGCTGCACTGTGGGGAGAAGTAAGGCAGCACTGAGAAGATGAGGAGACAGGAAGTTGTGGGGCAGCAGAGCAGGGACAAGGGATATTTTGTATTCATGAGAAGCAAAGAGGGGGAGCAGGACAGGAGGAAAGGCTTTGCTTCATAAAGTAGAGAACAAACTGCAGCAGGTATGCTTGAGGGGCAGAAATGCCTCAGGACAGCATATGAGGCCAAGAGACAATGAGGTGGGGGTTGGGTGGAGATGCGTAGAAGAGCTCCCGGTGTACAAGAAAGACCAGGGAGATGTGAGGATGACCTTCTCTGAAGGACTGGCTTGTACTCACCTTGGCTGCTGTGTTCAGCCTCAGCCCCCTCCTCTCCTCCAAAAGGACAATCGGAGAAGATGCCGCAGTGCAAATGATCAGAGGCTTTGGAATGGCAGTGAGGGAGGGGGGATATTTCTGGAGAGCAGAAGCGGTTCAGTGTGGAGAGGCAAAGAAGGACACGAGATTGGACAGAGATACAGATAGTGATGGAGGCAGATACCCAAACAGCTAAGAGCTCCCATCCACCCCATCCCCTAACCCAAGAACAAGAAGTGATGGAAGAAATGAAAAGGTAACATTTTTGTAAACAAAGGAAATGAACTGTGTTTTCTCACATAGTGCGTAGCTTCCCTCTGACGCTTGCTGAGGCAGGCTGTGATGGAGGCAGACTGCACCAGGAAGCCTAGGCATTGACACAGTATCGGCAGTGACTCAGAGTCAGGTACAGTCACAAGTGTCATACTTGGGAATGGACTAACTTCTTCTTAACATGACATTGGCAAACAGATTCTGCAACCAGCATCCAGGTTCCACTGAGCTGGGTCCCATTAGAAATGAGAAATTAATGGGACCCAGTTTTGGAGCCATTACAGTCTTAACAGAAGGGAAATCATCCTGCTTTACATCTTGGTGGGAAGGCCCTGAAAGGAGGTAAAGGGAGTTGCCCAAGGTCATGCAGTGAGTCAGTGGCAGGATCCAAAGCCAGAATTCCTGAGTCCCAGTTTGGTGCCTTAATCATGGGATCATCCTTCTTCACTGTCTAATTTTGTGCCCAGGGGCAAGTTCCATCCTGGTGTAAGCCCCCTGACTTCAACGGGCTTACACCAGGCAGGAATTTGGTCCCAGTGAGTCAGCTGCTACATTACTGGGCTCATGTTCCATTTAAGGAAAGTGGCTGTTAAGAAAACTGTGAACAAAAGGAAAGAGGGACAGAGGGGGGTGGGGGAGACAGAGAGAGAAAGAGAGAGAGACAGAGAGAGAGAGAGACAGAGAGAGAACGAATGGAGAGAAAAGAATGGAAGCAGGAAATATGAAAGACACTTTAGAAGTGTAAAGACAGGAGCAGTAAAGGGATGTCATCTATGGAGTGTCCATAGCTCAACTTTCCTACTCTGGACATGTGCTCGGTATCCCTTAATGCCTCTGAAAAATTCACTCTTGAACATAAATGCAGGTTAAGATGACATAGTAAGATGCTAGGTTTCCAAGCCCCAGTGAACCCTACAGCTTCCAAAGATACTTGCAACCCTCTAAATATATCCCCAAGCTATCCATCTTCTTCTAACAGAAGTTGACTTCAGGCTGTGGGCCAGCAAAAAGCCCCTTCCCCATGGCAGTGCTGTTTTACACACTGAGGTGCCTTCTGGGGACTTCGCACTTCCCAGAAGCAATTGGCGTCAAAGGGTACAGGGGACTTGACACCTTACTGAATAAGCCATTGGTTAACTGGACAGTCTAAGGACATGGGCCTGTTCCATACAGGTGCAGTGTTCCTGTTTCCTCCATGCCAGTTTGGGGTGGGGGGGGGCAGGAACTGTTGAGTTATCCCTTATAAACAAGAGTCTGGAAGGAAGTTTTAGACCTGGGAATGATGAACAGAGAAGTACTGTACATGCAAGAGGGAGAGGAATGCCACATTCCCCAGTGCTTCAGGCCCGATGTACTCATAGCAATTGGGATGCTTACGTGTTCTGCTTGTAAAGCTGCACTCCTTGATCTACCAGCCTGGCTGAGACTGATCAAGGAGCAGTCCCACCATTGTCATGTGCCCCATTTCTCCCTGAGTGAAAGGAAACAGCTGAAAGGGCCTTGCCATCAGCTAGAATATCTTGCCCCTGAGTATAGCCCATCTTAGGGAAAAAATGCCTGGAGGAAGAAGTCCTCTCTCTACTCACACAACAGGCACAGCAGGGGCAGGAGCTAGGAAAGCTGGCTTGTCACCCAACTCCACCCACACACTACAGCCTTACCCTGCAGAGCCAAGTATCTGTGACCCACTTGGTCCTTGGCCTGTGCTGAGTCTTGTGGCAAGGAGTTGGGTGAGTTTGGTAGGGTGCATGTCTGTCCAGCAAAAACTAAAGAGGAACACCCCAACTCCTTGGACATTCATCAGCAGATAGGGATGTTGCAAAGTTAGCAGCAATGGCGTAACAGGGGTTAAAGAAGCAGAAACCTGACCTGGTGCTAGGAACTTCTGGGAGAGTAATTCGCAAGCATCAGTGAGCAGAGGTAGAGAGAAAATTGATTTGCCTCCTATAGTTAAATCACCTGTAAACTTGCAATTCCCAGTTGCACAGGGGGCCAAGGAAGCTGCCAGCCTGGAAAGGGCAGAGGAGGAATGGGGAGACCTCTGCAGGGAGCACATTCTCACTCCCTGCTCCCTCTGCTCTGCTTTGAAAATCTGAAGTGGAGGATCCTAGCTAGAACTGACAATGAAGTGACAAAACACATTGCTGCTGAGACTCAGGCAGCAGCAGCTCACATAAAAAAAAGCAAACATCACTCACATATCATGAAATATTGTGAAATGAAAACAAGTTGCTCACGTGACACTGTAATAGGAAAGCAGCAGTTACGCTGCTCTGTGATAGGGAAATGCAGGTATCCTCATATCATGGTATACTGTGACTGGAAAGCAGCCGTCGCTTGAGTCACATTATAATAGGAAAACAAAAGTCTCACTGCATTGTAAGAGGGAAGCAACACCTGCTCACATTGCTTTGTGATAGAAAAGCAACAATTACATTCTACTATAATAGGAAGCAACAGTTGCTCACATTGTGTTGTGATAGGAAAGCAACAATCATTCACGCACTGAAAGAAACTGTCATTTCTGTACTCTGTGGTAGTCATATGCAACACAATGGGACTAGGAAGTAACAGTTACTCACTTCATATCATGATACTGGATAAAAAGCCCTCAGCACCCCACTAGAAACAATGAGAAAGTAACAGCTGCTCAGGTCACTGCGTGATTAAAAAGCAAGTCTTAATGGTATGATTACAGCATAACATTTTACACAAAAAGTATTTTATGGAGTTATATAGAAAATTAATATTTACTTATATAATACTGTATGGAATAGCTACACGAAAGGAAATCAGTCATATTTTAACAAAAATATTTTGCGTTAGAAAAGTACAATTGAATTGTTCAATTATATCATGATAAAGCAACAGTAACTTGTAGCGATCGAGGATACATTGTTATATAAAAGCAATCCACTTGGCTCATGCTGTGTTGAAAAACAAATCTCCCCTTTGTCAAAGTGGGATAAAAAAGAAACAATTGCTCATGTCATCTTATTGTGATGCTGTATTAGGACAGCAACAATAATCTGTCAATTTAATAGGACATTGTGTTAATTGCACCCTGCTAATACAGCAACAATTGCTTTATATCATATTATCATGACGTTATGCCAGGATGGCAACAATTATGCATACGCTATTATTGTGATATTGTGACAGGACAGCAATTACAATTCTATCATATCATTGTGACACAAAGCTAAAACAGCGTCACTCATGTCATAGTTTTATGACACTGTACTAGGCCAGCCACAACTACCCATGTCATAGTACTGTGACATTGTGTTAGGTTAGTAACAATCACCTATGTTCTGTTAGTGTGACATGTGCTAAGATGGAAACAACAGGCCATAATGCAATATTGCGACCCTGCTAATACAGTAACAATTTATTGTGCTGTATCATAGAGACACTGCGCTAGTCAGAAACCAACCTGTGTTTATATCTGTGCAAGTACAGTGACCAACAACTCCTGTCCACGTCATATGACTGTGACACTGACTTAGCACAGTAACAGGTGCCCATGCCATACTATTGTGGCACTGTACTAGGATGCTAACAGTCACTCATGTCCCAATATTGTAGCACAGTGCCAGGACACCAAGAATCAACCAAGTCACAGTGTTGTCGTACGGTACCAGGACACCACAAGTCAGCCACATCACACTGATGCAACACTGCACCAGAGAGCAACAGTCATCTGCCATGCTGTTGTGACAGTGCCATCCATGACAGTGGCAGTCACCCATGCCACACTGTTGTGACATTGTTCGGAGACCCTTTCACATGTCTGCGACACGGTGCTGGAACATCACCCATCACTTGCATCGCAGTGGGGACAGCAACAGTCACCCATGTCAGGCTGTTGTGCTGCTGCGCTGGGACAGCAACAGCGGCCTGCGTCACACGGCTGTGGCGTGCTGAGACAGCAGCAGCAGCTCGTGCCCCTTGCTTGTGGCACGATGCCAGGACAGCAGCCACCCCCCGTGCCCTACCGTTGTGATACAGCGCTAGGGCAGCGAGAGCCAGACCTGTCACACGACTGGCGCGCAGTCGCTTTTGTCACTGCGCTGGGCAGCAAGAGCCACCCACGCACGCAGGTGGCACAGGTGCCAGGGCCCGGCCAGCCCCGGGCCCTGCAGCGCTGCCAGCCCGACACCGCCTCCCGCTCGCCGCGGCCGTGGCAGTGCGGGCCCGCTGTCCCGCGGCCGCCTGCTGCAGACCTGTTGCCCCCGCGCCGCCGGAGTCGCGCCCAGCGGGGCGGCGGCAGCACGCACGGCCGGGGGCTGCGCACCGCGGGCAGCGCTGCCCGGCCCGGCCCGGCGCGGGGACCCGCAACTTGAAACTCCGGAGCGGATCCCGCAGTGACTGTGCGGCGGGCACACGCGCACACGCGCACTGACACGCACACGCACACGGCTCCTCGGTGGCTGCTCACGCCCGCGGCCCCCTCCGCCTGTTCCGCTCCTGGCTGCCCCGGGCCGTGTCCCGGCGCCCCCACCCGCCCCGCCACAGCCTCCCCCGCCGGAAGGGGCCGGGTTTGCACCCCTGCTCGCCCCGGGCTCCCGCCATTTCTCTCCTTCCCTCCCACGCCAGCGCCTCGCTCCCCCTTCCTCGGCTCCCCCTGCTCTCCCTCTCCCTCTCCCCGCTCACCTGCTTCCCTCCAGCCCTTCTCTGCTGGGGCTGCACCTTCCTGCCTCCCGCCTCCTCCCTCCAGCACCAGGTCCAGCTCCTTCCTTCCTTCCCTGGCTCTGGGGCATCTCACTTTGTTTTGCTTCCCCACCTTACACACACACACACACACACACACACACTCTCTCTCTCTCTCTCTCTCTCTCTCTCTCTCTCTCTGCTGGCCTCTGCGCTGGGAGCGCTCAGACGGCATTGGGACCTGCCTCCCCATTGATTTTCCAGCAGTCAAACTCCAGTATCATAAAACAGGTGCCAAAGCTGCTTTTCGCTCCCCTGACTGTGCAGCCACCCCATGCAGCAACAACACCCTTAGATACACAATCACTCCAGTGTCACTGTTGTCATCGCCCCCGATCCCAGCCACCCACTCTGCTCTGATGGGCACCTACTGACAAACCCTTTTGTCAGAGATCACTCACCCTCCAGTTCATCCTCAGGTATCTCAACAGGGTGCTGCTCGGTGAGGATGTTGGGGATGGTGTAAATTCCCCGGTACATCAACGCCGCGGTCACTGGATGGAAAGGCATCTTCAGAGCTTCCTGAATCTCGAACTTTAATCACGAATTTCATATGAAGCGCTCTGGCTGGGGACAGAGTCCGGAAAAGCAAGACTGGGCTCCCCCTCGCACCTCCGATACACACCTACCTCTGGGTGCAATCCCAAAGCACCCCCCCACTTCAAAACAGGCGCTTGCTTCCTCCTCTCCAGCAATGGGTTCAGTGGGACAAGCAGTTCTTTACGTTGTGAAGGAAGCCAGATCCCAATTCCAGCTGAGCCGTAGTCCTAGGATTTAGGGGGTGTGGGAGGAAGAAGAGGATGCAGGGATGAAGAGGTTACAGCTTCATTGGCCACAGTGTATCCTCTGCACTCATCTGCTTAAGATCCCTAAGCAAAATCAAAAGGGATGAAATATTCCAGATGGCACCTAGTTCCTGGTGAAACCAACCAAGGAGAAGGGTCTCCCCATTCTGGGTGCGATATCCCTCGCCGCTCTCTCCTCTCTTTAGGTCTCTCAGGCAGGCAGAAGAACACAGCTGTGCATCCTTCCTAATTTTTCACCCAGGAATTCTCAAACACACGGACTCAGCTACCCACTGCACAGCAACATCCTTCCCAGAGGCTGGCATGGCGTCGGGCCAGGTCCTGAAGGCCAAAGCTTGGGTCACCCCCACCCCCTGCGCTAAGTTTCCCCAGCCGGACTTCAGCGCCAGACTTGCTTTCACAGCCTCTCTCTCCACTCTGTGTAGCAGTGCCGTCCTCTAGCTCCTCTCTCGTTCACTCACTCACACGTACCGTACACACATGCTCCCCCCACTGCCAACCAAATGAACATCTGAGCGGTGAAACAGCTAAATAAATAAATAAAAAAGCCACTTGCAGAGATAGGGAGAGGGGGAAGGCATTCCCCTTCCCCTCTTAGGCTTAGACCTTATTTGAACCTGATCCACAAGTTGGCTATAGGAAACAGGCTGAAAACCTGCATTCCCTTAGAGATGAGCAGTGACCAACCAGCTCTGCTTGCTTCCCTGCTTGCTGCATGGACCCCTTAATCCTTAGGGCATCCCCTGGCCTTGTTTTCTAGCAAGCCCCGGAAATCTGGGTGCCCTGTAAGTCATGCCCTTCCTGCTGCTGCAGACTCTGTGACCTTTTTCATCTCTCAGCCCCTGTGTGGATCCTGCCATTGTTACATAAACCACACAGACCAGACCAGCAAGGTTTAATCCAGTTCCCCATAGGATAGTGGAGGGAATCCTCTAGGTTCCTGGGAGATGTTGGTTAGGGAGCTCAAAGCTGGGAGTGCTGGAGCACTTGCTTCAGAGCTAAGGGATCTGCCTCAGCAACTGCTGGTGCATTTCTGGAGAGGCTCACAGGGGCTTCTGTGCCATCAAGGGATGCCCTGCTCTCTTTTTTGCTGAGAATGGGAGGGTGTTTCCCCTGCAGTCTCCCCATTCACATATGCTTCATACATATGTAAAATATGCAGGAGCCAGGTGTCCCCCACCCACTGTACAGGGAGCAAAGAGAAAAATTTAGAAATTTCCAGACTGCATCAAGCACTAAGATGCATGTAGCCCAGTCCCCTCTGTCCAACAGTGACTAGCACCAGCTGCTTCAGAGGAAGGTGTGAGGAAGGTGCCAAAGATATTTCAGTCTGATAGTTCTTAAGGGCATGCAGAGGACTGGATAGTTCTAGGGCATCGGCAGCGGAAAGACAAAGCCCGTCTCCTCCTGCTCGTGAGGCCGATTTCAGCCAAGATCGCCAGGGATTCTTGTACTGCCCTCATCTCTGTGGTATCTGAATGTCTTCTCTTTGTGCATTAAGCAACGTGACTAAATATCTGTCACGTGCTTACTCTCTCCTCCTCTCCTCATGGGGAGAAGTGTACGCATTGGATCAGTTGCTTTGGAATTTATATATCATCTATGTGCACATGTTGCTGTGTGCTGATGAGAAACAAAAGGTTTATAATGAGCCAGAGGGACCCACAGAGGGCAGCTGCTTCTGGGGCTGCCTGAGGCACAGTAATACCCATTAAATGGACAGCAGGACCCAAGGCATCCAAGTGCACTCACTTTCTATCCTGCACTGATGGCAGCAGCGAAATATATGACTCCTAAAGCAGTGCACTGAGACTGTGAACAGAAGAGTTTCCCTTCATGGGGAATATTTGCTGGCAGGCCCCTCTGTGCTCACAGCCACTTGATTAGACAGTGCATTTTAGGCAGCTGGTATTTAAAAATGGAAACTGATGTATGGGACCTACAGGGGTGAATGCAGCAACCAGGCCACACTCTTGGCTGCTCTCCTGGTAGGTGCTGGGCCCTTGGAGAATCACTGGAGCTTTCTATAGTGCAGGCTGGTTTGGGTTTGCTGACAATATCTGTAAAGCAGAAGGATTTTTATACTGAATTTGCAACACAAAACCAAGTGACTGGTCCATCCAGACCTTCTGGTGATTCCCTGATTAAATAGATCAGGTCAGCAGGCCCCCTGGAATAGTGTTTCTGTCTTCCTCTTAAACTATGCTAAGCCACTAATTCGGTATCCCAGCTCCACTAGATCAGACCATGATCTGTCACTCTCATCTGGCAAGCCCATCTCCTTGACTGGATCACAGCTCAATCCACCTTGGTTCAATGTCCCTCCTATGGCAGTGGTCCACACTAGAAGCTTCAGAGGGGGAAAGCAGCCCTGTAATACACCTTGATGTGTCTGCAGTGCCAGACACAGGTTTAATGTTCCTTGACTGCAGGCAGGGGTGGATCCAGAAGTGGGAGGCAGTGACACTGTCGCACCCCCTTTTCAGACCATGCCATGGGATCAGCAGCCCAGGACCTTTTTTAAGTCCCTGAATCAGGTAAGAATCTGTCGTCTGCTTCCCCCTCAATTCTCCGTGATATGTTTCCACTCTTCTCCTCACTTCCCATTCCTCACCTCAAATGCACCACTGCTGCTGTCCCCACTGCCCTCAGCTGATCTGGGCATGGGAGGAGATCCAGAGCTGTTCCTACCCATTCCAGTTGGGCTATGTGGGAAGTCAGGCTCAGCCCAGGACAGCAGATTGGGCAGGCTCCTCCTCCCTTCTTGGTCCCTTTGGGTGTTCGCCACCAGTCCAGGAGGCAGAATACTTCTGCCACTACTGTTGTCCCCAGCTGAGCCTGATTCTCCATGCAGCCCAGTGGAGAAGGGGCTCTGAACCTCCTTCCACCCCCAGGTCAGCTAGCGACAGCAACAGTGCCAGGTGGAGGAAGGGCAAATGGCAGGGGAAATGCCACAGGGCATGGAGAGGGAGGAAGGGTGTGCTAGAAGTGGAGAGAGTGGAGCTTCTTACCTGATTTGGGATTTGCAATATGTCCTTGGCTGCTGCTTCAACCTGCGGCTCCACCCTGGTGTGTGGGAGGGGGATAGGTGGGAATGGGCCTGCAGTGTTGGTCACTCCTCCTACATCCTCCTTTACTGACTCCTGGATTCATTCATGACCAGATGTAGTATCAAACCCTACTGTAGCAATCAGTCCCATGGGTCAGCTGCACTCCTGACATGGCTTTCGGTGTCCTGCTGTTTGCCTTCACTGAGTGATCCAAGGGTCTTGTATCCTAATACAGGAAGAAATGAGGTGATTCAGGTCAGTTCAAGCTGTGCCTTTCATAGGGCCTGATCCTGTCTTTTCATGCTTTGGTGCTTTGGCGCTGACAACAGGGCCAGGATCTCAGGCTGGAATTATCTAATCAAGCCCTGTAGACAAACCTAATCCTGTGAGGCACTGAGCACCTTCACTACAGAACTGAACTCCACCTTCCAGGATAAATGCTCCCAGTCCTTACTTATCTGCTGTGCCCTAAATCCAGGCTCTGATCTGAGCTCCCTGTGACTAACACAGCTCATCGCCCGATGCTGCCTTCTGGGCACTCAGCACTAGGCACAGGTCTGGGTGCTAACAAGAGGCCTGATTCTGCTTTGACACTGTGTAACACAAGTCCCGGTTCCTGGATTTTGGAGGACTGCCTCTTGGCTGATGCTGGGATAGGCAGGAGGAGAATCCCATCCAAGGGGAAACCCTGGCAGGGCACATTTATTATTAACATCCCAAAGACATAAATCTGTAGGTGATTTGTCAGCCCCTGGCCTCTCCAAATCAGAAATGCCTCTTCTGAGCCCTGTGCCTCCAATCTGCATCTGTGTAAAAATCAGTAATCCTCAGCGGAAAAAGAGCCCACAGCAGCAAAAAAGGAGCTGCTGATTAAAGTCATCCCAGCTCAGAAACACTTTTTCAATTATTCCTTTCTTCCTCCCAAGCACTGATTACATTTTTCAACTTATTTCTCACTTTGTCACTGATTAATCACAGCTCTGCTTGCTTAACAGAAGAAGCGTGCTAACAGATACCCCACTGTGGAGGCATGGGATAGCCTGTCTTGGTGGGGGGGATGAAGAGAGCCCTGCTGTGGAGAAGCTCACACCCTGGCCTCTCTCTGTGGCATGGATGTGCGCTGCTCTGTGGGAGCTTGCACTGATGGCATCCCTGTGAGACGGGCAGAGCACTACTGAGAAGGAGCCTGTGCTGGTGTCATTGCATTTGGCATAGGCAGGACACTGCTGGAGGAAGTTCCCACTGCTGGAAGTTCAAGGCCATCCTGTATGCCTCCAGAAGCTCCTGTGCTCAGACTAGTTCTAAAAGCCTACGAAGCAGCAGGTTTGGATTCATGGGGAAGCTGAAGCTGCGCTCCAGAGTCTTTTCCCTTTTTCACCTTCCTCCCTATTCCAGATTGGTTTTACTATTCCTTGGCCACAACTCCCTGACCTAAGGCATCTCTAGGTCCTCACCCAACCATAAGTGTCTCATTTCCCCAGCTTTGACCTCTGTCTCCAGCTGATGCTTCTCATCTCGCTCTTCCCCACTAGCCTATCTAAAGCCTGTCCTCTCCATCTGTCTTTCTTCACCTTGGCTGACGCTCTGATGATCTCCTCAAATCTTTGCTTTTCCCAGGGTGGTTATGCGGCAGAGTATTGATCCTGAGGTCTAGCAAGTCCTGTCTGACAGCTGAGGCATCCCTGGGAAGGGAGATGCCCTTTGCATTGAGTTAGAGTTGGCTGAAACCCACCAGAAGATCAGGATTCAGTTCTGATTGAGATGCAGCTCACTTTCAAATCAGTATAACCCCTCAAGGGATTTGACCAACACCATAAAACACTACTGGAGGAAGTTCAAAAAGTGGGTTAGCAGCTGGCACTGTCATGGCACCAACATAAAGGAGCTTACAGTAGTAGATTAATAGGTAGTACTTCTATGGTGATGCTGCGAGGAAGCTCACAGCAACAGCCCACCAGCTGGCCCTACCTTAGTACCGCTGCCAGCAAGTTCACTGCCAACTCTCAGTGGCAGATCCATGTCTAGAGCAGCAGCTGTCACTGCCCTGGGTGTTCTCTAAAACAGGAACCAGACAGCCATGTCAGAGGGGTCACTGAACCTGCCAGTGCATAGGTGGGGTCTGAAACCAGCAGCCTTGCTATGCAATGCCATTACCTTTCATAATTTAAATGGAGTCAGGGCTGGCTGGTGCTTGGATAGATACCTAAAGGAGAGATGCTTCCTAGATGTTCTTTCCTCTGAGGTCAGGGCCCCACCGTGTTAGGGGTGCTGTCATTCAGACATAAATCTAAGCTCATGGTTTCCCTTGTCACCCTCACCAATATCAAGCTATTGGTTGCTGCATCTGCTGTTGCCTCACTACACTCAACAGCCCTGCAATGCTGGGAGCATGCTTTTCAGAGGCAGGACTTGTGCATGGACCCTAGACAATTGTGAACTGCACTGATTGCCAGTGGGTTTCCTAGTGTAGTATAATGGACAGGTTTTATCTGATAGAGTCCCAAATGACTGAGTATCACACTACTAGAAAGACCACCTTTCTCTTCACATCATATTGCCACAGGAAGACAATCCTCACATGTCTGGTCAGGTGCTCTCTGTGAGCTCTTATGGCTGTGGATGCATTTCCTACCTTTGGTCCAAAGCAGCTCAAGTCTGGCAACACTAGGCTCATTCTTTCTCCCAGACATTTGCCATTGGAGGAAAATAAGGAAGCAGGAGAAGGGCAGAGAAGGGACATTAGGTTTTGGTTTCCAGCAGCAGCTGCTCACTGAGCTAGAGGTATTTTTGATCCATTCTTTTAAGTATCATCAAGAATACATAAAGTGTGGGGGAAGGCAGCTTTTGTCAGGTGTATCAGTCTGAACAAATGAATGCAGAAGTGTGAACTCCAGTGTCAAGATAAGTGTCTTTCACTTCCTTGCCCTTACAGCATTGCTGCAAAGTGATCAACAGCTGTCATGTTCCCCCTTAAATATGGCTGCACTTCAACATGACAATCTCTGTCACATGGGTGTGTCATGTTATGACATGTGCCCTTGGGGGATCATTCAGCATGAAAAGTGTCACAGGAATGTGAGACACCATCAGGGATCTTGACTCTGTAGTTGGTGCTATGCTCAGTTGTAGAGGTTTTTGATATGAAATTGAATGTCAGTGTGTGCATGTATGTATATATGTGTGTGCATGTTTATTTGTGAGTGTGTGTGTGTGTGTGTGCTTATATGAACTCATTTGGTATAGATTAATGTACCTGTCACCGCCACTGCTTTGTGCATGGGAGACGCTGGTCAGGGGCTGTATGGTGTCCCAGCTGGTGCACACATTCATTTTTATAACCTCACTCTTACTTCTGAGCTGATGTGGTGATCAATGGGATCTGCATTTGCATGTGTGTGGACAGCTCTGGAGTAAATTCCCCGTAACCTCTTTACATCCATTCATATTCATTCATGTGTAAAAGTCTGTGAAGGTACTGCTTGCCTGGTATGTACAAACCTCAAGCAAACTATAGTTAGCAGTAGTCCATAGACATGGGCATCTGCAGTATCCAGACAGTGCAGAAAATGGCAGAAGGCCAGACATATGCACACACAGGAAAATCCCTCTGGTTCACTTTGATAATCAGAATCCTGATCCTTTTCCTGGGGCTTAAGTGTCCCTGGACTCCTCCTCTCTCTCTTTTTCTTTATGGCCACTGAACCATATTCTATCCTCTGCTTTGCCCCTACAATAACATTGACTTCTGTGGCACTGGCCCAATGTAAGTGACAACAGAAAGTGGCCCAAAATGTTTTGACAGAACTCCTACTGCTTTGCTCTTGTTCTACATCGCCTCTTTCATGGCTTGGGAGTGCTCAAATGGGCCATAGGTGGAAAACCAATTACAGCTGATACTATCAAAACAGAATTTCTGCTCTAAAGAGCCATTTGAATAGCCTGCCTCTTCCCCACTCCCACTCCCCACTTGCGTTGAGTGTTGTGGTCATTAGCCCTTCTGGATATACCCTCTTGAGGATTCAGAGCAGAATGACCTAGTACAGTTCTTCTACTCAGCTATTGGAGTTAGTATGGGAGTGTGCACATGGCAAATAATGCTGATCCATCTCTAGGGAGGGTGGACACTTCGGGATGGAGATTCATTAGGAACAATATCCCTTGTGAGAAAAGAAGTGTCTGCCCTCTGGATGTGCTGGTTCTGAGGTCCTTGCCAGTGCTTTCATGATAAGAAATGACTACCAACTTCAATAGGCTTCAATGCACTTAGGATAAGGCCTTGACATTGTAAGGGAGGGTATTTAGATGCCAAAAGGAGGTCTGGTGGAGTAAGGTGGATGGAAGTGGAGCAGAACAGGGTTCAAAGAGAGCAAAAGCAGGTCCTAAGTGTTTTCCTGTGTTATTGTAGCATGGACTGCAACAACCATTCAAGAAGTTGGGGGAATGCTCAAATGGTTCATTTGGGCTACTGTGCTATGCTGCAAGGGGCACCTAAGCTAGCTAGGTAGGACGTCTACACTACACTGTATTGATGACAGGATTTCCATCTTGCACTAGCTCAACTGCAATGTCTGGTAAGTCCGTGGGAGGAAGAGCTTTGGATACACCCATACCCCACCCTTCCCTACTTATCTGCTTTCAGGGTGGGCATGGATCAAATACCCTAGATAGGCAAACAGGTGGACAGAAACATGGTCCCATGGATGGTTCATCAGTAGCTGCTGCAAGTTAGGATTTGGGGGCAGTGGCAGTCTTGTGCTGAAACCCAGGACTTTAAGATAGCTGTCTGTAAGTCAGCACTGAAGTCTATCTGCCAGGCTGGTTCTAGCAGGGGGCAGGATAGTGACAGCAGGGGAACTGCAGTTTAGAGTTGATGGGACTTTGCAGAGTCCTGGGGAATAGGAAGGGGAGGGCAGGAGAGGAGAAAGTGGCTAGTGTCTCAGTTGTTGACAGAGCCCTTTGCTTCCACAAGTCCTTAATTCATCAGAATGTAACATAGGAGCAGCCTGCTAGGTTCTCTGTCACTGGAATCCAACATACTGGCAAAGGACAGGTCTCTCTTCTCCAGGACTGTGCGTGATGGCACTTGAAGCTAGCACTGCAGAAGAATCCCCAAGGAATCTAGGTATGGTAGCACTGCCAGCTGGTCACACTCCTCCTGCTACCTGCCCTGAATGAAAGGGGAGCTGTTCTCTGTCCTTGGAGAGGCAGCCCTACTTCCTGGTCTCTCCCATGACTTGAAATTACCCCAGAATCTGATATGTGCCACATTCTCTGATGCCCCCTTTGAGCATAAACCCTTTTGTGCTAGGCACTGCACATACACACAGTAAGAGATTAGCTCTTCCCTGAGGAACTTCCACCAGTTAAATGGGTGGGACCACACATGTGAGAAAGGAATCATTATCCTTCACATTTTACAATTGAGGAACTTAGCCACAACCTTCATTTGTACTGGCACTAACAGAGCAACACAGAACAGCCAGCGGAGGATCCAGCCCAGGGAACTCAAGCAACTTGCTACAGGTCACACAGACAGACAGTAGCAGAGTTAGGAATGGATCCCTGACCTTCTGTGTTGCTGTGCAGTGCGGTAGCCACAAAGCCACTTGCCCATCTCTTGGAAGTTCCTCCTGGCTTTGTATTGCCCCTGGCCTGGGAGAGTCAGTGGACATGGCTCCCTGTGGAAGTGCAGAGGAACCAGGATGACTGTGGCAGGGCAGCTTTGGTGCCTGCTACTTTAGGAGGCTTGAGCAGGCTGTGGAGCAGCTGGCAGGTCTGGTGAGGCCTAATGTTTGGACCAGCCCCAGGATGGCCCACTCGTTACATTGGTGCATTGGCTGGGAAACCTTGACTGGCCGGTCACAGAAATGCTCCCCAGGAGAGCTGAGTTAAGGGGGCAGGAGTGTGGCAGGTCACCCTTGGTACCTGCCACTTTAAGAGGTTTGAGCAGGCTGTGGAGCAGCCCACAGGTGTGTTGCAGCTTAATGAGGCAGTCACATGATTGCAAGAGGGCTCCTGGATTGGAGGATGGGACTGGGCAGCCTCAGTATAAGTCCAGGCCCTGGCAGCTGAGTGTGCAGTTGTTGTAGGGGTGCTGTTGGTGTAGTGTTGCCTAGCTGGAGACCTGCTGCTGCTCCCAGAGTACCTGGAGGGTCAGGGTAGGTGCTATGGGGATGGTGGAGGTTCCTTGTCCTGGGGAATGACCTAAAGCTACACCCTGCTGTGGTAGGATGGTGTGGTGAGGTGGTCCCGGGGAAATGCCACATCAGTGCCTTTCTAGTGAAAGGTGAGTATGGGGTGCTGTATAACCTCAGCCCCCATGACCTTGTAGGTTACCCCATAAAGGGGACAGTGAGGGGTCCAGGCATGTTATCAGAGACCTGAGGCCCAAGGGTTGTAAGATCAAGTAGTCCAGGCAGGGGGTGGTGTAGGAGCCCCTGTGAGGAGATGTATGTGAGTAGGCTGCATGGAGTAGGGTCTGCATAGGCAGGCCTGAAGGATGGTGCATAGGCTGGCCTTAGAGGTCAGGTAAGCTGTGTTTGGCATGGTCTGAGAAGGCAGACCTGTATGAGAGGGGGAGGGCTAGCTGCTCAGAAGCCTAGCCAGGAAACCCTCAACTGGTTAATGCTGGGGCCAGGACTAGGCCAGTCAGAGGGCCAGGATGCCCACTGTAAGGGATGGCCAGAGCCAGAGGCTGGGAGTCCCTACTGGCCTAGAGGTGAAACCAGTGCTAAAGGTATGTCCAAAGGTCCCAGGAGGTGCCACTGCCGAGAGGGAAAAGGGTCTAGAGAGTTTGCAGCTCTGCATGACAGCTGAGGTTAGGCTGCCTGATCAGGAGGGATTTAGGTTGGGGTCTGACATGTCAGTAGGGAATGTAATGGGGCTTGGTGTGGGGATGGAGCCATACAGTGATGCCATCTGTGAGGCATGGGACACAGTGCAGGGGCAGTACAGAGCTGTGTATTCTGCCCTTGACATTGGGCAGTAAATGGGCATCCTCCTGCCTTGTAAGCATCTATTTTTGTTACCTCAGGCATGGCAGGTGGGCAGGCCAATGATTAGACAGGCCTCATGATGGCCCCCTGTTGCAATGAGTCTGGCTGTAATGACTCCTCCTGGCTATTCATGGCAGCAAGATGGGTTCCCAGGAAGCCCAGTTGCTGTGAAGAGAGGAATGACTTTCCCAGCATTGAAGCTGCATCTAGCCACAGACTGCTTTGCAACTGCAGCTGTTCAGTCTTTTTTTTT